>SJYV01020660.1:2059335-2088273 GCA_006410875.1 Neotragus pygmaeus
CACTCTCTGTCTCTGAGATTCTCCCAGCTCCAGTCCCTCTTAGATCCACCGAATTGTCAAATGGGATGAAGAGAGTACTCTTCTGGTGCCCTCTCTTTGTGACTTTTCCTCTTGCTAAGCAAGCCCCTGCAGTAGTAATTTTTCTCTTTTTTCCTCTGCTTTGGTCCCAAGCTTCTACTAGCTGATTTTCTCAAAGTAGTAATCTTTGTTCAAACATGTAACGCATAAATATTGAGAACCAGTTATGTTCCAAACACTGCCCTAAGCCTTAAGGTTTGTAATGATTTTCAACAGTCTTGTCTCAACCTTTGCAAAATTTACAATCTCTCTGTACGTATCTTTAAAACTTTCTGTGACAGTAACTACTCCTTGCAGTGCTTATCACCAAAACCCCTCAATGAAAACTCTCTTGATATGAAACAGATGTTCTGTTGAGATAGGCATCTTTGAGAACAAGGCACTTTGATCTTTTGGGGGTACATCAAAATTGGCACTAGAGATTTTGAGGGATTAGAATGACTCCTTAGAAAAGATAGACCTGGTATCTTCCCTAGTCTTTTATTTAACCCAAGGAAGTACATATATATAAATCCTTATGGGAGACCATGACATTAAAATGTAAAATCCTTTCATCCTTAATCAAGTAAAAACACTGTGTTCCACTTGACATGCAACCACAGAGCAATAATGATGCAAGTTATCCTGGTGAGGCACTGGATCACTTGAGAGCATGCTGAGACAGTGGGAATGATCGCACTCCCATAGCACATGACTTCTTTTTAAGTTAATTTTTATTGCAGTATAGTTGCTTTACAATGTTGTGTTAGTTTCTACCATACAGCAAAATCAATCAGTCATACATATACATATAACCCCTCCCTTTTGTATTTTCTTCCTATTCAGGTCACCACAATGCTTTCAGTAGAGTTCCCTGTGCTATACAATATGTTCTCATTAGTTTTCAATTTTATACAGAGTATCAATAGTGTATATGTGTAAATTCCAATGTCCCAATTCATCCCACCTCCCTTTTCCCCTTTGTATCGATACGTTCCATATGATTGTTCTCTATGTCTCTATATCTGCTTTGCAAAAAGGATTATTGAAGGCAATGGCACCCTACTCCAATACTCTTGCCTGGAAAATCCAATGGACAGAGGAGCCTGGTAGGCTGCAGTCCATGGGGTTGCTAAGAGTCAGACATGACTGAGAGACTTCACTTTCACTTTTCACTTTCATGCATTGGAGAAGGAAATGGCAACCCACTCCAAGTGTTCTTGCCTGGAGAATTCCAGGGGGAGCCTGGTGTGCTGCCGTCTATGGGGTCACACAGAGTCAGACACGACTGAAGCAACTTAGCAGCAGCAGCAGCATACCATTTTCTAGATTCCACATATATCCATTAATATACGTTATTTGTTTTTCTGTTCATGAGTTACTTCACTGAGTATGACACTGTCTGGGTCCATCCACGTCTCTGCAGATGATCCAGTTTCACTCCTTTATGTTGCTGAGTAATAGTCCATTGTGTATATGGACCATATCTTCTTTCATCCGTTCCTCTGTTGATGGACATTTAGGTTGTTTCTGTGTCCTGGCTGTTGTGAATAGTGCTGATGTGAGCATTGGGCCATAGCACATGACTTCTTTGCTCATCAAAACTAATCACACTCACTTGCAATTTACTCATCCAAAAGGACTATCAATCTATGTTGGCTTCTCTTCCCCTCAAAGGTAAGAACTTGTGTCTTTCGCTCAGCATTTATCCCAGAATCTAAAACAGTGCCTGACATACAATGAGTATGCTCAGTAAATATTTGTTGAATAAAATCCAGACACAATGATGAGAGGTTGAAAGTTAGTAGTAGCATTTGTGATTTTGTGAAATAAAGCAAAATTACTTGATAACAGTGATCTTAACAATTAGTACTAGTAAAGCATTAGGACGCCATAGCTGACCTCTTTGGCATAAGATTATTTTTCACATCCCCTTTATGTTCACTTCCACATAATACTTATTTCAGTGTACTAATGACATATTTGATAAAGGAATTTCCTATATCTTTGGCCTGGTAGTGACATTTCTTACACTCATCACAAGTGTAACCACATTTCTGATGTGAAATGACATATCCTTCAGAATCCAAAGAGGAGCTTTAATGTTCAGGAAAGTCTTGGCAATAAATAAGTGGACTGTGTGGTCATTTTTTCCTTAATTTATTCAGTAGATGTTTTGGGAGGCACTTATTGTATGCCTGGCATGGGGTTAGGTGCCAGGAATGTGGAGTAACAAGGCCATCTGATGAAATACATCAACAACAGACTAACAAAGATAAATGTACAGCTGTGACAAGCACTGCAGAGGAAGAGTTTGTGGTGCTGTGAGAGTGACCTGGACAGGGTAGGCATCTCAGGTGAAGAGGTGATGGGCTAGATCCCGAAGCCTTAGTAGGTGTTAGCTGTGTTGAAGAGCAGAGGCAAGGATGTATTAACATGTACAGTAGTAGCAGCAAAAAGAACATGCGTTCAGAGAAGTAAAAGGGGACCCCTGTGGCAAGGTGGGCATTGGACGGAAGCCTGATCTTGCAGGAGGACCTTGAGGGCATATGACGCCTTTATTGTTTTTTGTTTGTTTGTTTTTTGTTTTTGCCTTTATTGTTTTTTATCCCAGGAGTCAAGCAGAATGTTAAAATGTAGGGAAGATGGGGAGCTGTGACCAAATTTGTTTTTCAAAAGATCATTCTGGCTGCATTGTAGGGGACAGAATGGAAACGATCTGGAAATAGACAAGTGATTTTGTCACATGAAACTGACACAGAATCTACATAATGTATCCCATGTAAGGCAGTCCCCAATATAAAGCAAGTACCCTTCCAAGAGATTGCAGATGAGCTCCTCCAAGGTAGACCTCTTCCCGTCTCCTCTGTGTCAGTGCACGCGCTCACCCAGATATAAATTAGCATCATGGATGCGGAGTGTCACATTAGCACCCCGTTTCCCATTCAGCTGATAGATCACTTGAGCGTCTTTCCTTTGTACTTTCCCCTTCGCCTTCAAAGGCTGTTCTCAGGTCTTATTTTCCTTCCCAGAAATGTGAGATTGGTTTTATGCTGTTGCTATTAGAGTCATCCCCCACTTAGGGTCTAATCCACTGGGGCTTTGTGCCTGTTTGTCAGGAACTTCGAGCATATATTAAGACATTATACAGAGTGGGAGCTCTATTTTGACAATGATTATGCCTATTATCTCTTTTAATATATGTAAATTACTGTGGAGAAACAAACCATTTTATGCCACTTGAATCCTTTTCAGGGAAGTCTGAATCCTTTTTGTGTAGCTTAGATGTATTACTATCATTTTCCCTTCACGGAGTTGAATAAACACACTTAAATCAGACCTTTGTTAGTGTACCCTCTTGTACTGTTGCCCTAATAAATTGTTGTGAGTTTAGTCTTTGAAATCCATATTTGGTGACATTTGCAAATTCCTCTGTAGTCCCTTCCAGAATTGAAATTACTGGGTCAACTCAGCAGTCAGTCAATATGTGTGTTATAGGTACCAACTGTATTTGGGATACAGGCATGAATAAAGAATAATACTACCTTTAAGAGGCTTGTGGTCATTGCCCATTGTTGTCATGGAATTTATAGAAAAACAAGGGCAGAGGGTTAGAATGATGCATGTGGTGATGAATTAGAGTTGGAGACATCAGAAAGAACTCCTATTAAACTTTATATAGATACATGTGGGGGCTTCCCGGGTAACTCAGCTGGTAAAGAATCTGCCTGCAATGCAGGAGACCCTGGTTTGATTCCTGGGTTGGGAAATTGCCCTGGAGAAGGGATAGGTTACCCACTCTAGTATTCTTGGGCTTCCCTGGTGGCTCAGATGGTAAACAATCTGCCTGCAGTGTGGGAGATGTGGATTCGATCCCTGGGTTGAGAAGATCCTCTGGAGGAGGGCATGGCCACCCACTCCAGTCTTCTTGCCTGGAGAATCCCATGAACAGAGGAGCCTGGTGGGCTCCAGCCCAAGGAGTCGCAAAGAGCTGGACACGACAAAGCGCAGGAGAGCACAGATGCACACGATTGCATAAGGAAATAGTTACAGTTATGTGAACATATATGGGTTTGCATACCCAGCTATAGTTCTTTCTGTGTCAGTGGGGAGAGCCTAAAAGGAGTAACATCCTTGTAGCAAGAAGCACAGCTGGCACCCAGATCCTGATTTCTGAAACCATTCCTCAATTAAAGGAACAGGAGTCCTTGGAGAAATATCTGATGTGGGGACTGGAAACGGAAATAGATGAGATGTCAGAGTCTCTTAGTGCCAAAATGGAAGGAAGCGCTCAAAAAAGAAAAAAAAAATAAACTACATTGATGAGACTTTGTCATCAGGAGCCAACTGGAGGAGTTCCCAATGGCTCAAGTGGAATAATTATAGAAAAAATAAAGTNCTTAGTGCCAAAATGGAAGGAAGCGCTCAAAAAAGAAAAAAAAAATAAACTACATTGATGAGACTTTGTCATCAGGAGCCAACTGGAGGAGTTCCCAATGGCTCAAGTGGAATAATTATAGAAAAAATAAAGTAGTATTGGACTATATTGCAAAGTATAAAATAAATGTCCATGAATCCATACTGATATAAAGAAAGAATTAAATACATGAGCAAATGGAAGAGAAGAGAAAAAGCTCCCGTGCAGAATGCCAAATAAATTATATAGATGACTCAGACTCAAGGGCATGATTCCCCATTTCTTAAGTGTGGACCGCACATAGTCTTCTCTCTACAGAGTGAAGTTTAGGAAGGTGGGGAATGAGGACAGGAAGCTGACTTTACAGAGGAGAAATCTGACAGATTTTACTTCAGCTAGTGATCAAAGTCCACTGAAACAGTCATAAACTGTGTTAATAGGATGTGATGAAAATGGCATTTAACCTCTGTGATCTTCTGTCAGGAGAAAAACATGAGACAAATTCCAGTAGAGGGGCAATATACAGTATTCCCGATCATATTCCTCAAAACGGAAAGTCACCAAAGGCAAGGAAAGTCTGAGAAACTGTCACAAAAAGAGCCGAAGAAATCATGACAACTAAATGAAACAGTATCCTAGAAGGGATCCTAGAGCAGAAAAAGGACATTAGGTAAAAACGGAGAAAATAGAAATTAAGCTATGGATTTGAGTTAATAGTAATATATCCATACTGGTGTGTTAATTATAACAAATGTCCTATGCTAACATAAGATATTCATAATAGGGAAAATTCTGCAAGAGGTATATGGGAATTCTCTCTGCTATTTGTTTAACTTTTCTGTCAATCTAAAACTTTTTAAAAATTAAAGAAAAAGAACTTTGTAGTTTAGTGAGAGAATCCAGTAAGCTGGTGGGCAGTCGTAATGCGGTATGATGAAGGAGGACATACAGAGTGATGGGGAGAAACAGTGGGGCATCTCCCTGGTCCTTCAGATCCTGACTCACCACTCTAGGCAGTTTACTCGACCGTCTGATCTCATTTCCTCATCTCTAAAATGGTGATGTGGGGACTTCCTGGTGGGCCAGTGGTTAAGACTCCACGCTTCCACAGCAGGGAGTGTAGGTTTAATCCCTGGTCAGGGAACTAAGATCCCACATTCTGTGCTGCTTAGCCAAAAAGAGAAAGAAAGAAAGAACCCCACTACAACATTTGTAGCATGTAACAAATTTTAAATAAATAAATAAAATGATGATAAAACCTTCCATGAATCAATAATAGACTTAAAAGTCAAACTGCAGGAGCTCAAACTCCCAGCTATAGAGCTAGATGATTTACTAAATCTATATGGACTTTAGTTCCTTATCAGTCGGTAGGATAATAATAGTACTTACCTCAGAGAATTGTCCTGAGGTCTGGGATAATACCTATGAAATACTTAGAACCAGTTTTGGCATGCTATACTAAATAAATATAGGTTTCTATGCTCAACATTCAGAAAATGAAGATCATGACATCCGGTCTCATCACTTCATGGGAAATAGATGGGGAAACAGTGGAAACAGTGTCAGACTTTATTTTGGGGGGCTCCAAAATCACTGCAGATGGTGACTGCAGCCATGAAATTAGAAGACGCTTACTCCTTGGAAGAAAAGTTATGACCAACCTAGATAGCATATTCAAAAGCAGAGACAATACTTTGCCGACTAAGGTCTGTCTAGTCAAGGCTATGGTTTTTCCTGTGGTCATGTATGGATGTGAGAGTTGGACTGTGAAGAAGGCTGAGCGCCGAAGAATTGATGCTTTTGAAGTGTGGTATTGGAGAAGANCAAAATCACTGCAGATGGTGACTGCAGCCATGAAATTAGAAGACACTTGCTCCTTGGTAGAAAAGTTATGACCAACCTAGATAGCATATTCAAAAGCAGAGACATTACTTTGCCGACTAAGGTCCATCTAGTCAAGGCTATGGTTTTTCCAGTTGTCATGTGTGGATGTGAGAGTTGGACTGTGAAGAAGGCTGCGCACTGAAGAATTGATGCATTTGAACGTTGGTGTTGGAGAAGACTCTTGAGAGTCCCGTTGGCTGCAAAGAGATCCAACCAGTCCATTTTGAAGGAGATCAGCCCTGGGATATCTTTGGAAGGAATGATGCTAAAGCTGAAACTCCAGTACCTCGGCCACCTCATGAGAAGAGGTGACTCATTGGAAAAGACTCTGATGCTGGGAGTGATTGCGGGCAGGAGGAGAAGGGGACGACTGAGGATGAGATGGCTGGATGGCATCACTGACTCGATGGACGTGAGTCTGGGTGAACTCTGGGAGTTGGTGATGGACAGGGAGGCCTGGCCTGGCGTGGTGCGATTCATGGGGTCGCAAAGAGTCACACAGGACTGAGCGACTGAACTGAACTGAACAGAGACAAGAGAGGAGGATTGAGGCAAGACAATGGATCCTTGGGGGCAGGGTCTTGGTTCTACCTCAAGGAATTAACATAACAATATCCTGGCATCTTTACAGAACTAAAAGCCTCCTGACAAGTGGAAAATGTCAGACTTCTTCATTCCAGAGAAGACCACGTGAGCCCAGATTAAAGAAACCAAAGTTATTAGCCTCACGCATGCCACAGTCTTACCAGTGATACCGCCCTTGAGCCGTTGCTATGAAACACCACACCAGGTCCTCCCAGGCTGGGACACAGTTTCCAGGAGCATGAGTCTGTTGTGTCTTTTGTCTGGAATAAATATAGCAATACAACTAGCAATAAATAATAAAAATAGCAATGATACTATTCTTTTCTACTTCACCCCAGACTCTTTCTCTGAGACTTGATTCAGCACTGGGTGCACAGAGGCCAAGTTTTTACTTCTTACATATGCACGACAAACTTTACTTAAACTATTCTTGTTTACTATACCTTCCTTGGTCACATTCTTTTAACTACATCCCTTGCTCAGTACCCCCAAACTCCTTTACCTCCACGTAGCTTGAGATAAGCCCAAATTCTAATTACTCCTCTGAGTTACTTGTTAGATGCACCCATGTGTACATTCATGATGCAAATATTAATAAACTTCTGTTTTTCTCTTATCCTATCTCTGGCCAGTCTAATTTACCAGGTCCGATACTAGAGGATCGAAGATGTGTAGAGGAAAAATTTCCCTTCCCCACAAGGCCACAGTTTGTAGTAATGTATAAGTAACATGTGACATGGGTTCATGGGTTGGCAAAATCGCATTTACTTGTGGGAACCAGGATAATTAGAGAGGAAACTGTCTGGGAAGTCTATGTTGAATGCAAGACAGAGCTTGAACATGTGTAAAAGTGGCAGAGAAGATCAACTGAATGTAATAATACAATCAAAGACACAGTGAGAAGATGGGACATGACTGGGGGTATACAAGACCTGAAAAATTAATGCTAGAGACAGATCATGGACATACTTGACTGGCAAACTAAGGAGACTCAACTTTGGCTAGAAAAAAATAGTTTAAGCCGAGTTGTGGTCTACATATAGAAATGATGGGATCAGGAGCATATTTAAATATTCTGGAAAAGAAGTTAATGAGATTGTGAGTAGCAGCAATTGAAAAGAACAGAAGGAAGATGGGCTGGATTACGAGAGGTACACTAATGATTGATGGTGCTGGATATGAGGAGAGAGTAGAGGCAAAGAAGCTGCCAGTTCCTGATGGAAAGATCAGTTGGTATCACAGCATGACTTACCCCAATGACACAGCTTCTTCTTCTGCCTCAAGGAACCAAACTTGTGTGTGTATTTCATAACATTTTGCCTAAAAAATTTCTGAAGTTTCTTTCAGAGTTAGAATATAAGTCACACAAGCAAGAATTTCCTTTGAAACATTTATCCTTTAAAATCATTTATACTTTCTTTTTGTCAACTAGGGGAATAATAACTCTTGACATGCAACTGTTATGAGTGGATTTCATATGCTTCTCATTTTATCCTGATTATAGCACCATAAAAAAGGCTTTGGGGCACCTTTATTGGTAGGAAACAATGTACTTTTAGTTTTCATCAAAGTTTTCTGTAAAATTGGAAATAATGAAAAGCCACCTACAAGCAGCTGTGACAAACCCATGAGTGTGAATTCCCATGTGCATACCTGGGACATCTTAGTTTTTAAGAACATGAGGCAAGAACCACCAGTGTGCTGTGTCAGAGACTAGGTTCCGCAGTCAGCTCTGGAAATAAGTACCTTTTCAGGCAGTTACCAGCTGTATGATCTTGAGCAAATTACCTAGCTTCCATGGACTTTAGTTTCCCTCATCTCTATGATGGGGTGATAATGATCAGTCTCATTAAATGAAAGAAATATTGCTAGTATCAGAAACAGCTAATATGCTACACTTCTTTGCTAAGTATCAAGCATTCACTAAGA
This sequence comes from Neotragus pygmaeus, assembly GCA_006410875.1. Lineage (NCBI taxonomy): Eukaryota > Metazoa > Chordata > Mammalia > Artiodactyla > Bovidae > Neotragus > Neotragus pygmaeus. The sequence continues at coordinate 2,068,211 of SJYV01020660.1, forward strand.
GTTTTACATTCAATATCTCAGTTATTCTCAAAATAGTCCTGGGATAAGTCCTAGCAGTATTTCCATTTTATAGATGAGAAAACTGAGGCCTTTGAAACATTTATTTGCCTAGATTACAATGTTAATGTAGTGTTAATGAGGATTTAAATCTGTGTGGACTTATATTGGTGCTTTTAAAGTATTATTCTATACTATCATTGCACATGTAAATTACTTAACAGAGCATCCAGAATGCAATAAGTCCCAGATATGAAATATTAGAGATCTCTTTATAGTCTCAGATCAAATTATGACTTAAATTGTATAAGTACTCTGCACACTAGTAAAGAGAAGTAACATTTAATTAAAAATGTCAATTTTTTTACAATAGCTAGGACATGGAAGCAACCTAGATGTCCACTGACAAGATAAATGACACAGAAGTTGTGGTACATATATACAATGTAATATTACTCAGCTCTATTTAAAAAAAAAAAAACATATTTGAGTCAGTCCTAATGAGGCAGATCAGCCTATTATATAAAGTCAGTCAGAAAGAGAAAGATTAAATACTATATATTGAAGCATGCATATGGAATCTAGAAAGATAGTACTGATGAATCTATTTGCAGGGCAGCAATGCAGATACAGACCCAGAGAACAGATTGTGGACACAGTGGGGGAAGAAGAGGGAGGGACAAACTGAGAGAATGGCATGGAAACACATACATCACCATATGTAAAATAGACCACAAGTGGGAATTTGCTATGTGGCACAGAGAGCTCAACCCAGAGCTCTGTGATAACCTAGAGGGGTGGGATGGGGTGGGAGATGAGAGGGGGTTCAGGAGAGAAAGGGTATTTGTATACCCTTGGCTGATTCATGTTGAGGTATGGCAGAGGCCCACACAATATTGTAAAGCAATTATCCTCCAATAAAAACCCTACAATTTAAAAAAATATCAGTCAAGGTAGAATCAGATGAAAGCAACTGATCATGACCTTGTCATAGCAAAGGGGGCTCGCATAACTCAGTGAAGCTATGAGCATGCCATGCAGGGCCACTGAAGACAGGTGGGACACAGTGAAGAGTCCTGACAAAACATGGTCCACTGGAGGAAGGAATAGTAAGCCACTCCAGTATTCTCGCCTGGAGAACCACATGGACAGCATGAAAAGGCAAAAAGATATGACACCAGAAAGTGAGTTCCCCAGGCTGGAAGGTGTCCAATATGCTACTGGTGAAGAGCAGAGGGCAATTACTATACCTCCAGTAAGAATCAAGCAGCTAGGCCAAAGCAGAAATGACACTCAATTGTGGATTTTGTGAAAGTAAAGTCTAATACTGTGAAGAACAATATTGCATAGGAACCTGGAATGTTAGGTCCATGAAACAAGGTAAACTGGATGTGGTCAAGCAGAGGATGGCAAGATTGAACATCGACATTTTATGAATAAATGAATGAAAATTGACGAGAATGGGTAAATTTAATTCAGATGACCATTATATCTATTATTGTGGGTAAGAATCCCTTAGAAGAAAGGGAGTAGCCCTCATAATCAACAAGAGTCCAAAATGTAGTGCTTGGGTGCAGTCTCAAAAACAAGAGAATAATCTCAGTTCATTTCCAGGGCAAACTATTTAACATCACAGTAATTCCAAGTCTATGCCCCAACCACTGAAACTGAATAAACTGGAGCTGACCAGTTCTTTGAGGACCAACAACACCTTCTAGAACTAACAGCAAAAAAAAAAAAAAAAAAAAAAAAAAAAGAAGTTCTTTGGCCTTCCAGATATTTGAGACGGTTCATCCTGGAATCACTTTGACTTTTCAGGCGTTTAATTCAGGGATTTGCCTAAGTGATTCATCTTTGGCCTTCTGGACACTGAGCTTTGCTGTTGAGTGCAGGTAAAATCATTTTCATTTTGNCCCCAACCACTGAAACTGAATAAACTGGAGCTGACCAGTTCTTTGAGGACCAACAACACCTTCTAGAACTAACAGCAAAAAAAAAAAAAAAAAAAAAAAAAGATGTTCTTTTCATCATAGGGGATTGGGATGCAAAATTAGGGAGTCAAGAGATATAAGGAATAACAGAAAAGTTTGGCCTTGGAGTACAAAATGAAGTGGGCAAAGGCTAACAGAGTTTTTCAAGAGAAAACACTGGTCAGAGCAAATACACGTTTCAACAACCCAAGAGACAACTCTACACATACCCATCACCACATGGTCAATACTGAAATCAGATTGATTATGTTCTTTGCAACCAAAGATGGAGAAGGTCTGTACAGTCAGTAAAAACAAGACCTGGAGCTGACTGTAACTCAGATCATGAGCTGTTTATTGCAAAATTCAGGCTTAAATGGAAGAAAGCAGGGAAAAACCACTAGGCCATTCATGTATTACCTAACTCAGATCATGTAGGATTATACAATTGAGATGACAAATAAGATTCAAGGGATTATGTCTGATAGAATGCTTGAAGAACTATGGATGAGGTTCATGACTCTGTACAGGAGGCGGTGATCAAAACCATACCCAAGAAAAAGGAATGCAAGAAGGCAAAGTGGTTGTCTGAGGAGGATTTATAAATAGCTGAGAAAAGAAGGGAAGTAAAAGGCAAAGGAGAAAGGGAAAGATATACCCAACTGAAGGCAGAGCTCCAGAGACTAGCAAGGAGAGATAAGAAGACCTTCTTAAATAAACAATGCAAAGAAGTAGAGGAAAACAATAAAATGGGAAAGACTAGAGATCCCTTCAAGAAAATTGGAGATTTCAGGGGAACATTTCATGCAAGAATGGGCGTGATAAAGGACAGAACTGAGAACCTAAGAGAAGCAAAAAAGATTAAGAAGAGGTGGCAAAAATATACAGAAAAACTATACCCAAAATGCCTTAATGACCCAGATAACCATGATGGCATGGTCATTCTCCTAGAGCCAGACATCCTAGACTGTAAAGCCAAGTGGGCTTCAGGAAGCATTACTATGAACAAAGCTAGTGGAGGTGAGGGAATTCTAGCTGAGCTATTTCAAATCCTAAAAGATGAGGCTGTTAAAATGCTGCACTCAATATGTCAGCAAATTTGGAAAACTCATCAGTGGCCACAGGAATAGGAAAGGTCAGTTTTCATTTGAATCCCAAAGAAAGGCAATTCCAAAGAATGTTCAAACTACCATATGATTGCCATCTCACATGTTAGCAAGGTAATGCTCAAAATCCTCCAAGCTAGGCTTCAGCAGTGTGTGAACCCAGAACTTCCAGATGTTCAAGCTGGGTTTCAAAGAGGCAGAGGAATCAGAGATCAAATCGCCAACATCCATTGGATCATGGAAAAAGCAAGCTCCAGAAAAATATCTACTTCTGCTTCATTGACTATGCTAAAGCCTTTGTGTAGTTCAGAACAAACCATATCCTAAAGATACGGGAGTGCGAGACCACATCACCTGTCTCCCAGACATGGAACAATGGACTGGTTCAAAATTGGGAAAGGAGTACGGCAAGGCTGTACATCATGAGAAAGCTGGGCTGGATGAAGCACAAGCTGGAATCAAGATTGCCGGGAGAAATATCAACAACTTCAGATGTGCAGATGACACCACTCTAATGGAAGCAAGTGAAGAAAAATTAAAGAACCTCTTGATGAAGGTGAAAGAGGAGAGTGAAAAACTACCTTGAAACTCAACATTCAGCAGACTAAAATTGTGGCATTTGGTCCCAACACTTCATGGCAAAGAAAAGGAGAATAAGTGGAAATTGTAACATTTTAGTTTTCTTGGCTCCAGAATCACTGCAGATGCTGACTGCAGCCATGAAAGTAAAAGATGTTTGCTCCTTGGAAGAAAAGCTATGAGAATCTTAGCTTATTAAAAAGTAGAGGCATCACTTTGCTGATAAAGGTCTGTACAGTTAAAGCTATGGTTTTTCCTGTAGTCGTGTGTGGATATGAGAGTTGGACCACAAAGGAGGCTGAATGCTGAAGAACTGATGCTTTAGAAATATGTTGTGGGAGCAGACTCTTGAGAGTCCCTTGGATAGCAAGGAGATCAAACCAATCAATCCTAAAGGAAATCACCTCTGAATAGTCACTGGAAGGACTGTTGCTGAAGCTGAAACTCCAATACTTTGGCCACATGATAAGAACTGACTCATTGGAAAGGACCCTGATGCTGGGAAAATTGAGGGGGAGGAGGAGGGGGCAGCAGAAGATGAGATGGTTAGATAGCATCACTGACTCAATGGACATGATTTTGAGCAAACTCAGGGTGATAGTGGAGGACAAAGGAACCTGGCATGTTGCAGTCCATGGAGTGAGACCTGACTTAGCTGAACAACAACTGCAAGTAATATAATATTAAGATGAAAAATAGATTTTAGAGTGGATTGTAGAGTTAAAAGAGAAAAGTGATAAAGAGACCTGGAAAGAGAATAAATGGAGGGAGGGAAGAACCAGGAAAAGATCATCATCATGCTAGCTTTTTTGCTATCTTCCCCCAATGAATTGGGAAAGCAAACCTGTAGGTATCGAGTCTATACCACAGACAGCATATGACCATAATATCCTTTGTCTTTTATTTTACACTGATTGAGGGAATTTTATTGTGCACTGATTGAGGGAATAGTGTGAATTACATGCAAGATGTGGTGGCCACAAGTACACTAGGAAGAGGCTAGGGTAGAAGCCCTGGGAAGAAATTGTAGAGATTCTTGCTTAAAATGGCTAAACCAGGACAAGGTTCTATGAATGAGGGAGTGGCTAGCAGCAAGCCGTGGACTGGAGCTGCCAGCAAGCTGAAGAGAAGCCTTAGCGTGTGGAAGGGAGAGACTTCATGTTTCCTCCTGGGAAAAGTTGAAATCACTGGTGGGAAGTTCTGAGGACTTAAACTTGCTCAGTAAGTTACCCAAGGTTTTGCATGTGTTGAACTCTAGAAGTGGAGATGTATAGACCCTGCTTATTGTCTCAGTGGGATTACTTATCACAAGAGTGCCAGTAACCAGGTACTTAATGCCATTGTGGTTCTATTAGTGCCTTATTCCCAGATTCCTAAACTATTCAAACACCTGCCTGGGGCCACATTCTGAATTAAAGTGGTCCTCTGATTTGTATCTATATCATCTGGATAGCTTGGTGACATCTTCTGAAGTGTCTGGAGCTCACAAACTCCCCAGGGAACATCACACTTCTGAGCCAAATTCAAGACAGTTGTACTTTTTCTGCTTGCCTCTGATGGACCAAGGAAAACTCTCCTACAGAAAAATAGCAATAGCTGAAACCTGACCTTAAGAAAAATGGCACTAGGCAGAGATGGAACTATACAAAACGTGATTAGTCATTCCTAAGAGTATAGATGAATCCATACTTAAAGAGTTAAGTAAGCATCCATAATGCAAGCTGGTTTTAGAAAAGGCAGAGGAACCAGAGATCAATTGCCAACATCTGCTGGATCATGGAAAAAGCAAGAGAGTTCCCCAAAAAACATCTTCTTTTGCTTTATTGACTATGCCAAAGCCCTTGACTGTGTGGATCACAATAAACTGTCGAAAATTCTGAGAGAGATGGGAATACCAAACCACCTGACCTGCGTCTTGAGAAATCTGTATACAGGTCAGGAAGCAACAGTTAGAACTGGACATGGAACAACAGACTGGTTCCAAATAGGAAAAGGAGTGCGTCGAGGCTGTATATTGTCACTCTGCTTATTTAACTTCTATGCAGAGTACATCATGAGAAATGCTGGACTGGAAGAAACACAAGCTGGAATCAAGATTACCGGGAGAATTATGCAGATGATACCACCCTTATGGCAGAAAGTGAAGAGGATCTAAAAAGCCTCTTAATGAAAGTGAAAGTGGAGAGTAGAAAAGTTGGCTTTAAGCTCAACATTCAGAAAACGAAGATCATGGCATCTGGTCCCATCACTTCATGGGAAATAGATGGGGAAACAGTGGAAATAGTGTCAGACTTTATTTTTGGGGGCTCCAAAATCACTGCAGATGGTGACTGCAACCATGAAATTAGAAGACACTTGCTCCTTGGAAGAAAAGTTATGACCAACCTAGATAGCATATTCAAAAACAGAGACATTGCTTTGCCGACTAAGGGCCGTCTAGTCAAGGCTATGGTTTTTCCAGTAGTCATATATGGATGTGAGAGTTGGACTGTGAAGAAGGCTGAGCACCGAAGAATTGATGCTTTTGAACTTTGGTGTTGGAGAATACTCTTGAGAGTCCCTTGGGCTGCAAAGAGATCCAACCAGTCCATTCTGAAGGAGATCAGCCCTGGGATTTCTTTGGAAGGAATGATGCTAAAGCTGAAACTCCAGTACTTTGGCCACCTCATGCGAAGAGTTGACTCATTGGAAAAGACTCTGATGCTGGGAGGGATTGGGGGCAGGAGGAGAAGGGGACGACAGAGGATGAGATGGCTGGATGGCATCACTGACTCGAAGGACGTGAGTCTGAGTGAACTCCGGGAGATGGTGATGGACAGGGAGGCCTGGCGTGCTGCAATTCATGGGGTCGCAAAGAGTTGGACACGACTGAGTGACTGAACTGAACTGAATGTTATTTCAACATGGTTTTTAACATAATGAAAATTACCTAGAAATTTGTAGATCTGTCTATATACAAACAAATTTGATTTGCATAGTACAACATTGTGCTTTTGTTTCACTGAACTGGCAAATAGCTTGATTGATTTAACTGAATGAGCCAGTTATATTTGCGCTGAGTTGACTAGAAAGCATGCATGTAGACAGCAAGCCACGCTGATACAAATAAACGGAGAATATCGAGTTCACCTTAGATGGCTTTTAGTCAGTATTGTCTACATCTTGTGCTTTAAGAGGAGCACAGAATCTGTCATGCTGAATTTCAATTAGAAGTGCAACCTATTTTTCATGGTGTGAACAATCTAACATGGTTAACTTTATACAATTATAAAGTTATATTTTATAATTTTGAGTCTCTTCTCCCACCTCTTTGTATTCTAATCACAAGTGTCTTTACTTTCTTTCAATGCTACTTCAAATAATCAATTTGAGCTGTAGAAAATACTGGAGAGTTTCACCTCAAAAGAAAAATTTTGGCAAGTTTTGAGTGAAAACAGAGCATTATAATAGAATCCACTATGCATACCTCTACCGCTGAGAGCAGACCTCATGTTTTTATAGTCACCCAGCGCTAATGCAGCAGGAGGGCTCTGCCCTAGATTCTTTGTGGCTCCAGACTACTTTATTTCCTTTCTTCTCACTGTAGGAGAATGTTTCCCTTCTCCCCGTGTCTCAGGGCCTATGAGACATCATTAGCCCTTCTGGCTCTATATCTTGCTATTTATCTTTTTTGCTTTCTTCTGTTTCCATTTTCATATTTTACTATTTTTTGCTTCTCTGTGAACAAGACTAGTTGCTGTTCAGTCACCCAGTTTTGTCTGACTCTTAGCGACCCCATGGAGTGCAGCCAGCCAGGCCTCCCTGTCCCTCATCATCTCCCAAAGTTTGCCCATCATCATCTCCATTGGTGATGCCATGGACATGAACAAAGCTAGACTCATTGTTCAATTCAAAGCTGAGGGAATAATAGTTCATTACTACTTTGAATACCCGTTACATGCCAGGTGCTACAGGTGCCTTGAAAATCTTATTTCTAATTAAACAGTTTAATATTCCTATTTCACAGTTGTGGAAACTAAAGCTTAGAGACTAAGGGAAGTCTTGGTCATACAGCTGGTAAGTAACAAAATTAATGGAAGACCTCAGGACTGTTGCCTTCCAAAGGCTGTACTCCCTCTTTCCTTTCCAATCATCTGAGTCTATTCACCTGGTATAGCTTAGCATGGACTACTTTCCCAGGCATGATACACTAAACTTTCATTGATGATCATGGGACTTTTATCTTTATCTGAGGATTAAGTTTATTCTTTAGTTTTGCAACATTCCTTTGCCAGTCTGTCTAGAAACTTTGGCTCTAAGTGAAAACCCACTAGACTGTGCACTCCTGTCTGACTTCAAAGGCTCTGCTCTTTGCATCTTGTTATACTTCCTATCGGAGAAGGCAATGGCACCCCACTCCAGTACTCTTGCCTGGAAAATCCCATGGGCGGAGGAGCCTGGTGGGCTGCAGTCCATGGGGTCGCTAGGAGTCGGATACGACTGAGTGACTTGACTTTCACTTTTCACTTTCATGCACTGGAGAAGGAAATAGCAACCCACTCCAGTGTTCTTGCCTGGAGAATCCCAGGGACAAGGGAGCCTGGTGGGCTGCGGTCTATGGGATCGCACATAGTCGGACACGACTGAAGTGACTTAGCAACAGTAGCAGCAGCATACTTCCTATCAAGCATGATTGATCAGTTATTACCCATCCAACAAGTTGTGGAAGCTACAACAAAATTTAAACTTCAATGGCTGAGTTTCTTGGAAATGCTTTCAAACATATAATTGGAATTTTCTAACTTAACTATACTTCAGCTACACTTTTCTAAACTTTTCTTTCTGGAACAGTGCCAGTCACAATATAGTTATAAGAAACAAAAATAGAGCTATTTGAATCAGAAAAGGATTCAAAACAAGGAAGGAGTAGCCTCTTGGCAGGTCATCCAGGAATGATTTTCAGAGTAATAATGAGGAACTTGCCCTTCAAGGGAGCTGCTCCTTCTGCCCTAATCAAGGGGGAAGAATCACAAGGCCACCAAAGCATCTTTACAGCTGCTGCTGGGCATCTCGATGGCAGCAATTGGGCACTAGAGAACCAACTTAGACCCAATGTTTCTGGCTGTGGCTTTCTACAGAAAACAGCACCGAAGCAAATCACTGGCCTCTGCCCCTCTTCCATCTTCTGAATCTTGCAGGAGTGAATCCCATTTGGGAACCCTGCCTGGTATCTAGAACCCTTGCTGCAAGAGAGTTTGAAAAGCAACTTTTAGTTTTTCAATCTCTGCCACACAGAAACCTTTTAGAAAGCAGGTGGAATAGAGAGCCAATAAACTAATTATTCTTTGACAGAGGGGTATTTGGTAAACATTGATTTTCTTTGTTTTGCATTGAATGAGATGGAACATTTTTAGAAAACAGCTATAATATTGCAAACAATAAAGCACACTGTGTGAGTATCTCACTTGTCTGGATGATTGGTGTCTTGCTTTACTGAATGTGTATTTATACTTCATTAATGACAGTATTTGACAAAAGGTTTAACTTTCTCACATGCATGAGTGATCTTATAAGTGGAGGGAATCTTTCTTAAAGACTCTGACTCCAGGTAGAGGGACTCAAAATCTAGAATGTAAGTGCATTCATGTAGAAAGAGAATGGAAGGATATCTTCTTGGCAAAAGCTTGATCTCTCATATTTCATATTAAGCTTAAAAAATCAGTATTACAGGGAACATTTAACCAATTCAAAGCAAGCTAACCAATTATAGAGACATCAGTTAATACTACATCACCATGAAACAACAAAAAATCTAAAGTTCTTCATATAAAAGAGAAAATCTAGAGATTTCAGATATAGTAGTGATGTTAATGATCAAATTCATATTGATGTCATAATGAAAATTTAACATACAAATTTTTCATGTCTTTAATGAAGCTTTAAACTAAGTGTTCTTTGACCAACTTATTGCTGAAAATAGCTATTTTAGGAATAACAAGAGACATTTATCCCAGAAGAGATATTTTTTCTTTGAATTATTTTAAATCGGGATGTAAAATAATCATCTGAAACAACTTTATCCAAAAAGATGTTTATGTATAAAATACAGTGAAAGAAATGTATCATTAATCGTCTTTGATGAAAAGTTAGATTTTAAGAAGTAGAGTTGAAATGTAATACTAACTTTTAAAATCTGGATCATGTAAAATTCTATTTTGGTTACTTTAAATCAACTTTTCCTCCTTCTTTACTGTTTCTGATGGGGGATGGGATAGGTTCCTAAGGTTAACTATTCTGCTCTGTTTTTCAAAAATACTTTCAAATACAATTTCATTTTTTAGTTATCCTTAAATAACTAAAAATGTTTCAATTTTATTTTCTACTAGGCTAGTCAGTTCAATAATTTGAGTCTTGAGAGTTCTGGTTCAAGATGGTAACACAGAAGAACTCTGAACTCACCTCCTTCCATGAAACCTATAGTTACATTTGAAATCTATAACACACCAAATCTATAGTTACATTTGGAAAATCTTTCTCTGGAAAATAAAAACTCATTTATCATTGTATCAAAAAGAATAAAATGCCTAGGGATAAACCTACCTAAGGAGGCAAAAGATCTGTACTCCAAAACCCACAGATGTTGATGAAAGAAATCTATTATGACACAAACAGATGGAGAGATGTACCATGTTCTTGGATGGAAAGAAACAATATTGTCAAAATGCATATACAATCCAAGGCAATCTACAGATTCAGTGCAATCCCTAGCAAATCACCAATGGCATTTTTCACAGAATTAGAACTAAAAATTTTAAAGTTTTTATGGAGACACAAAAGAACTCAAATAGCCAAAAGAATCTTGAGAAAGAAAGATGGAGCTGGAGGAATCAGCTTCCCTGACTTCAGATCATACTACAAAGCTGCCATCATTAAAACAGTATGGTACTAACACAGAAGCAGCCATATAGATCAATGGAAGAGTATAGAAAACCCAGAAATAAACCCATGAACCTGTGGTCAATTCATCTACAACAAAGGAGGCAAGATTATACAATGGAGAAAAGACAACCTCTTCAGTAAGTAGTGCTGGGAAAACTAGATAGATGAATAAAAAGGAATGAAATTAGAACATTCTTTAACACCATGCACAAACTCAAACCGGATTAAAGACATAAATATAAGATGGGATACTATAAAACTCCTAGAAGAAAACATAGTCAGTACACTCGTTGACATAAATAATATCTTTTTCGGCTCTGTCCTAGAGTAACGGAAATAAAAACAAATGGGACCTAATTAAACTCAAGAGTTTTTGCCCAGCAAAGGAAACCATAAACAAAACAAAAAGACAACTTACAGAATGGGAGAAAATATTTGCAAGCAATGTGACTAACAAAGAATTAATCTCCAGTGTTTAGAGACAGCTCATGGAGCTCAATAAAAATTTTCTTTTAAATAAAAAAATGGGTAGAAGACCCAAATAGACATTTCTCCAAAGAAGACATACATATGGCCAAGAGGCATGTGAAGATATGCTTAACATTACCAATTAAAGAAGTTCAAATCAAAACTATAATAATGTATCACCTCATATCAGTCAGAATGGCCATTATCAAAAAATCTACAAACAGTAAATCCTGGAGAGTGTGTGAAAAAAGAGACCTGTCCTACAGTGTTGGTGGGAATGTAAGTTGGAGAACAGTACGGATTCCTTAAAGAACTAAAAATAGAGCTAACATTTGATCCAACAATCCCAGGACAGGGCACATATCCAGATAAAAACATAGTTTGAAAGGATGCATACACTGTGATGTTTATTGCAGCACAGTTTACAATAGCTAACACATGGAAGCAACCTAAATGTCCTCTGACGGATGGATAAAGTCATTGTACGTATATACAATAGAATGTTACTCAACCATAAAAAAGAATGCAGTAATGCCATGTGCAGCAACATGGCTGGACCTGGAGATTATCATACTAAGTGATGTTAAGTCACACAGAGAAAGACAAATGTTATATCACTTATATGCAGAATCTTGAAAAAAAAAATGATACAAGTGAACTAAATTTACAAGAAAGAAACAGACCCACAGACTTACAAAACAAACTTATGGTTACCGGGGGGAAGGGTAGGGGTTAGGGATAGTTTAGGAGTTTGAGATTGACATGTACATACTGCTACAATTAAAGTAGATAACCAACAAGGATCTATGGTATAGCACAGGGAACTCTGCTTAATACTCTGCAATAACCTAAGTGAGAAAAGAATTTTAGAAAGGATACATGTATATGTATACCTGAATTCATTTCTCTACATCTGAAACTAACACAACATTGTTAATCAACTATATTCCAACAAAAAAATTTAAAAAATGATGAGACAGGGGAGAAAATATACAAATGATAATGATATAAAACAGTAATAAGATTTGAGAAATATTCAAAATGATATTGGTGGTTTAATAAAAATACACATAGTCTTGGAAAAAATAGATCACTAACAAGGACTTACTGTATAGCATAGGGACTATCTGCTCAATATCCTGTAATAAACTAAATGCAAAAAGAATCTGAAAAAAATGGATGTATGTATATTTATAACTGAGTCACTTTGTTGTACACATGAAGCTAACACAACACATTGTAAATCAACGACAGTCTAATAAAAAATAAAAGTTAAGAAAAAACCCAGAGCCAGCTGAATGACTCCTATAAATTGAACAAATGAAAAAAACCCATATCGAAGTGAGTAGCAGAGACTGAGACACAATCTAGCCTCAAATCACAGCCCTGGTATAGCAATCTGCCATCAGGAGGAGACTCAAAACCCTGTGATTCTCCTGATGAGCGAAAGTTTTGAGCCCCATATCTGGCACCCTAACTGTTAAGACCTGCACCTGAGAGATGAGTCCCCCAAAATTCTAGCTTTGCAAGTCAGTGGCACTTGGGTCCAAGAGAATCACAAGGCTACAGAGAAGTGAAAACAGTTCTTAAAGGGCTCCTGTGCGTAGATTCACCCACCCCAGATCCCAACACAGACAGTCAAAGCACTTAGACTTTCTACTTTCTATGAAAGCCTATTTGCTTATATCTAAGCATCAGCCTGAGGATGTATTTTAACATACATCTAGTGACCTATGGAAATATTCTCCAAAAATAGAAGCCAAGGGTGCCATCTTTGTGTGTTCCTTCTGCCTCACTTCGGGTTGCCAATACCTCCTGGAAAGCAGTTTGTACACGTATCTGGCATCTCAGTTTTAACCTCTGCCACCCAGAGGACACCTCTAGATCACCTGGCTCTGGTGACCAGTGGGGTTAGGCTTTCAGGTCCAACAGGACTCTAATAAATGGGGAAACTTCTGAAACTGCTACCACCTACAAGGTTAAGCAGAGAGGCAGTCGATTAATGTGTCCAGTCATTCTGTGAAAAGAAGCCTATTAGCTTATTTTTATAACTGTGGCCTGAAGGACAGGCTTCTAAGTAGACACATGTCCAAGGGCTGATTATAACCTCCCTCCCTCAGAGAGTGGGGAAGATGGCAGGCATCATATTAGCACTCCCTTCTGCTCCACTCAGGTCATCTGTGTGTTTAAGAAAGGAGCTTGTATATAATCCTGGTGTCCCAACTTTTGCATCTGCCACTCAGAAGATAGTCCCTTGAAAGCCTGGCTTTAGTTGCCTGCTGTGCTTATGTTTATGGGTTTAGTGGGACAATGACAAAGGAAGAAAGATTTCTTAACTGGTTATCACTCCCAGTCTCAGCACAGAGAGAGGAGACAAATGCCTATATCCCAGTCTTCCCTTGGAGCTTCCTCCATGGCTCACCTGCACTGCTGGAGACACAGCAGGAGCCACTGCTTTGATCCCTGGTTTGAGAACATACCCTGAAGAAGGATATAGCAACCTACTCCAGTATCCTTACCCGGAAAATTCCATGGACAGAGGAACTTGCTGGGCTACAGTTCATAGGGTCACAAAAGAGTTCAGATATTACTTAGCGACCAAACAATAACAAAAGTTTTCCCTTAAAGAAATCTATTTTTATACTTTAAAAGTTGCTGCACAAGGACCTGGCTTCTAATAAGCCTGAATCTATCTGGGAGCCACTAAAAATAAAATAGGCTGCCTGGAAAAATCACAAAAACATGAGAGACCAAAGAGCTAGGGCAGAGTTGAATGACAATATTCATTTCCTATAGGAGAGCGCTCCTTCAGGACTAGAGGTGGTAACTGTTTCATCTAATGCATAAAAATGCATAACCCACACAGAGAAGCAAGGAAAATGAAGCAACAGAGGAATATGTTTCAAATAAAAAAATGATGAAACCTCAAGAAAAGAACTTAATAAAATAGAGATAAAAGATTGACCTGATAAGCTTCAAAATAATGGTCATAAAGATGCTCACTGAGCTCAGAGAAGATTGAATAAATAAATTTTGCAAAGAGAAAAAGAAAGTACAAATACAGCTGAAGAATACAGTGATTGAACTGAAAATACAACAAAGGGGCTCAATAACAGACTAGAGGATGCAGAAAAAAGGATTCGGAAACTCAAACATAGGGCAGTGTTTTATTTAAAATTGATAACCAACAAAGACCTTATGTACAGCACACAGAACTCTGCTCAATGTTATGGGATTTTGGGAGAGAATGGATACATGTGTATGTATGGCTGAGTCCCTTTGCTGTCCACCTGAAACTCACATTGTTAATTGTCATAGTCCAATAAAAAATAAAAAGTTTAAAATAGATTATTATAGATATAAATTGTTTTCTGTTAACCTCGTGGTAACTACAATGCATAAACCTATAGCAGATATACAAGAGATTAAAAAGAAATCTAAGCATATAACTAGGGAATATTACCAAATCACAAAGAGAGCAAAAGGAGAAAGGAACAAAGAAATTACAAAATACCCACAGATCAATTAACAAAATTGCTATAAGTATACATGTACATACTTTGAATGTAAATGCACTAAATCCTCCAATTATAAAAGAGAGTGGCCGAATGGATAAAATAACAAGGCCCATCTATATGCTGCCTAAAAGAGACTTCTTTCAGATCAAAGGACGCACACACAGAGTATAAGTGAAGGAACAATGAAAAGATATAACATGCAAGTGGAATTTTAAAAGTTGAAGTCGCTATACAAGCATACCTTGGAGATATTGTGGGTTTGATTCCAGACTACTATAGCAAAAAGATTATCTCAATAAAGTGAGTCACAAAATTTTTGGTTTCCTATCACATATTAAAGGTTATGTTCCCACTATACATAGTCTATTAAGTTCGCAATATATAAAAAATATAGCCTTATATTTAAGCAATGTACATACCTTAATTTTAAAATACTTTATTGCTAAAATCCTAATCATCATCTGAACCTTCAGCTATTCATAATATTTTTGTAACAGTCACAACAAAGACCACTGATCACAGATTACCATAAAAAATATAATAATAAATGTCTGAAATGTTTAGAGAATTACCAAAATGTGATACAGAGACATGAAGTGAGAAATGCTGTTGGAATAATTTGGAATAATGGCACTTCTTTGATGCCCTGTTGCCACAAACCTTCAATTTGTTAAAAAAAAAAAAATTCTGTGACAAACAGTAAAATGAGGTATGCTAGTACTTATATCAGGGAATAGAGTTTAAGACAAAGACTATAATAAGAAACAAAGAAGGTAATTATATAATGATAAAGAAGTCAATTCAACAAGTTCAGTTCAGCTAAGTCACTCAGTCGTGTCTGACTCTTTGCCATCCCATGAATTGCAGCACACCAGACTCGCACCCATTGAGTCAGTGATGCCATCCAGCCATCTCATCCTCTGTCATCCCCTTCTCCTCCTGCCCCTAATCCCTCACAGCATCAGAGTCTTTTCCAATGAGTCAACTCTTTGCACGAGGTGCCCAAAGTACTGGAGTTTCAGCTTCAGCATGATTCCCTCCAAAGAAAACCCATGACTGATCTCCTTCAGAATGGACTGGTTGGATCTCCTTGCAGTCCAAGGGATTTCAAGAGTTTTCTTCAACACCACAGTTCAAAAGCATCAATTCTTCGGCGCTCAGCTTTCTTCACAGTCCAACTCTCACATGCATACATGACCACAGGAAAAACCATGCCTTGACTAGATGGACCAGAGTCGGCAAAGCAATGTCTCTGCTTTTGAAATGCTATCTAGGTTGGTCATAACTTTTCTTCCAAGGAGTGAGCGTCTTCTAATTTCATGGCTGCAGTCACCATCTGCAGTGCTTTCGGAGCCCACCAAAATAAAGTCTGACACTGTTTCCATTGTTTCCCCATCTATTTCCCATGAAGTGATGGGACCAGATGCCATGATCTTCATTTTCTGAATGTTGAGCTTCAAGCCAACTTTTTCACTCTCCTTTTTTACTTTCATCAAGAGGATTTTTAGTTCCTCATCACTTTCTGCCATAAGGGTGGTGTCAACTGCATGTCTGACATTATTGATATTTCTCCCGGCAATCTTGATTCCAGCTTCTGTTTCTTCCAGTCCAGTGTTTCTCATGATGTACTTTGCATAGAAGTTAAATAAGCAAGGTGACAATATACAGCCTTGACCTACTCCTTTCCTATTTGGAACCAGTCTGTTGTTCCATGTCCAGTTCTAACTGTTGCTTCCTGACATGCATACAGGCTTCTCAAGAGGCAGGTCAGGTGGTCTGGTATTCCCATCTCTTTCAGAATTTTCCACAGTTTATTGTGATACACACAGTCAAGGGCTTTGGCATAGTTAATAGAGAAGAAGTAGATGTTTTTCTGGAACTCTCTTGCTTTTTCCATGATCCAGTATATGTTGGCAATTTGATCTCTGGTTCCTCTGCCTTTCCTAAAACCAGCTTGAACATCAGGAAGTTCACAATTCACGTATTGCTGAAGCCTGGCTTGGAGAATTTTGAGCATTACTTTACTAGCNTTTTTGGGTGTTAATTCTAAAAGGTCTTGTAGGTCTTCATAAAACCATTCAACCTCAGCTTCTTCAGCATTACTCATTGGGGCATAGACTTGGATAACTGTGATATTGTGGAGAAGACTCTTGAGAGTCTCTTGGACTGCAAGGAGATCCAACCAGTCCATTCTGAAGGAGATCAGCCCTAGGATTTCTTTGGAAGCACTGATGCTAAAGCTGAAACTCCAGTACTTTGACTATGTCATGCAAAGAGTTGACTCATTGGAAAAGACTTTGATGCTTGGAGGGGTTCCGGGCAGGAGGAGAAGGGGACAACTGAGGATGAGATGGCTGGATGGCATCACTGACTCAATGGACGTGAGTCTGAGTGAACTCCGGGAGTTGGTGATGGACAGGGAGGCCTGGTGTGCTGCGATTCATGGGGTCGCAAAGAGTTGGACACGACTGAGCGACTTAACTGAACTGCATTTCCGACTCTTTTGTGACCGTGATGGCTACTCCATTTCTTCTGAGGGATTCCTGCCCACAGTAGTAGATATAATGATCATCTGAGTTAAATTCACCCATTCCAGTCCATTTTAGTTCAGTGATTCCTAGAATGTCGACTTTCACTCTTGCCATCCCTTGTTTGACCACTTTCAATTTGCCTTGATTCATGGACCTGACATTCCATGTTCCTATACAATATTGCTCTTTGCAGCATCAGACCTTGCTTCTATCACCAGTCATGTCCACAGCTGGGTACTGTTTTTGCTTTGGTTCCTTCTTTTTATTCTTTCTCGAGTTATTTCTCACTGATCTCCAGTAGCATATTGGGTACCTACTAACCTGGGGAGTTCCTCTTTCAGTATCCTATCATTTTGCCTTTTCATACTGTTCATGGGGTTCTCATGGCAAGAATACTGAAGTGGTTTGCCATTCTTTTCTCCTTGGACCACATTTTGTCAAACCTCTCCACCATGACCCGCCCATCTTGGGTTGCCCCGCAGGCATGCCTTGGTTTCATTGAGTTAGACAAGGCTGAGGCCAGGGATTGGGGGCAGGAGGAAAAGGGGATGACAGAGGATGAGATGGCTGGATGGCATCACTGACTCAATGGATGTGAGTCTGAGTCAACTCCAGGCATTGTTGATGGACAGGGAGGCCTGGTGTGCTGCGATTCATGGGGTCGCAAAGAGTCAGACACGACTGAGCGACTGAACTGAACGGAACTGTGGTCCTAGCGTGATTAGATTGACTAGTTTTCTGTGAGTATGGTTTCAGTGTGTCTGCCCTCTGATGCCCTCTTGCAACACCTACCATCTTACTTGGGTTTCTCTTACCTTGGGCATGGGGTATCTGTTCACAGCTGCTCCAGCAAAGCACAGCCGCTGCTCCTTACCTTGGTCAAGCAGTATCTCCTTACCACTGCCCTTCCTGACCTTCAACATGGGATAGCTCCTCTAGGCCCTTCTGCACCTGCCTTCACAGCCACTGCTCCTCTGGTTGCTCCTCCCAGCTACCGCCCCTGGCCTCGGGTGCAGAGTGGCTCCTCATGGCCACTGCTCCTGGCCTCGGGCACGAGGTGGCCTCTCCCAGCTGCTCCTGACCTTGGACATGGGGTAGCTCCTCTCGGCTGCTGCCCCTGACCTCAGACGTGGGGTAAAACCTCTCGGCTGCGCTTAGTGCACAGGGTTGCAGCCGCCTGCACTAAGAGGATATAACATTTAAAAATACTTATTCATCCAATATAAAAGCACCTAAATTATAAAGCATCTATATTAATAGATCTAAAGGGAATAAAAGATGGTAATATCATAATAGTAGGGGACTTTAGTACCTGTCTCTTATACACATCTAGATGTGTATAAGAGACAGACTGAGAATTTGAGTAGCTTGCTTGGAATTAGTAAGGCACTTTGGATGTTACGCAAATGTAACTAAGGTGTGGACATCAGGCGGGGCTGGGCCTATCTACCAGGGCTAAGTGGAATCCTAGTTTCACAGAGATCTGATGAATCTTTTGGAGGGAAAAACAGAGATGATTTGGAGGACTGCTAGCTGGGCTCCTGGAAGCCATAATGAGGACTTCTAAACAAGAAGAGGTCATCAAGACCACTCTGGCTCTCTTGAGCAATGCCTTGGAGGTTGAGAGAGACTACTCTGGGGGAGACAAAGCTGAGGGCCCTAGGTTTCTCTTGAAACACTGGTCAGTTGTTGAATAATTCTTCACAATGAGACACTTAAGGACTTTCCTGGTGATGCAGCGGCTAAGACTCCACACTCCCAATGCTGGGCGCCCAGGGTTCAATCCCTGGTCAGGGATCTAGACCCCACATACCACACTGAGTTCACATGCCGCAACTAAAGATTCCACATGCAGAAACTGAGACCCAACACAGCCAAATAAATAAATATCGCTTTTTAAAAAAACGAGACACTTAAAAGCGCCACTTCAACTTCTGATTTCCCTGATACAACTCAGGAAAGAATTATAAATGGGGATAGCAAATTTCTTGCTGTTGCCCCAGAGACAAGTGATCTCCCTTCTATCTCTAGGAGAGAAGCAGGGTCAACTCTGGTGGTTGTATCACTTATATGTTGCTGTGTCACAAACTATTCCGGAAGTTAGTGACTTAAAACATGAACCATTTATTTGCTCACCATTTTGATATCAAGTCAAGATTAAGCATAGTCAAAGCTATGGTTATTCCAGTAGTCATGTATGGATGTAAGAGCTGGACCATTAAAGAAGGTTGAGCACTGAAGAAATGATGCTTTTGAACTGTGGTGGTGGAGAAGACTCTTCAGAGTCACTTGGACTGCAGAGAGATCAAACCAGTCAGTCCTAAAGGAAATTAACCCTGAATATTCATTGGAAGGACTGATGCTGAAGCTAAAGCTCCAATACTTGGTCCCCTAAAGCAAAGGGCTGACTGACTGGAAAAGACCCTGATCCTGGGAAAGATTGAAGGTGGGAGGAGAAGGGGAAGACAGAGGATGAGATGGTTGAATGGCATCACCAACTCAGTGGACTGAGTTTGAGCAAGCTCCGGGAGCTGGTGAAGGACAGGGAAGCCTGCCTTCACCTGTGCTGCCGCCCACGGAGTCGCAAAGAGCCGGACACGACTGAGTGACTGAACGGCAGCAACAGATTAAAGCTGGGGCAGTTCATCCTTGCTCCATGCAGCATCTGCTGGGACGGCTTGACTGGGAGAAGGTTTACCCTCAAGCCAGCCTCCTCCCATAGCTAACTGTCAGCTGAGCGCTCGGCCTGGGCTGGCCCCCAGGGGCCTCCGTTCTCTTCCAGAGGGACCTTGGCAAGTGTCCAAGCTCAGGCTCCCTCACAATATGGAGGCTGGGTGCCAAGAGGAAACTGGGACAGCGTCACTTCCTCTATATTCTTTTGGTCAAAACACCACCAGCCTGGCCCAGCATACAGAGCAGCAGGGAAATAGCTCCTACTTTTCAGTGTCAGAAGTGACAGTGAGTTTTCTGCCTTGT
>SJYV01020660.1:2088430-2118034 GCA_006410875.1 Neotragus pygmaeus
CGCCCATCTTGGGTTGCCCCGCAGGCATGCCTTGGTTTCATTGAGTTAGACAAGGCTGAGGCCAGGGATTGGGGGCAGGAGGAAAAGGGGATGACAGAGGATGAGATGGCTGGATGGCATCACTGACTCAATGGATGTGAGTCTGAGTCAACTCCAGGCATTGTTGATGGACAGGGAGGCCTGGTGTGCTGCGATTCATGGGGTCGCAAAGAGTCAGACACGACTGAGCGACTGAACTGAACGGAACTGTGGTCCTAGCGTGATTAGATTGACTAGTTTTCTGTGAGTATGGTTTCAGTGTGTCTGCCCTCTGATGCCCTCTTGCAACACCTACCATCTTACTTGGGTTTCTCTTACCTTGGGCATGGGGTATCTGTTCACAGCTGCTCCAGCAAAGCACAGCCGCTGCTCCTTACCTTGGTCAAGCAGTATCTCCTTACCACTGCCCTTCCTGACCTTCAACATGGGATAGCTCCTCTAGGCCCTTCTGCACCTGCCTTCACAGCCACTGCTCCTCTGGTTGCTCCTCCCAGCTACCGCCCCTGGCCTCGGGTGCAGAGTGGCTCCTCATGGCCACTGCTCCTGGCCTCGGGCACGAGGTGGCCTCTCCCAGCTGCTCCTGACCTTGGACATGGGGTAGCTCCTCTCGGCTGCTGCCCCTGACCTCAGACGTGGGGTAAAACCTCTCGGCTGCGCTTAGTGCACAGGGTTGCAGCCGCCTGCACTAAGAGGATATAACATTTAAAAATACTTATTCATCCAATATAAAAGCACCTAAATTATAAAGCATCTATATTAATAGATCTAAAGGGAATAAAAGATGGTAATATCATAATAGTAGGGGACTTTAGTACCATCATCAATAGATAGATAATGCAGAAAAAGGATCAATAAAATTGATCTTAATGTGTTTAAGGCTAAATGGACTTAAAAAAAAACATGCAGAACATTTCATCCAAAAGAAACAATACATATTCTTCTCTAATGTATATGAAGAATTCTACAGAAGAGATCATATGTTATACTACAAAATGTCTTAATAAATTTAGGAAGTTTGAAATTATATCAAGCATCCTTTAGACCACATGGTATACAACTAGAAATCAATTACCAAAAAAAAGAAGTAGAAAATTTACAAACATATGGAGATTAAATAATGATACTGAACAATCAATGGGTCAATGAAAAAATTCTAAAGAGAAATTTTAAGATACCTTAAGAATATGAAAATAAAATATACCAAAGCTTATGCAATGGAACAAATGCAGTTCTAAGAGGAAAATTTATAGTGATTAAAGTCTATATCAAGATTAAGAAAAAGGACACAACCTAACTTTATACTTAAAGGAATTAGAACAAGAACAACTAATTCCAAAATTATTAGAACAAAGGAAATAACAAAGATCAGAGCAGAAATAAATGAAATCAAGACTAAAAAGGTAAAACAAAGGATGAAGTTCAGGTGATACTTTTAAAAAGTAAGCAAAATTGACAAATCTTTAGCAACTCACCAAGAAAAAAAGAAAGAACTAAAATATATAAAGTTAGAAATAGAAGAAGAGATGTTACTATACCAGAGAAATACAAAGGATCGTTAAGAGACTCCTATGAACTATTACATATCAACAAGTTGGACAACCAAGAAGAAATGGATAAGTTCTTAGAAACATAAAATCCACCAGGAGTGAATCATTAAGAAATAGAAAACATGGATAGACTGATTACTAGTAAAGAGATTCCATCAGTAACCAAAAACTTCCAACAAACAAAAGTCCAAGACCAAATGGCTTCACAGATGAGTTCTATAAAACATTTAAAGACAATTAACAATAGTCATCTCAAACTGTTCCAAAAATTTTAAGAGGGAATATTTCAAATCTCATTTTTTGAGGTTAGCATTACCCTTGATACCAAAATTAGACAAGGATACTCCAAGAAAATAAAATTACAGGTCAATATCACTGATGAACATGGATGCAAAAGTCCTCAAGAAAATATTAGCAAACTATGTATTTGTTTGGTTAAATTTACATTTAATTAAATAAGTTAAATTTATCAGTTTATCAACAATAAATTAAAAGGCTCATACATCATGATCCAGTGGGTTTTCTCCAGGGACACAAGGATGATTCAACATCTGCAAATCAATCAACATGATGCACTACATTAACAAAAAAGGATTAAAATCATATGATCTTCATAGATACAGAAAAAACATCTGCTGAAATTCAACATCTTTTTATAATAATGACTCTTAACAAAGTGAATATAGAGGGAACATACCTCAACATAATAAAAAGTCATACAGGACATGCCCACATCTAATATCATACTCAATTGTGTAAAGCTAAAAACTTTAGGGTAAGAATTTGGAAAATTCAGTAGTGGCCACAGGACTAGAAAAGGTCAATTTTCATTCCAATCACAAAGAAGTGCAATGCCAAATAATGTTCAAACTTTCAAAGAAATCACTTAGGCAACCGTTGCACTCATTTCATCTGCTAGTGATGTAATGCTCAAAATGCTTCAAGCTAGGCTTCAATAGAATGTGAACTAAGAACTTGCAGAAGTACAAACTGGATTTAGAAAAGGCAGAGAAACAAGAGATCAAATTGCCAATATCTGCTGGATCATAGAAAAAGCAAGGGAATTTCAGAAAAACACTGCTTCTGCTTCACTATGCTAAAGCCTTCGACTGTGTGGATAACAACAAATTGTGGAAAATTCTTAGAGAGATGGGAATACTAGACCACCTTACCTGCCTCCTGGGAAATCTGTACTCAGGTCAAGAAGCAACAGTTATAACCAGACATGAAACAACAGACTGGTTCAAATTTGGGAAAGGAGTATGACAAGGCTGTACAATTGTCACCCTACTTATTTAAGTTATATGCAGAGTACATCATGTAAAAGGATGGGCTGGATGACTCACAAGCTGGAATCAAGATTGCAGGGAGAAGTATCAGTAACCTCAGATATGCAGATGACACCAACTTCATGGGAGAAAGTGAAGAGGAATTAAAGAGTCTCTTGATGAAGGTGAAAGAGGAGAGTGAAAACTTGGCTTAAAACTCAACATTCACAAAATTAAGATCAAGGCATCCAGTTCCATCACTTAACGGCAAAAAGATGGGGAAAAAAATGTAAATAGTGACACTTTATTTTCTTGGGCTTCCAAATCACTGCAGATGATGACTATAGCCATGAAATTAAAAGACACTTGCTCTTTGAAAGAAAAGCTATGACAAACCTAGACAGCACATTAAAAAGCAGAGACATCACTTTGCCAACACAGGTCTGTGTTGTCAAAACTATGGTTTTTCCAGTAGTCATGTATGGATGTGAGAGTTGAACCATAAAGAAGGCTGAGCACCAAAGAATTGATGCTTTCAAACTGTGGTGCTGGAGGAGACTCTTGAGAGTCCTTTGGACAGCAAGGAGATCAAACCTATCAATCCTAAATGAAATCAGTCCTGAATATTCATTGGNATGTGAGAGTTGAACCATAAAGAAGGCTGAGCACCAAAGAATTGATGCTTTCAAACTGTGGTGCTGGAGGAGACTCTTGAGAGTCCTTTGGACAGCAAGGAGATCAAACCTATCAATCCTAAATGAAATCAGTCCTGAATATTCATTGGAATGGCTGATGCTGAATTTGAAGTTCCAATACTTTGACTACCTAATACAAGGAACCAATTCATTGGCTAAGAACCTGATGCTGGGAAAGTTTGAGGGCAGGATGAGCAGGGAGTGACAGAGACACTCAGACTCCCAACTCATGTCAAAAGACATGTTTGGGCAAACTCTAGGAGGTGGTGAAGCACAGGGAAGCCTGGTGTGCTGCAGTCCATCAGGTCACAAAGAGTTGAACATGACTAAGCAACTGAACAACAAGACAAGAATGCCCACTCTCACCACTTTTATTCAACACAGTATTGGAAGTCTCAGCCAGAGCATTTAGATGAGAAAAAGAGTAAAAGAAATCCAAGTTGAAAGGATGAAATAAAACTGTCACTAGTTGCAGAAGACATGACAGTTTATGTATATTATAAATGCAAAAGTTGCAATAAAGTTAGGAAAGTTGCAAGATACAAAATAAAAAAAAAAAACTGTTGTGTTTTTATACCAATAATACATCATCAGAAAAGAATTAAGAAAACAATCTCATTTACAATTGCATCAAAAATAAATTTAACTAAAGAAGTTGAAGACCTGTATATTGGAAATTATATGATGTTACTGAGAGGTATTAAAGAAGATACAGATAAAACGGAAATATATTACTTGTTCATAGATTGGAAGAATTAATATTATTAAATGTTCACACTAGTGAAAATAGTGTATAGATTCAATGCAATCTCTATCAAAATTCCAGTGGAATTTTTCACAGAAATAGAGCAAACAATCCTAAAATGTATATGGAACCACAAAAGACTCTGAAAGCCATAGTGATCTTGAGAAAGAAGAGCAAGCTGGAGACAACACAGTACCTAGTTTCAAACTATATCACAAAAGCTATAATCATGAAAACAGTATGGCATTAGCATAAAAGCAGAGACATAGATTAATGGAATAGAAGAGAGCCCAGAAATAAGCCCATTTGTATATGGTCAATTAATTTGCTTAAATGAGCTAAAACTACATAAGGGACAAAGGACCATTTTCAGTCAGTGGTATTGGGAAATCTGGAACATATGCAAAAGAATGACAGTGGTCTGCTATCTGATACCATACCCAAAATTTAACTCAAAGTGGATTAAAGATTTGAACATAATACCTGAAACTATAAAACTTCTAGAAGAAAGTAGAGTAGTAAGCTCCTTGATGTAAGTCTTAACAATGATTCACGGATTTGATGCCAAATGTAAAGCAATAAAAATAAAAACAAGTGAGACTACATCAAACTAAAAGACTCTCCACAGCAATGATATGAAAAGGCAACCAACTGAATGGGAGAAAATATTTGCAAACCAAGTATTTGATACTGGAGTAATATTCAAAATATATGAAAACACATAGAATTCAATAGAAAAATAACAATCTAGTTAAAAAAAATAGGCAGAGAATTTGACTAGATATTTTTTTCCCCAAAGAAGACACACAGAAGGCCAACAGGTACATGAAATGGTGCTCGGCATTACTTATAAATAGGGAAATGCAAATCAAAACCCCAATGGTTATCACTTTATGCATGTCTGAAGATTATTATGAAAAAGACAAGAAATAGGATGCGTTGCTGAGAAGATGGATGTGTAATGTTGGTTGAAATATTAATTTGCTATAGCCACTATGTAAAAACTATATAGTGTTTCCTCAAAAACAGAACTACCAAGTGACGTGGGTCTTCCCTGGTGGCTCAGATGGTAAAGCGTCTTCCTATAATGCAGGAGACCCGGGTTTGATCCTCTAGAGAAGGAAATGGCAACCCATTCCAGCACCGTTGCCTAGAAAATCCCATGGACGGAGGAGCGTGGTAGGATACAATCCACGGGGTCGCAAAGAGATGGACACGACTGAGCGACTTCACTTTCACTTTTAGCATATGACAGGTGGGGAGGAGTCTGCTGCTGCAGCGAGGGGAGCCATGCCCCGCCCTGCTGCCCCTCAAGCCGGCCCCTGACTCCCCGCCACCTCTAGGGCAGGCGGTGGGAGTAAGCGGGAGCCCGGGACAACAAGCCACCGGCTGGCCCATGATTTCATCATTGTTCAGCTGGGTGGCCAAGGTGCCTGAGATCAATTCCATCCAGCAGGCCCGCCAGGAGGAGCTGCACTGCCAGACAGAGTTCGATGACACCTTCGGGAGAAGTTTGAGGTGCTGTTTTGCGGCCACGTGGTGATAGCGCTCAGGAAGTCTCCACCAGCCCTGATCAACCAGTGCTTGGAGGGCTTCAGTCACGTGAGTGGTGGCTTCTCCTCTCGGATCAGTTCCAGCCTGCACTGAGCCACTGGGGGATGCTGAGCAGGTCCTCAGCCAGTGCGCAAGTCCTTCTCAAAGCTTTGGCTGCCGCACCTTGGCCTTCCGAAAGGAGTTTCAGTACGCAGGCTTGCGGAGTAGTAGTTTCTTCAGCTCTTTGGAGGAAATTGTCATCCAGAACCACCTAATTAGTGGACTCAATATTGTGCAGTGGACAGATATTGAGGAAGCTTGAACTATGCTCTTCACAATTGGTCAATCAGAAGTTTACCTCATTAGTCCTGACCCCCAAAAAAATAGCGTTGGAGAAAAATTTTCAGGAGATAGCCTTTTGCTCTCAGGGTATTCGATATGCGGACCACTTTGGTTTCATCTGCCAGGAATCTTAAGAGGGTAGAGGCTTTCATTTCCTCTGTTATGTGTTTCAGCGCACAAATGAAGCTCTGGTGGATGAGATTGTCAAGGGAGTGTGTAATTTCCTTGGTTCTGTCTTACTGCAGCAAAAATTTGAAATGGCAGACCAGGGTTACAGCTTGGTTACAGCTCAGTTTTATTTGGCAAGCAAAGGAAAATCCATCCTTGAGGTGTGAGGGCGGCCCGACCCGCAAGAAGAGCCAGGGCTCGATTTCGGCTCTGCTTTTTGCATGGTTTTCCTCCCCCCTGAGCCTGCCCTATGTAAACTGGGCTGGCCAGAGGGCTGTTTCTTTCATCTGAGGTTCTCACTCTGGTCCTCAGATTTTCTTTTGTTCAATTTCCACGGGCTTTTCTTTGTCTTTTAGCCATTGCCATTTTGGACTCCTTTTTCCTATTCTAACTACCTATCAAGATCATGACGACCCTGAAGCAGGCCTTCAAGGTGGCCTCAGTGCAGCAGACAGTGAAGGCGCTGGTCCAGCTATGTGAGGGCTGCCACCTCCAGGGCCTGCACAAGCTCTGTGAGCAGATCGAGGGAATGAATTCTTCCAAAACCAAACTAGAGCTCCAGAAGCACTTGACAACATTAACTAATCAGGAGCAAGCAGCTATTTTTGAGGAGGTTCAGAAACGGAAATCAAGGAATGAGCAGTGAGAGAATGAATTGGTTCTTTCCTGAGATGTTTACATGAAGAGAAGCTAAAAGTTCACGTCCATATTGGGGAGATAAAAAAGACGTCACAGATTGCAGCAGAGAAGAATATTGGAAGTGAATGACCATCAAGCACTACTCGATTTAGGCTGCTGCTGCTGCTAAGTCACTTCAGTCATGTCCAACTCTGTGCGACCCCATAGACGGCAGCCCACCAGGCTCCCCCATCCCTGGGATTCTCCAGGCAAGAACACTGGAGTGGGTTGCCATTTCCTTCTCCAATGCATGAAAGTGAAAAGTGAAAGTGAAGTCGCTCAGTTGTGTCCGACTCTTAGCGACCCCATGGACTGCAGCCTACCAGGCTCCTCCATCCATGGGATTTTCCTAGCAAGAGTACTGGAGTGGGATGCCATTGCCTTCTCCTTTCTATATATTTGGTTATAATTGTGGTAGGCTGAAAAAATGGCTCCCCAAACATTTCTAAATCCTAATACATGAAACCTATGTATGTTATCTTATATGGCAAAAAAGACTTTGCAAATGTGATTAATTTAATGATTTTGAAATGAGAAGACTATTCTGAATTATCTCAATAATTATTACTATTGAGCCCAAAGGCAAACATATACATCCTTGTAAAAGGGAGGCAGAGGAAGATTTGACACACAGACAGAAGAGCCACTGTAACCATGGGCTCAGAGATGGTACTGGTGTGGCCACAACTCAAAGAACTCCAGTAGCCACCTAAAGCTGGAAAAGACTAGGAAAGAATTATCCCTCAGAGCCTCGAGAGGGAGAGTGGCCCTACCAACACCTTGATTTTGACCCAGTACAACTGATTCTGACTTTTGGTCTCCAAAAATATAAAAGAATAAATTTATGTTGGTTTAAGTCACAGTGTTTGTGGCAATTTGTTATGGTGGCCATAGGACTCTAATAAATCTTTTTTCTCTATTTCTATTTTACTCTATCATAGCTTATCTTTAAAGTGTAATACATCTCTATCAAAATAAAAACAACAAAAAAGATGTCTTAAATATCTAAATAGAAATTTGATATAATTGCTTTCCTTCTACTTTCTGCCCTCATCCAACTCACCAAATTTTCTCTGAAATATTATGTAATTATATTCATAACTATTTTAAACATTTTGTGTTTTTCTGACTCATTGCTTACTATGGCTTTCGTATTCTATCCCCTTTCCTCTTCTTGAGTACTTAATTTCAAAACAGTTCTCAGTCAGCAGAAATGTTTCTTCAAGAAAGATTTTTTTCCAAAAGTAGGTGATGATTTCCTTCTACTTATATGTAAGAAAATTATTCTGTGCCTTGGTACAAAAATATTTACCAAATTTTTGAATCACAATTTTTCTTTCAATACTCATTAATCTTTTTGTTCTGTTTTCTGGCATTTATTTTTGTGGAGAGGAGGCATGACAATTTGAGGTGTATTTCCTTCAGATAATCTTTAACATTTTCAAAAAAACAAAAACCCTGTCTAGATGTTTGAAGATTCCTAAAGTTAAATATTCTTTTTGACCATGTCTCAAAAGTAGTCAATCTCTTTATTAACTCTTCCTGCTTTTCTGCCCAGTCTGTTGTGACCTTTTCTCTTGCCCCAGGTCCTGAATCTGTGCGAGCCAGTCATCTCACTCAGCACAGCTGCAGATGCCACGATTCTCATGACTGTCTCATCACAACATTCTAACCCATGCAGTTCTCCCACTGAGAGTTCTCTTTCCCATCCTTCTCCTCAGCTCAGTGTGGCCAGCATTAACAGTTCTGAATCCATGGATCCCACAAAGAAATCCCAGTTTTCTCTAAGGAGACAGTCGTCGTATTTTTGTTGCTGTTGTAAAAACTGCATGCCGTTTTTCTCTCTGATCACTCATCAGCTTCTTAGCAAGATGAGACTCTCTTCTTATATCCCTCAGGGAAGGCTTCAATCTCTGGTCAGTTTTCAGAACACCCTCTCCATGGCACCTTCTGCAACACAGATGCTGGGATGTATATGTGGCAGTGTTACAGAAATAAAAGTATAAAGAATATTGATGTATCTGATTATTTTTCTGAGGCAGGAAATTAACAAAATGGTACAAATTCAGACAAAGGTTATTAACAAATTCATGTTATTCCTATTTCAATCTTAGAAGAAATTCAGACACTCACCCTTAGACTTCGGTCTTCGAGTTACTTTCTACTCACTATGAATTTGACCAAAAGTTTACAAAGCAGTGATATGGCTAGATTCCTGGTAGAAATGAGGCTCAAAGTTATTGGAAAATTTTCCATCTTGATAATCCTTTCAGATATATTTCATTTAATTACCTTTTGAGTATGCTCTTCACAGAAGAGATATTAACCTCTTAAATCAAATGTTCTTCTTTGCAAAGTAAGCAAATACCACTGTACATGGGATAATTAAAGGACATGGGTAAGCTTAATAAAAGAGGGTGGGAAGGCAGAAGAGAGGACCCAAAGGCTGACCCTGGTGGGCAGCTCTGCTGCAGAAGTGGATGAAGAAGGGGAGCTCGAAGAGTGTCAGCCCGGATGGTGATAATGATTCAAAACAGCAGCCAGGCTCCTTGAAGCCAGATCCCTCCTATCATCTTTCAACAACTCATGTTGATAAAAGGCAAATGAATGTTTGTTTCCAATTATTCTGGAATGTCAACTGTAGCAGAGAAAATTAGTTTAGCTTTAAAAGTCAATTACAAACAAATGTACCGCGCAAATGTCAAGGGGGACTGATCCTTGGAGAAATATGGAGTCTCCAAGAAGCCAAGCGAAAGAGTGAGCAAGTGAGAACTGGAGGCACTCTCACCTGTCACAGCCAGCAGTGCAAAGTCCAGCACCAAGAAGTGCCACCTTCTGCCTGGGCAGGAGTCAGGCATTCCTGTCCACACTCCAGACCTCATCCAGCCCTTGGTGTGCTGCCTAGGTTTCTAAAAAGCACAAAATGCTCTTCTTTCCATGATGTGCATTTCCTCACCTTTATGAAACCACTCACCTCCTCTCATTTCTGTCTTCAGGTTGTGCTGCTCTATGCCTCTACTTATGTCCTGGTGTCCCTCAGCATAGACAGATACCACGCCATTGTCTACCCCATGAAGTTCCTGCAAGGAGGTGAGCAGGCTCAACCAAGTACTATCCTTGGGTGAGGGTTTTTGCTAATATTATCCTCTTAGTAATGGCTCTTTTCCTCCCCCTTTCTCCTCTTCTTCCCCTTCCTTCCCCACTTCTTGAGTCTGACTGTCAAAAAAGACATAGAAAAGAAACTTGGCTGCCTGGGAAAATGCTGACAGTTGGCCTGGATGGCCAAGAACTGTGAGGAAAGATGCTTTGCTGAGCCCACTCTGTGACCATTTCCCTTGACACTGATGCTTCCAGCTTTTTTTTTTTTTTTTTTTTAGAGTAGAGTTGACACACATAACTATCCAAACTAAGAAACACTCAGGCTTCAACTTGCTTATTTTCCAGAAAGAAACATGTTGCTTTCCTTACCCCCAAACCGTGGAAATAATTGGGAAAATGTTTCAAATTGATAATTATAATGGAAACAAAGAAAACCTTCTTTGATCCAGAGAATCCCTGAAAGAAGGAAGGAGACAGATCAGCGGGAAGGATAAAGGCACACAACCCACAGTACACACAGTTGATGCTACAGCAATGAGGCAGAGGTCTTCCTAAATAGATCGTGGAAATGCCTAGAGCAAGACGGACTCGGGGAAACTGGCAGGGTGATTCTTGGAGTACAGTGAGGACCTTTTATCAAAGCACATCTCCCTTCCTGCTGCCCTTCCCCTTCCTAGATGTGCAGCAAGGATAAACTTCTCTGCTTCCAAGTAGTGGGGACACTGGATTTCAAGAGACAGGGTGGGGCCCTGGGGAGCAATGACACCTTGGAGGGATGGTGGATACCTAGTCATAGGGCTAACTGTCCATTGCTCTGCCCACAGGAAGAGGCCACTTACATCTCTGACCTCCAAAAACAAATAAGAATCCAAAGTATTTCACTTTTCCAAGCAGGCTGTGAAACTGATAAAATGAAGAACCTAACATGAAATCTTGTCTACAAAAATGAGGTGCAATCAAATATCATGAAAAAGTGTGACAAAAGCCAAACTGTACAAAATAGATAATATGTTTAAAATACCATTCTGCAGAATTTACACCTAAGGAAACAAAATTAATAGAGCAAGCAGAATTTTAGAATAAGTAGCAGTAATGTCATTAGATACTATTAAATACATCAGGCAGTACTGACACAGATACTTTGGATGGCAATATAGCAATACCTAATTAAAACGTAAGATGTGCAGCCCTTTGACATAGAAGTTCTACTTCTTGGTATCTTCTCTGGACAAATGCTGACATGTGTGCATATATACACATGTGTTGTGTATTGTAGCATTACTCAGAATATCAGGAATTCAATGCTCACCTTAGTGTCCCTCAATGGAGGAATGGCTAGCACCCTATGTAGAAGTTTTAATAGCTTAGGTTCATTGATTGTGTACTATGTGCTAGTCATGATTCTAAGTTCTTTGTATATGTTAAATACTTTAATCCTCACAACAGCTCTATGATATAGGTTCTATTATTATTTGCATCTTAGTCTGGGCAATTGCAATTCAAAGGGTTAAAGAAGTTTGCCCAAGATTACAGTTAGTAGTTGCAGGGGCAGGATTTGAACCCAGATGGTCTGGGTTCAGCTCAGGTACACTCAAGTACTATATATCCTGTCTCTCAATGAAGAGGTAGGACAGCCAAGGAGAGAGATATGCATCACCATGAAAATGTCTGCATCATATTTTGAGTAATAAAAATAATATACATGGAGTATGTATAAAATATAATATTAATACAAAGAAAAACTCAAAACAACACTAGATATTGTGTAGAGAGAGAGAGAAGAGCAGGAAAGAATGCAAGAAATCAGGAGGTCTCAGAATAATAAACAATTGCCCACAAAAATGCACACCAACTAGTACTTACCTCTGGGGATGGGAGTTGGAATCTCCATTGTGACCACAGGGACTTACATGTCATTAGGTAATTTTTATACCAGCAACATATCAGTGTGAAGTGAAACTAATTTTAAGATAAAATTGATATCTATTTCTAAGGCTTTTTGTAGGTTGCATGTAAGTGTGTATGTGAAGGGATGCAATCTGCACTCAGCTTTCTGGACACTGTTATGGTCTAGTGATTATGGCAGAGAAAGAAGTAGGGGAGGAAATGGGGTAAATGGGAGAGACATTTTATTATATGTGTATGCGGAAATATGATGCATTTACTCATCCATCTACTTATTAACACCCAGCAAGCTCTGGGGAGGATTGCAGACAGTGTACAAAAAGACATCTATATCAGAGTATTTCAAGGTGAAGAAATTGGAAAAGAAAACATAAGTATAAGAAAATGTGTGAGAGGGTGTCCCAGGACATTTGCTAGAGGTAGAGGCTTTGGGATGCATAGCCAAGGGGGAAACATGGTGAGTTACATGTCTAACCATATTCATTAGCTAAAAAACAAATCAACTATTTAGGTTATGGAAAATACGACTGGTTCTGGGAGATACTGCCCAATATTATGGATTGGTCTCTAAATTACAGGAAAGACAGCAATGAATATTATAGTATTCTTTAAAATATGGAAAGCAATTTATTTCCTCACTATAAAATTAATAGAGGCTTCATGTGGGGCACTTGGAAAATAATCACCTCTAATAACTCCAGGGAAAGATGCAAGCTTGGAAACAGAAATTAGCCACTTTCCCTTCCTCCACCCAATCCAACTGAAGTCATCGAAGAAGCATACAGATAGGAGGACACCTACAGCCGGGAAGGAAGCCGAGGAAAGATGCCATCCAAAGACCAGAAACTTCAAAGAATTCCCAGCACATGGGGATCAGATTAAACATAACATGGATGCCAAGACCCCTAGGAAAGCTGCATGGCCTGGCAGGAAGATGAAAAGATCCTCGGGGTTATAGGATGAGGTAGTCGGTGGCACAGGATGGAGGGAACTATGTGCTAGAGCCTTCTTGATGCTCCAGCTCGTTGGAACATAAGGGACAAGGGGCAGGATTGAGAAGGCAGGCAGGAGATTCCCCACAGAGCAGCACAGAGAAGGGCCAGTGGAGGCCGGCAGGGACTCTCCTGTGCCTGAGTAAGCACATGGCAAAGGCAACACAACCAAAGGAAGGAGAGCAGCGATGGGGGAGTGCAACATTTTACTGATGCTTTACTGCTTTTTACTTATGTGGTAGTTTCCTTAGCCAGCAACTCCAGAGGAGTCATCAGTTTTAAAGCTCTTCAGTAACATTAAATGTGAGAATATTTAGGAAAGCATCAACCAATAATGGAGAGAGATATACAGTGCCAGATATTGAAATATAAAACTCTGTTAATTATAACTGTTTACTACTTAAAGTCACTGATATCAAAGAGCTTTCCTGAGTTTTCAAGCAGGTGGAGGAGAGTCCTCACCCCTGGGTTTCTGGATACATGCACCTTCTTTGTAGGTGAAGATGGGAGAAGCTGTGTACAGTTAGTAAAAGCAAGACCTGGAGCTGACTGTGGCTCAGATCATCAGCTCCTGATAGCAAAATTCAGGCTTTAAACTAAAGAAAGTGGGGAAAACCACTAGGCCACTCAAGTATGACTTAAATCAAACCCCCTATGAATATACAGTGGAGTTGACAAATAGATTCTAGGGATTAGATCTAGTAAACAGACTGCCTGAAGAACGATGGTCAGGAGGTTCATAATATTGTGCAGGAGGCAGCAAACAAAACCATCTCAAGAAAAAGAAATGCAAGAGGCAAAGGGGTTATCCAAGGAGGCTTTACAAATAGCTGAGGAAAGAAGAAAAGTGAAAAGCAAGGGAGAAAGGAATGATGGGAAGACCTAAAAAGACTGTATTATAATTCTACCCCACAGTTCCTGCTTGTTCACTGTGCCAGTTATATCTGTTTTCTAAATCTTTCCAATAGCTCTTTTCAGAGTGACAGTTCAATGAGAACAGAATCCCAGATATTATTCTCCCAAATATTTGGGATTCAAGATTCTAATAGAGTCCCTAGTTTCTTCTAGAATTGTTCTCACTTCTTATAGTCTTCCTGATCACACTCTACTCACCTCTCTACAACACCTCCTGACTCTACATTTCCCTCCCTCACCCTGAGACGTGAACTGGCTTTCCAATTTGAAAGTTGGAAGGTGGAGGGAGGCGTCCTGTCCCTGGATGAAGGAGCCCACCAGGGTCAGTCAACACAGACAGCACAGCTACAGTGGAGATGAAGATGAAGAGCTTCAACACCAGCTTAAAAGAAAGCATCATAAAAACTGTTTCAAAAGAACACTCTCATGTGTATTAATTGTCTCCATCTGACCCCATCATATTAGATGAGCAGAGTGTATATATTTTTTTAATTCCACTTTCAAGAACTCAGTTTGAGACTGAGTGGTTTGCCCAAGGTCAAAACATCACACCTGAAAGAGCCCAAATCTAGTGTATGGGGTCAGAGCTACCAGACTTCAGGGCTTGGTTGAAAGAACTCTGCTCTCCAGAACCAAGCCCACTGCTCTTTCTCTGCCTTACCTCTCCTCCCTTCTTCCTTCAAACAAAAGAAGGCTATTGAACGTTTGCCAAACAGCTTTCAAACACTGTCACAGTGCTCCATATTGCTAGGTATGTGAGAAGAATAGCAACCAGATCAAAGGCCCCATCTCTGCCTTTCAGGATGAGCAAGGCACCAGAGACAAGCATGTGCACAGCAACCTATCAAATGTACATGATACAAACAGCTCCATAGTACTGTAGGAACGTGTCAGCATCTCAAGTCAAACAGGTAAATCAGGGAAGACGAAGAGGAGAGATTGGGCCAAGCAGTGCTCTAGCTTCTGTGATTAAATTCTCTCTTTAATCCTTGCATCAGCCCTAGATGCAAGGTCCTATTACCCCCATTTTATGCATAAGGAAACTGAGGCTCTGAGAGTTCTAGAATTCCTCTCCCACCACGATCTTTTTCCACACCAGATACCAAGTGTGCTCCCAGAGGCTGTTTCCAGAAGCCCAGGCATCCCTCTCTTTTCTTTGAGCAGAAAAGCAGGCCAAGGTCCTCATCATGATTGCCTGGAGCCTCTCCTTCCTGTTCTCCATTCCTACCCTTATCATATTTGGGAAAAGGAAACTCTCCAATGGTGAAGTGCAGTGCTGGGCCCTGTGGCCCGACGACTCCTACTGGACCCCGTACATGACCATCGTGGCCTTCCTGGTGTACTTCATCCCCCTGACAATCATCAGGTAAGAGGCCAGCAGGCCAGACATACACAGGGGCTTTCCCAGTTCACCAACTGCTGTTCTCTTTCCTTCCAGGGCACTCATTGCTCCTAGTGTCCTTTGGGGAACTGGCTAGGAGACAAGATCTTATGTAAAGCTACCATATGCTAAGCTCCACTCCTCCAAAGTGGAATAAGAAGGAGGGAACTAACATTTTCTGATTATGTGCTATGGGGCAGGCCTTGTGAAAAGTGGCTAGCAATTATCCCATGCAACACAATTCTATGAAATAACTACTCTTATCCCCATTTTATAAATGACAAAACTCAAGCACAAAGAAATCAAGTAACTTATTCAATATAACATGGGATTTAACCCCAGGTTTGTCTGATTTCATATCCTGTTCTCTCTCCTATATCATGCAGCTTTTCAAATATAAGACCTAGTACCAGTTTCAGAAACCTTGTAACTGAAAAGACAGACAAACTTGAAAAATATGCTAGCATGTGTATTCCATGAAGTCAAACATGTCAGGGAGCACTTCTTGGGAGCATCCTTTAAATGAGGGAAGCATTCAGATAGGAGAAGGGGAAGGTAGGGAGAACAGGTTACTTGGTGACTGGGGATAAGAGTATATATGGTGACTGGAAAGGACAGGCAGGCAGTGCCAATGGAAGAGAAGCTGGCAATAAGCTCTTTCTGGATGGGGTGAGGCTCATTGTGAAGGGCCTTAGGAAACAAGCCATAGGATGTTCCCTTTGCCCTGCAGCCAATGGTGGACCAAAGATGGTCTTTCAGTAGAGAAGATCACAACCTCCTGGACAAGGCAGGGTCTCCCTTAGTCACATCACAGGATCCTCTCTGAAATGGTGGCTCAGCACAGGTTGGTGGGATTGGGAACAGCAGGGAGATAACTGGCTTGTTAAGTACGAATGTGGAATTTGCTGATTCTGCACCTCTTGAGTGTTCCCACGTCTATTAACAAGTGCCACATAAGTTGTCCTGGGCAAATGAAGATCAGCCTTTGTGTTTCAATATTAACAGTATAAATAACACTGTGATAAAAATCTCGGTGCTTAAAATTATTCATGAGTCCCTGATTATTTCCTCAGAACTCATCCTAATGGAATTGCTAGATCATAGATGATGTTCATTTTAAGACTTTTGATGCATATTCATAACCTGCCCTATAAAAAAAGTGTATTCCTGCCAACAGCAAACAAGAGCTCTGATTTTTCTTCCCCTGACCCAGAGAAAGGTGATATCGTTTCTTTATTAAATCTTTGCTGATTACAAAGGTTTAAAAAAGTATCTCATTGTTTCCATATGCATTTCTTAGATTAAGTGATTGGATATTTTCAAGTGTTTTCTGATGTTATAGGAATTACTTTTTCTTGCTCTTTGTTCATCTTTTTCTCATAAGATGCTAAAGCTGGAAAAATGTTACCCATCACATGGTCCAGCCCCTAAACTTTTCACAAGTAGACCTAGAGCTAAAAGAAATGAAATGATTTGCTTTCCAACAAAATTAGACAAGAGCAGAGTGATTCCCACGGTCAGCCTCTCAGCCTTTCTGAGATTGGATATTGTCCAGTCATCTCTGCTGAATCCACAAGTTAACATCTATAGTGTATTTCAACTTACTGCTCTCCTCTTCACCAAGCTGAATCTGGGAGGAAGCTGGAAGGGAAGATGAAAGTTATTTAGACAGTCGATCAAAACTAGGTAACAGTCACGTTAAAAGAAGTACAGAAAGAGGCCAGCTGCAATGGTAAGAAAGTATTTGGAAGGAAGCGAATCATGTCGTCACAGGCAATCGACACATTGATTTCAGCAGCAGCGAATATCCCTGCTTCTCTCCTGATTGATTTCCCATCAGGTCCTAAAATCAGTTCAAACCCCTGTTCCAGAGGGTGGATGCAACCCTGAAGCACAGGCTCACAGCATGCTGTCTGGCCGAATCTCTCACTCAGGACTTTCACGGTCTGAAATTTCCCCCATTCACTCAAGCTGCCTCTTCTCCAACTTGCTTACAGTCCAGCTTGTGCATTTTTGTCTTGTCCTTGGAAAACGCAAAGTCTAACTTAATGATTAAAGGGGGTGATTTCAAAAGTCCTTTTCACTCAGCCCTTGTCAGACTTAAGGCATCAGTAAATCCTGCTCCTTGATGCTTGCTTCCAGCCAGGGCAGAACCACGAAAATGCAGAGTGACCTTGTTCTGTACTTTAGCTCCAATGAAGCGTTTCCTACCTACTGGGTCATTATCTTCCCTCTTCTGCCTCCTGTGGTCAGCCTTCTGCAGGAGAAAGAGCTTCTCTCTGGGAGGATGCACCAGAGCAAATCACCTGTTCTTGAACGAGGGCCAGGCATGAATGAAGTTTTCTGAGGCATTTGTTTTCCAACTAGTTTGAGGGATAAGTTGCTATAATTTCGTCTGTCTCAGAGGTAAAGAGCAACTCTTTTTTATTGTTTTCTTTTTTTCCTTAACCACACCTTGGCACCCTGAGCTTGATTCTGTTGCTAGGGACTCTTTCAGATAAGTTTAAACTCTTAATTCCAAGACTGAGTAGAAGAAAGAAACAACTCAAGTGTTCACTAGTTTTATTAACCCTATCTCATGCTTTATTGTCCCTCATGCATGATACATTTATATACAGATATATATATATACATATAAATGTATATTCTTATCAAAATGATTGGCAAAAATATATATGTTGTTGTTTTAATTTGCATTTCTTTCATCACAAATGAGGTTGAACATATTGAATACCACTTCATTGAGTTATGCAAGCCCCTTTGCCATGACAAGGCTGTTATACATGAAGGGGAACACATTTTATATGTTCATTATTATTATTATTTTGCTCTTTATTTATTCACTTATTTTTGGCTGTGTTGGGTCTTCGATGCCGAGTGCAGGCTTTCTCCAGTTGCCGTACAGCAGAAGCTACTCTCTAGTTGCAGTCTGTGGGCTTCTCGCTGTGGTGGCTTCTCTTGTGGAGCATGGCCTCTGGGCAAAGGGCCCTACTGTAGTGTTGCATGTGGGCTCGGTCGCTGTGGCTCCTGGGCTAGAGCACAGGCTCCTTGGTTGCAGCACACGGGCTTAGTTGCTCAGCAGCACGTGGGATCTTCCCAGGTCAAGGACTGAACCCATGTCTCCTGCATTGGCAGGCAGATTCTTTACCACTGAGCTACCAGGGAAGGACTATTTCTGTTTTTTAAGTAACTTACCTACTCATATTCTTTTTCTCCATTTATCTTATTCTCTCTCTTTAGAGATATTTTTATAGAAAAACTTTCCCTGTTTTTACATGATTAGGATATTTCCCTAGTTTGTCCCTAGTTTGCCTTTTCATTTTGAATATGATTTTATTTTGCTTTCAGTTAATAAGACTGACATAATCAAGAGATGGAGAGAAATTATGAATAACTAAAATTAGAAAGTCAAATGAATCGAATCAAAGGAAAGTTCTTGGCAAAAGTTTATATAAATGCATATGAAAAAATGAATGAAACATAAATGGCTTTTCTGTAATATATAAATATTTTATATTTAAGTGTATTCACATCCACTCAAACTTTACATTTTTTATTTCTATTCTCTCTTAGGAAAGAATAAGTTCATTTCATAAACTTACCTATATTTTAATTTAACTTGTAAATGATTTATTATTTTACTTATTTGAAAATAATTTCAGTTTTGGGAGCATGTTAAAAATATCACTTTAAAATTGTTTTATTTTATTGTGATCTCTGATTTTGAGGTTTTACTTGATTTTTATGTAATATAAATTTAAAATGTAAGGTAAATTTATTTTTTTTTAATGCTGGGCCATTCACTTCAACATTACTTACTAAATAATTTACCTTTTCTCTATGGTATGAAATGGTAATTCTATCATATGCATATTTATATTATAAATGTTCTTAGTGTTTAGGAGCTTTCTAATCTCTTCACTTTATTTTGTTTTTGTTTTGTCTATTCTTTATCTTTAGAGAAACCGTTATACAATCATTTTTTTCTTCTTTAATATGTTGTAAATATTTCCCCAGTTTTTCATTTGTTTCTTCATTTTGAATATGATTTCCTTTTTCTCATATGAAAATACGCTTAATAACATTTTTCTCATATCAAACTGGCAACATATTTCAAAAGACTTGGGAGCGAGGGACACAGTGGGAGGCAGAGAGTGAAATTTTTTACAAACTTTCTTAAAAAACAATCTAATAAAATACAATGAGAATCCTTCAAAAGTTTATACAGCAAAAGAAATCAGTGGAGAGTTTCAGATTGCTGCTGCTGCTAAGTCACTTCAGTCGTGTCCGACTCTTAGTGACCCTATGGACTGCAGCCCACCAGGCTCCTCTGTCCATGGGATTTTCCAGGCAAGAGTACTGGAGTGGGATGCCAGAGTTTCTCCAGAGTTTCAGATTAGCAGATGCAAATTATTACACATATGGATAAACAACAAGGTCCTACTGTATAGCACAGGGAACTATATTCAATATCCTGTAATAAACCATAATGGAAAATAATATGAAAAAACTATATATGTGTAACTGAATTACTTTTATGTACAGCAGAAATCAATATAACACTATAAATCAACACACTTCAACAAAATTTTTAAAAAGTAAAATATTTTTAAATAGAAAAGAAATCAATCAAAAATGTCCAAGCAGAAGAGGAAATTACATGGTCCTGATTAAAAAGTACTACCTTCTGAAGGTACCCCCTTCTCATTAAAAACTCTCTGGGAATATGAAATAAAATGCATGCATAATATTCCACAGTGTGGTTGAATATGCTTTCATTTTGTTTCCAGTTAGTAGAGATTGACACAAGAAAAGGAGAGACCACACAAATTAAGTAGTGGCTCAGAGGTTAAAGTTTCTGTCTGGAAGGTTGGAGGCCTGGGTTCAAGCCCTGGATTGGGAAGATCCCCTGGAGAAGGAAATGGTACCCCACTCCAGTACTCTTGCCTGGAAAATCCCATGGACAGAGGAGCCTGGTAGGCTACAGTCCATGGAGTCACAAAGAGTCGGACACGACTGAGTGATTTCACTTTCACTTTCTGCTACTAATATTCTATTGTTTTAATGACTGTAGCTTTATATACATTTAATATCTGCTAAGACAAGATCGGTGCCTTTTTTAGATTCTAAGGCTATTCCTGGGGAAGCTGCTCACACACGCTCCCTGCACCCACTCCTCCAGCCAGAGCAAGCCATCTGAATACCCCACACTCCTCTCGTCCCTGGGCCTTTGTGCATCACTCCTTATGTCTGGGCGCTCCTCCAGACTCCCTCTGCCTCACTTCTGGCAAAATGACTCACATTCTTTCTGTCTTATTTCAAAGACTGACGGAGCTGTCTCTGCCAATCCTAGGCCACACCCGACCTCAACTTGTCCAAGCTTCCATTAAGGCCTCATGGGAGTGTCATTGCCTGCTTCTGCAACTGTATGTCTTGAGCATGTGACTCTTATCTCTCTAGACTCCAAAACTCAACACATAATGAATACTTTGTATATGTTAGATTAAATAAACAATGCAGACCTGACTGCTGAACTTCGTCAATTAGACAGAAGTATTATGTCACTCCATCTCTCTCTCTCTCTCTCTCTCTCACACACACACACACACACACACACACACACACACACACACACACACATCTAGTATGGAAATTTCTAGTTATTTAATGCCTAGATCAGTTTCTGGCATATGGCAGATACTCCATAAATATATGTGAAAGGAAAGGAGAGAGAGAGAGAGAGGAAGAAAGGCAGAGAGGAAGGGAGAGAGGAAGGAAGGAGTCGTATTGTCAGTGGCAAACTCTCCTGAGAGCTGTGTGTGGATAAAGATTTAGCTGTTCCATCACTAATTAAATCAGGCTCCCAGGACATGAAACCACAGNGAGAGAGAGAGAGAGGAAGAAAGGCAGAGAGGAAGGGAGAGAGGAAGGAAGGAGTCGTATTGTCAGTGGCAAACTCTCCTGAGAGCTGTGTGTGGATAAAGATTTAGCTGTTCCATCACTAATTAAATCAGGCTCCCAGGACATGAAACCACAGTGACTGACAATAAAGGCAATGCATTGTTTTTCTGGGTCACCAGAACTCCTGTTGCTTCAAAATTTATTTGACTTGTCTGACTGTTGCTGGGAAAGGTTTTTAGCCCTGCTGTAATTGATTTACTCTAGCTATGGTTATCTTCTTGCTACCTAATTGATTTCTCATTTTGCTATCATTTTTACTCTAGGAGATGAAGGTAGAGGCATAAAAGATCCATACCTGGCAACTGCAAAACAATAAGTGGAAAAATGCACATTGGTCATGGAGCACTGATTTATATTATGCAGAAAAAAGTCCATTTATTTCGTTTGGGGAAAGGGGGTCATGCTGTGGGGAAAGCCCCATGCAGAGGTCAGGACAGGTCTGTGGACTACAAGGTCATGGTAGATAAAAGGGCCCAAGGTCCTAGCCAGCACCGTCCTTGGTATGAGACGTCCAAGGCCAAAGTATATTGTCTGAGGGATGGCAAGAGTTAGGTCTTTTGAAAAAGCCATCATTACTAGCCTTCTAGGTTATGGTAGATGCTTATATTTGAGTTCCCCATATCCATTCCACTCTATGCTGCTCATGGCAACCCCTCCCCTTAGCATGTGAATGCTTCAGATCTAATTCTAGGCAATGAAATGTGAGGCAGTGTCTTTTGAAGAGCTTTTGGAAAGATTTCCCCATTTTAAGCAAACAAAACAGTATGAAATGAAAAAAAAATTCTTCCTTTCCCTGTTTCCCTCCTCAGAAGCAGCAGTGTTAAGATCTTGTTATACATCCTTCCAGGACTGTTCAATTCACATGCCAGCATATACATATGTACAGAAACAAATTAAACATCCTAAAGGACACCTGATCTTTGAAAAAAAAAAAAAAAGTTGATCAATCACTTCACTTTCCTGTTTAGAGCCATTCAGTGGATTTCTATTGTTTCGGGACAAAAAGTCCAAGACCTCAAACCCCATACTCAAGGCCATGTGTGACCTGGTCCATGCCTTACTCTCCACCCTTTTCTTAGGCCACACAAGCTCCCTTACTCACCACGCTTCAACCACACTGGCCTTCTCTAAGTTCTTCAAATGTGCCTGATCCCTTTTGTCTCAGAGACTTTGTACATGCTATTCCCTCTGCTTGAATGACCACCTTATTTTTTTGCATTTAGTAAAACCATTTTATTCTTCAGATCTTAGCTGAAACTACACCTCTTCTGGAAAGGCTTCCCTGAAGCCTTTCAAGCCAAGCCTCTATTACATACTCTGACATTCCCTATATCTTATCTTCATGGCAGTAGTGTTAGTGAAACTAATTAATGAGGAGAGAGACACTTTTGATCAGGGAGCAACCTTAAGCCACTAGTAGAAGAGTGAAAAGGACCACGTGAAACATGCCGAGTGAAGCATCAGCTCCCCCTACTCCCGCTTCTACTCCCATCCACACTTAACTTCTAGTTAGATCTACAGAGCACAACTGGACCTCATACTCAGGCCCCAAACTGAGGCAAAGGTGGAGATAGAGATGGAACCTGTGGCTCTAAGACTGTGATGGGCATCCATCAAGTCCCTGACCTGTGCTGAGTAGGAGTCATGAAAGGGCCACTTCTGATCTGAGTGGAATGTTCTCCCTGTATCTTGAGGACAGAGGGAACTTTTGATTCCATTTCCTGACACTCATACACAATCTAGAAGCAAGACTCAGGAAGCAGCCTCAGGCATCCTCTTAAGTACATAATGCCACTTGAAAAGTCTTCCTCTAGTTTGCACTCTCACACTCTTCCATGGCCAGAAGCTGCCTTCGGAAGGCAACGGAAGAAAATGGGTCTGTGTTTGGATCGCCTTCCATAAAATCAAGAAATAAACCAGCCAGGAAAGGGATACTTTACTCAATCTTGGTACCCCTTAGGTTTTCAGGTTTCTAAGAAGCTTGAAGTAAAGTTATGCCTGCTGAGAGAACGGAGATATATAGAAGACATGGAAGAAGTTGACCCGAAAGGATGGAGATGCTATTCCTCAGCTGTTTCTGAGAATGGGCCATTTCTGGATCTGCTTGATCTTTAAGATATGACTACCATAGACAAGGGACTTTCCAGGTGGTTCAACAGTAAAGAACCACCTACCAAATATAGAGGATATAGGAGACATGGATTCAATCTCTGGGTCAGGAAGAGCCCCTGCAGCAGGAAATGGCAACCCACTCCAGTATTCTTGCCCGTAAAGTCCTGTGGACAGAGCAACCTGGTGGGATACAG
The DNA here is from genome assembly GCA_006410875.1 of Neotragus pygmaeus. Classification (NCBI taxonomy): domain Eukaryota; kingdom Metazoa; phylum Chordata; class Mammalia; order Artiodactyla; family Bovidae; genus Neotragus; species Neotragus pygmaeus. Next base: position 2,112,005 of record SJYV01020660.1, read on the forward strand.
TCCATGGGTCACAGAAAGTTGGCCGTGAGAGTAACGTGTATGGCATAGACAAGACTCAACATACCAAGGGTTATTCCAGCCCNAGGCTCCTCCATCCATGGGATTTTCCAGGCAAGAGTACTGGAGTGGGGTGCCATTGCCTTCTCTGCAATTTAGGCTAGATATGCTGAAAAACAAAGCGAAGAGGTCTTTAGCAGAATCTTTAGAAAGTATTTTGTCCTGGGATAATAAAGCCAGAGGCCTCCAGGAGCACTCGGCCAGTCTGGGTCTGGACAGCTCTGTGTCTGGCACGTTCAGTAACACCAGCAAAGAGCTGTCTGGCTGTGAAAAGGAGGCTTTGCCCATCTCCAAGAGCTTCTTCAGGATCCTCGGCTCCTTGGATGACCTGTCCAGTGACTTGGAAAGCCAACCTGTGGAAGAGCCAGCCCTGCTCTCACCCACACAGGGCTTCCAAAGGCACGCCAACACCTGAGTCATGTCCTCATGGAATGCCAGGAGCCTCTGCAGCTGGCATGGGGTCCCCAGGGGTCTCACAAAGGAAGCTTGTGAGGTATCACTCAGTGAGCACAGAGTCACCTCATGAATCAAAGAACTTTGAGTCCAAAGCTGACCACATGGGTGATGCCAGCAGGACCTCCATAAAGACACAGAGACCATGGAGGCAGCAGATCTTCCTTCGAGTGGCCACCCTCCCCGAAGGCCTGCAATTCTCCTAGCAGATACAAAGATTACTCAGAGCTGGGAGAGCTTTCCCCATGATCTCCTCTAGAACCAGTTTGTGAAGATGGTCCCAGAGGAAAAGAACAGGACATCTTGTGAACATCGAGAGCTGTGGCAAAAGGCCATTCTACAACAGATATGGCTGCTCAGGATGGAGAAGGAAAATCAAAAGCTGCACACCCCTGAGAATGATTTGTTGAAGAAGTGCCTAAAGCTTGATTATGAAGAAATCACTCCTTGTCTTAAAGAAGTGACTACAGTGTGGGGAAAGATATTAAGCACTCCAAGAAAATAAAAAACTATGTTTGACATGGAAAAAAATGTACTTGGCTGTTGGCTAAGGTGTGCCCCGACATCACTGGGTCTGGAAATTCTTGGTGGAGCAGTGCCACCTGAAGCACCTGTTCCTCAGCAAACAGCAACCGAAGGACATGCCCTACAAACAGCTCTTAAAGCAGCTCACCTCCCAACAGCACAGCATTCTCATCGACCTCGGGCAAACCTTTCCAGCACATTGGTACTACTGTGCTCAGCTAGGAGCAGGGGAGCTGTTACTTTACAACATCCTGAAGGCCTGCTTACTTCTAGATGAAGAAGTGGGCTATTACCAAGGTCTCAGCTTTGTAGCAGGCACCCTCCTGCTTCACATGGAGGCGTTTAACATGCTCTTCACAGAAGAGGTGTTTAACATGCTCAAGTTTCTGATGTATGACGTGGGACTGTGGAAACAGTATCGAACAGACATGATTATTTTACAGATCCAGATGTACCAGCTCTCAAGCCTGTTCCATGATGACCACGGGGACCTATACAACCACCTGGAGGGGCATGGGATCAGTCCCAGCCTCTGTGCTGCGCCCTGGTTCCTCACTGTGTTTGCCTTGCAGTTCCTCCTGGGCTTCGTCACCAGAGTCTTTGATATGATCTTTCTTCAGGGATCAGAGGTCATATTTAAAGTGGCTTTAAGTCTGCTGGGATACCACAAGCCCTTGATTCTGCAGCATGAAAACCTAGAAACCATAGTTGACTTTATAAAAAACACACTACCCAACCTGGGCTTGGTGCAGATGTTGAAGACCATCGGTCAAGTGTTTGAGATGGACTCCTCTAAAGTTACAGGCTTATGAAGTTGAGAACCACATGCTTCAGGAAGAGCTTATCAATTCTTCTCTCAGTGACAACCAAAGAATGGACAAATTAGAGAAGACCAACAGCGGCTTACGCAAACAGAACTGTGACCTCCTTGAACAACTGCAGGTAGCCAATGGGAGGATCCAGAGCCTGGGAGCCACCCTTGAGAAGCTCCTAACTAGCGAAAGCAAGCTAAAGCTGGCGACTCTGGCCTTGGAGCTGGAGTGGTCAGCCCTGCTGCAGACAGTAGAGGAGCTCTGGAGGCAGACGGCAGAGCTGGGGGGCCGGGAGCCCGACCCCACACTACCCGAGCCCTTGGGTGACTGACAGCCTGGGGCCCAACTCCCACCAGCCCACAGCTCCAGAACAGGTTGTGGCCACCACCCTGACACTGTCCAGGCCTTAACTGAGAGAGATGAAGATGCTGGAGGAGAACAGAGAACGAAGACTGCTTCTCAGGGAGGAGACTGGCTTGCCAGCACACAGATTCTTCTGAACTGACTCACAATGCAGGGAATGAATGTCTCAGTGTTTTTGTTGTTGTTTAGGTTTAATCCTTCCCTTTTCTAGCCCTGATCACTCAGTAGATTAGATGGCATGGACTCGAATAAATGCACGGTTATGTTTTAAAAAAGAGACAAAAACCAAAACTACCATATCATCCAACAATTAACTTCTGGGTATTTATCTAAAGGAATAAAAAATGCTAACTAAAAAAGATGTGCATGCTCATATTCATTGCAACATTATTTATAATAACCAAGACATGGGAACAGTCTAAGTGTCCATCAATGGATGAATGAATAAAGAAAATGTGGAATATGAATTGAGTGCAATATTATTCACCCATTAAAACAAGAAAATCTTGCCATTTACTCTGTTGTGGATAGACTCTATTGTGGTTGATTGTGGATGGACCATACAGTCTTCTCAATGAAATAAATCAGACAGAGAAAGACAAATATTGTATGTTCTTATTTATTTGTGGAGTCAAAAAAAAAAAAACAAAAACCCACAGATACAGAGAACAGATTGCTAGTTGCCAGAGGTGGGGTTTGGGTGGTGGGTAAAATGGATGAAGGTAGTCAGGAGGTAAAAATTTCCATTCATAATAAAAATTAATTCATGGATGTGCTGTATATCATGGTGACTATAGTTAATAATATAGTAGCATATGTTTGAAAGTTAATAAAAAACTAAATCTTTAATTATCATCACAATAAAAAATTTAAATTTGATGAATGTTAATAGACTTATTGTGGTGATCGTATCACAATATATACAAATTTGAAATCATTATGTCGTATACCTAAAACTAATGTAATGTTACATGTCACTTATAATAAAGAAGAATTTGAATCCTTGAAATATGATTCTTAAAAAAAAGTATTATCCATACTAAAATATGATTGAAGCCTGTCATAGGTCATTTAATTTCACCTCAATCTCATGCACATCATTTTAGCAGATTTATTATGCAGTTTTATATCTCCATTTAAGTGACAGCATGTCTGAAATAAAAATAGAATCTGAATCCTGGATTTTAAAACATGAATGCAAAGTTATTAGTATCATAAGTTGTAGGCAGAATTACTTATTTCCAATGAAAAGGGACCTTTATTTAACAGGCTTGAAGTTATGTTCCTTAGATGGAGAGCCTGAGACAAGAAATCAGATGCAGATTTTTTTGAGGGAGTGCTCCTCAGGAGGGGGGAGGCAAGCTGTAGGAGAGGAAGTAAAGCAGGATAAGAAAGGTGAACAAGAGGAGAAAAGGCAGTAATCTGTGGGGTGAGGCAGCTCCTGTCAGCTGAGGACAGTTTCCTGTAGAAGGAAGGCTTCTATAAGCCTTTAACATCTATGCTCAGGAAACCAGGGAGGTGGATGTACTGGCTCATAAAAGGGGATATGGGTTGGGGACCACCTATCTATTGCAATAGGAAATATGGAACTACAGTTGATATAACTCACCACAGTCATAATAGTTGTTTCCCTCTGGCCAATTTAAGGAGAACTAAGCTACTACATCAGAGAAGGCAATGGCACCCCACTCCAGTACTCTTGCCTGGAAAATCCATGGACGGCGGAGACTGGTNCAGTTGATATAACTCACCACAGTCATAATAGTTGTTTCCCTCTGGCCAATTTAAGGAGAACTAAGCTACTACATCAGAGAAGGCAATGGCACCCCACTCCAGTACTCTTGCCTGGAAAATCCATGGACGGCGGAGACTGGTGGGCTGCCGTCTACGGGGTCACACAGAGTCGGACACGACTGAAGCGACTTAGCAGCAGCAGCAGCAGCAACCTACTACATAGCGTGCCCTGGTGGCTCAGATGGTAACGTGTCTGCCTGCAATGCGGGAGACCCAGGTGTGATTCCTGGGCCAGGAAGATCCCCTGGAGATGGAAATGGCAATCTACTCCAGCACTCTTGCCTGGAAAATCCCATGGAGGGAGGAGCCTGATAGGCTACAGTCCATGGGCTCACAAAGAGTTGGACACGACTGAACAACTTCACTTCAAGCCCCTACATAAGGGATTTGATTTAGGTCATACCTGAATGGTCTAGCGGTTTTCCCTACTTTCTTCAATTTAAGTCNCTCTGGTGTTGTGGGCTGTGTGGGTTCACTACCAAGGTGGTTCCCTCTGTTTAGCTTCCTCTGCTGGTTCCTTCAGTGTCTGATTTCAGTCCTGACACAGGTAGGGCGGTGGTGGCCTCCATGCTGGGCTTGCCTCTGCTCGCAGCACCCACCACTCAGGTTCTATGTTGCTCCGCTGGAGAACCACCTGAGACTGGCCCTAGGTTTCCTGCACTTTCCCGGCCTAAGCCCCTCAGGCTCGGTGCTCAGGAAGCCCTTAGAGGTGCAGATTTGGTTGGGCCTGCGTTTTGTGCCCTTCCCAGATCTGAGTAGCTCAGGAGCTTGGCGAGCACAATCAGTGCATCTTATGGCCTTTCCGTGCTGCTCAGTTCTCTGGGTGTGCCGCTGGCGTTCTGTCTCAGGCGGATGATGACTGACCAGAACCCCCAGGAGTCTTAGTTAGCAAAGAAACTGCTTGCAATTTGGTAGGTAATGTTTCTCTTGGGCTGCGCTTGTCCCTTTCCAGCCCTTAAGGCTCTGGCTTCCTGTCACCGGAGGGGGATGGTCTGCAACCTGCTATTTCCGATCCGCCCTTTGTTCTGTGTGCAGTCCTGGTGGTGTCTAATGTTTGAGCGTTTGCATGGTAGCTATCCCACAATCTGGTTTGTTAGCTCAAGTTAGAGCGCTTTGGCCATGCGTGGGGCGTTCTGGCCCGATTCTTCAAAATGCTCTGCAGCCCATGCCTCCCTCAGCTCGATTCTTAGAAAACACTCCCACTTGTGCTTCCCACGTCTCCCTGCCCAACCCCACTTGCTAGTGGTGGATGCAGGCGTCCGCACTGCTCTCCCACTTGGGGATTTGCTGTAGGGCTCGTAATCTGTTGGTTTTAATTATTTATCTACTTTTCTTTCCTGTTATATTGCCCTCCATGCTTCCAAGGCTTGCCTCAGACTCGGCTGCGAGAATGTTTCCTGGTGTTTGGAAACCTCTCTTTTTAAGAGTCTCTTCCCAGGGGGGAATTCCCTTTCTTTCCCGGGATGGAGCTCCCTCCCTCCCTTCTTTGACTCTTTTTTTTGTCTTTTATATTTTTCCTACCTGTTTTTGAAGCCAATGATGTGCTTTACTGGTTGCCTGAAGTCCTCTGCAAGCATTCAGAAGTTGTTTTGTGANGGGGAATTCCTTTTCTTTCCCGGGATGGAGCTCCCTCCCTCCCTTCTTTGACTCTTTTTTTTGTCTTTTATATTTTTCCTACCTGTTTTTGAAGCCAATGATGTGCTTTACTGGTTGCCTGAAGTCCTCTGCAAGCATTCAGAAGTTGTTTTGTGAAATTTACTCAGCATTGGATTGTTCTTTTGATGAATTTGTGTGGGAGAAAGTGATCTCCCATCTTATTCGTCCACAATCTTCCCACACTCCCCTAAACTACAATTTAAAAAAGAATTAATGGTACAACATCTATCTAGATAAAGCAGATATTGACTATCAAAGCCTTTGACTGTGTGGATCACAATAAACTGTGCAAAATTCTGAGAGAGATGGGAATACAAGACAACCTGACCTGCCTCTTGAGAAACCTGTATGCAGGTCAGGAAGTAACAGT
>SJYV01020660.1:2118524-2212768 GCA_006410875.1 Neotragus pygmaeus
TCCCACTTGGGGATTTGCTGTAGGGCTCGTAATCTGTTGGTTTTAATTATTTATCTACTTTTCTTTCCTGTTATATTGCCCTCCATGCTTCCAAGGCTTGCCTCAGACTCGGCTGCGAGAATGTTTCCTGGTGTTTGGAAACCTCTCTTTTTAAGAGTCTCTTCCCAGGGGGGAATTCCTTTTCTTTCCCGGGATGGAGCTCCCTCCCTCCCTTCTTTGACTCTTTTTTTTGTCTTTTATATTTTTCCTACCTGTTTTTGAAGCCAATGATGTGCTTTACTGGTTGCCTGAAGTCCTCTGCAAGCATTCAGAAGTTGTTTTGTGAAATTTACTCAGCATTGGATTGTTCTTTTGATGAATTTGTGTGGGAGAAAGTGATCTCCCATCTTATTCGTCCACAATCTTCCCACACTCCCCTAAACTACAATTTAAAAAAGAATTAATGGTACAACATCTATCTAGATAAAGCAGATATTGACTATCAAAGCCTTTGACTGTGTGGATCACAATAAACTGTGCAAAATTCTGAGAGAGATGGGAATACAAGACAACCTGACCTGCCTCTTGAGAAACCTGTATGCAGGTCAGGAAGTAACAGTTAGAACTGGAAATGAAATAACAGACTGGTTCCAAATAGGAAAAGGAGTACATCAAGGCTGTATATTGTCACCCTGATTATTTAACTTATATGCAGAGTATATCATGAGAAACGCTGGGCTGGAGGAAACACAAGCTGGAATCAAGATTGCCAGGAGAAATATTAATAACCTCAGATATACAGATGACACCTTCCTTATGGCAGAAAGTGAAGAAGAACTTAAGAGCCTTTTCATGAAAGTGAAAGTGAAAGAGGAGAGTGAAAAAGTTGGCTTAAAGCTCAATATTCAGAAAACTAAGATCATGGCATCTGGTTCCATCACTTCATGGCAAATAGATGGGGAAACAGTGGAAACAGTCGCTGACTTTACTTTTCCACACTGCAAAATCACTGCAAGTGGTGATTGCCACCATGAAATTAAAAGACGGTTACTCCTTTGAAGGAAAGTTATGACCAACCTAGACAAAGGTCCGTCTAGTAAAGGCTATGGTTTTTCCAGTAGTCATATNCTGACTTTACTTTTCCACACTGCAAAATCACTGCAAGTGGTGATTGCCACCATGAAATTAAAAGACGGTTACTCCTTTGAAGGAAAGTTATGACCAACCTAGACAAAGGTCCGTCTAGTAAAGGCTATGGTTTTTCCAGTAGTCATATATAGATGTGAGAGTTGGACTATAAAGAAAGCTGAGTGCCGAAGAATTGATGCTTTTGAACTGTGGTGTTGGAGAAGACTCTTGAGAATCCCTTGGACTGGAAGGAGATCCAACCAATCCATCTTAAATGAGATAAGTCCTGGTGTTCATTGAAAGGACTGATGTTGAAGCTGAAACTCCAATACTTTGGCCACTTGATGCAAAGAACTGACTCATTGGAAAAGACCCTGATTCTGGGAAAGATTGAGGGCAGGAGCAGAAGGGGATAACAGAGGATAAGACGGTTGGATGGCATCACTGACTCAATGGACATGGGTTTGGGTGGACTCCGGGAGTTGGTGAAGGACAGGGAGGCCTGGTGTGCTGCAGTTCATGGGGTCACAAAGAGTCGAACACGACTGAGTGATTGAACTGATGATGACTAAAATTTAAATTTTATTTTGAATCCATCCAGCTTGTTTTTTCCCCACTAATACACTCTTTTCTTTCTGAGATGTAATCCGGGTCACCATATTGGATTAATTTTCACATCTCCTCAATATCTTCTGGTCTGAAACAGTGTATCACTCTTTTCTTGTTTGTTTGTTTGTTTTTCTTGACCTTGATAATCCTAAGGAATATTGGTGAGGTATCCTGAAGAATATTCTGGATATGGATTTACCTAATGATTCTCTCAGATTAAACTGGGATTGTAAATTTTTGGTATAATTTTATCACAGTGGTGAAGCTTTTCTCATGACATCGTATCAGGGGTGAATGATATCCATGCTACATCGCTGGAGGAGACCACCTTTTTCTTTTGCTTAAGGCAGAGCTGGCCAAGTTTTTCTACTCTAAATTTGAATGCTGGATTTGAAATGCAGTTAATAACAATTATTTCTATATTTTTTCCATATTTCAAAGTCTACATTTCATGTTTGTTCAATGAATACTTATATTTAAAAAGTTCAATATCAAAAAAGTATTTAATGGGATAAACATAGTGGTGTAACTATCTTTAATGATTTAGAAGAAAATGAATCCACTAAAATGACACCAGAGACAGTGTTTCACCTAATTAAATGGTTTCTGGTCCACTGAGTAATACTCCAATTACAATTCCATGTACTTCATATATTCATGGTTATGGGCGGAAATATAAGACCCAGGGTTTGGCAGAATTTGGACTGTGAATTCAGCTTTAAAATTTTTCTTTGTATTTTTTGGTATTTCTAATGTCCCTAGAAATAAAGTTCCATTTTCCTGGCATGCTCATTGAAATATACTACCATTTTTGCAAGCCTAAATTCTTTTAATATCTTAAAGAACGTTTGAATACTGAGAAGAAATATACCTGAGATCCATTAATTCTAAAAATTAATTCTCAGTAAATTAATCAAGAACATCTGGTTTCAGGTCAGTTCATGTTTCTTTCTGTAACTTTCAAATTAAGTGGAAAAGATGGAACTAAACCTCGTATAGATTACTCCACAAACTATAGACCATCCTTTTCTATGATCAGAAACATTTTAATTTGCGCTAATATGGCATGAAGTGGTTTTGAAAATTAAGATTTGTATTACTGAAACTGGCAGCAATGAGCAATAGGGAAATTGCAAAAATACATAGAATTCTGTAATTCCATAAAGTTAGTTCCAATTTGAGTACAAACCTACCATTAATCCACTGATTTTCTCCAAAATCATTTGAAATCGGTAAGGTTGAACACCAAATCAAATGTTCAGTCTCTTTTGTCATTAATGTGAGTATTCCATCAGTCAATTAAAACAGTGGTTCCAGTCACCCTAATATACCAGGGTGTGTTGAAGGAAAGTCATTTATTAAAATAGTCTGAGTAATAATGGATATTAACAATGTATCTGCCCAGTTCCTCTTGCTATCGGAAAAAAATATTCTGATGACATATTATTTATGTCTAGGGTTGTTTGTAGTGGATATCAAGTAGGTTTTCATGGAGCTGAGTCTGTAGCCTGACACTTGATCTGGACAAAACTAAGATGAAGCAGACCATCCATCTAATTTTACTGAAGTTTTATGTCTGTATCTCGGGGCCATTCATATTAAGGCATGGCAGCTCTAGCTTCCCCAACTTCTCCAAGTTTGCCTCATCATAACAGAGGTTTATTCATTTGTGGAGAAAATTTGTAATTTTCACTGTATCTTGAATGCATTTTGTATAAAATTATTGCATGTAAATATAATAATTATATATAATGTATAAATATAAATAATATCCTTTGTTTCTCATAACATTATATATACTTTATATTATACATTTATTTATATATTGGTGGCTGAGACAGTAAAGAATTTGTCTGTAGTAGACCTGGGTTTGATCTCTGAGTTGGGAAAATGCCTGGGAGAAAGGAATGGCAATCCACTCCAGTATTCTTACCTGGAGAATCACATGGAAAGAGAAAGCCAGTGGGCTACAGTCCATGGTTTTCAAAGAGTCAGACAGGAGAAAGCAACGAACACTCACGTATAATTTTAGATATATATCAAAAAGGTTTAGCTGCTAAGTCATAGTAGAGTAGGTTGACATCTCCTCCAAGGGGTCTTCCCAACCTAGGGATTGAGCTCAGGTCTCCTGCATTGCAGGTGGTCTCCTGAATTTCAGGTGGATTATTTACTGACTCAGGCATCAGGGAGGCCCACAGCAATACTGGGGTGGGTTGCCATTTTCTTCTCCAGGGAATCTTCCCCACCCAGGAATCGAACCTGTATCTCCTACATTGAAAGTGATTCTTTATGATTAAGCCACTGTGGAAGACTTATACATTAAAATATATGGTCTAAAATCACAATTACAAATGATTAACATGTTAATTAGCTTCAATTCAATGTTAAGCAAAATGTCAATATAAAAACCCAAAATTATTCCAGAGGCAGTATAACCTTAATGGAGGTTTTGATGGAAGGTACAAGATTATTTCTAAATAAGATTCTATAATTAATTTAAGCACAAGATGGTAGTCATAAACCAGTTACAACTTAAGATTTATGCCAATTCACAAACTTTATGGGTGCTTAATTCTTCAATATGACTAGAGTATCAAAAAAGTTATACCAAGATTTATACAGCACCTTTTACACATCAGGTGATCTCTTTGATCCTTGGTGTAACTGTTAGAACCATAACACAGTACTCAGCTTCTTTTTGGCATCTCAGAACTTTGTGATTTACAATTTCTCTTGTGTTCAAAATTTATATTTTAGTTGTATATTAGAAATACTAACCAAGGGCTAAATTTTAAATGATAGGTTGAATAGTCTGTATTTTAGTGGTTCTCATAATTTATCATGCATCAGAAATCACCTGGAGGGCTGGATAAATCACAAATTGTGGGCTCCATTCCAGAGCTTTTGATTAAGGACAGGGCTTGAGAATTTGCATCCCTAACATATTCGTAGGTGTCCCTGCTGCTGGTGGTTTGAGGACCATACCTGGAGAATATATACCAATTCCACGGAGACATAGGAAGCTTCTGCCTTCTCCGTTTCTCCTTTCTATTCATTTCTATTTTGTAGGAATAATGTTCAGTTCTTTGTTCAACAGGAATCATGCTGCTATCAGAAGGAAACCAGAGTATCATACCCACATTTATTCTCCTGGGTTTTTCAGAATATCCAGAACTCCAGATCTCACTTTTCCTTCTTTTCTTGTCTATCTACACAGTCACTGTGGTGGGGAATTTAGGCATGATCATAATCATCAAGGTCAATTCAAAACTCCACACGATCATGTACTTTTTCCTTAGTCACTTGTCCTTTGTCAATTTCTGTTTTTNGCAGGAGGAGAAGGGGACGATGGAGGATGAGATGGCTGGATGGCATCACTGACTCAATGGACATGAGTTGGGTGAACTCTGGGAGTTGGTGATGGACAGGGGGCCTGATGTGCTGCGATTCATGGAGTCGCAAAGAGTCAGGCACGACTGAGCGACTGAACTGAACTGTAGCTACTACAGTGGCTGCAGAAGGAGTGAGTCTGGATGGTCATCTTTGTTCCATTTCCAGGATAACCAGGCGAGACCTTGGACTAAGTGCAGTCAATCCATTTGTTTTCCAAAAAAAAGAGGACGACAGAGGATGAGATGGCTGGATGGCATCACCGACTTAATGGACGTGANTACTACAGTGGCTGCAGAAGGAGTGAGTCTGGATGGTCATCTTTGTTCCATTTCCAGGATAACCAGGCGAGACCTTGGACTAAGTGCAGTCAATCCATTTGTTTTCCAAAAAAAAGAGGACGACAGAGGATGAGATGGCTGGATGGCATCACCGACTTAATGGACGTGAGTTTGAGTGAACTCTGGGAGTTGGTGATGGACAGGGAGGCCTGACATGCTGCGATTCATGGGGTCACAAAGAGTCGGACACAACTGAGCGACTGAACTGAACTGAGCTATGATAGGACCAGATATAAAAGATAACCTGGGGAGATCAACTGTTTTTAGTTTAAATATTTGAAGTAGGCAGTACTGGGAGCATAAACTGAAAAGTCAGAGAGGTCTTTATAATCTAATGTATAGGCTGAAGCTATGAGGGAAGCAGAAGCTATGAGTAAGCAAACGGGTATATGTGAGGTAGAGAAAAGGCATATAGACAGTGTGAGTGAGGAACCTGTTTGCTGGATAAATGTAGGTTGGAAGACAAAGTAGAAACATAAGGGGTAGCTGAATCACACTGGTAGAGCTCCAGAAAAAAGAACCATAAAATCCCAATATGACTTTTATTTCATCAGATAGGATGTGGGTTCAATCCCTGGGTCAGGAAGATCCCTACCCACTCCAGTGTTCTTGCCTGGAGAATCCCATGGACCAAAGCACCTGGAGGGCAACAGTCCATAGTGTCACAAAGAGTTGGACACAACTGAAGCGAATTGGCAAGTATGCAGGGAAAGATTTCAAAGAGCAAGATCAGTAAACATCAGATTGGATAAATTTCCTCTGGAGAAAGCAGATACTGTTGCTTGCATGACTGTGTTTTCTTAAACACTGAATTGCTTCTGGAATGCTTAACAGTAGAATTGTTCTGCCTGAGAGAGACTAGAGAATCCTGGAGGCCAGGGTGCCACCAGGAGAGAGTGGTAATGAAGGTGACTCTGAAGAAGATAGATGCCCAAACTGAATTTCAGTGCTGTTAATGGTAGAGTGTGTATAAACCAATTTACACAGTGAATTTTTTTTTAGTGAAGTGTTATACAACTATGGGGATGAAGGAGCAGTTGACATCTGGACTATTCAATATTATTTTCCTGAGAAAGAATTCCAAATGAACTCATAGGAAGAGCACTTGCCAATCAGATCAGAAGCCAGAGAGAGAGATGAGGATGGACAGGGGTTGGCCTGGTGAAGAGGGGAAGCTCAGGTCACTATTCTAACAATAGTGAGAAGTGTTGAACTTTATCAGTCTATGGATCTTGCTAGTTTTGTCACTTTTTGTGATCTTGAATATAAGGTCTTAGGCATTTCGATCTCCTTTAGCAGGTAGAGAGAGAAACTTGGATGACCTGGGCCAGAGTTTAGTAAGGGGAGTTATTTTTGCAATGCTATGAGATTTATGAAACAGTAATAAGTAGGGAGGCTGGAACCTGGTTAGGTTATCGCAATTCATCCTCTCTCCCCATGAGAATATTCTGTAAGAAGTATTAAATATTACAAATATTTACAAATTTTAAAGTCAAACAAATTCAAATATACCAATGTAAATTCTCTAGGAATTGCTAGATCTTCCTTACTGTTTGAATTATGAACTGTTTGACCCAAGAATACATGTGTATGTGCATATATGTGCATAGATCCATTTATTTCTGTATGAAAAATATCCATAGATCCACTTTTATGAGATCAAGAGAATCTGAGACATGCTTTGTTGTTTCTGCATTTGCCCTTTGCACTTAAGGTCTGGTCAAGTGATTTCTTGAACATGCCATTAAAACAGATCTCAAGATAATAATAATGGAGCTTTGAAATATAAAATTAAGCAACACAATAAAGTTGGAGTGCGTAGATCGAAAACAAGTTCATAGCATAAGGAGCCTTCATTATATGGGGTAGTGGTGTTTGTGTGTAAGTGTGGATGTATTTATGAGTGTCTTCTGTGATAAGAGAACCTTTAACATTAAAACAGCTCAGCAATTTACCGAGCTCTTAAATTCTTAGATTCATCTTGCTTCCTCTTGAAAACACTAAATTAACACTACTACAGACCTTTCCTCCACCCTACTTTCTGGAAAATATCTAAGAGACAATTCCACAGCTTTTGATGTTACCATCAAAACTCTTTAATTTTAAATGGAATACTTTTTTCTGTTCCCACTGAGTGTTGTCATAAATGAAATACAACCACTAGAAGAAAAAGTATTAATCAGATCAGTTCAAAGTTGGAACTTAAATGGAATGCTCTAAAAATTGAAACAGTGTGCCCCTAATGTGATAATATGTATTTATAAACAGGGCTTTGTGGTTGATGCCATCAACCACTTTGCAAACTCTTGCCAATAATATTATTGCCATAAATTTGGAGAGTTGATTAGTGGGTCACTTAAAACCAAAATCTTAGCCTTTAGAGGATTTATTTAAATCTAATTTAAAAAGAGTCCTTTAATATTTATTTTTACAGAAGTTTACTTAGAAATTTAAGATTAGAGAATAGTTTCAAATGAGTGCTGCTGAAACTAAAAGAATTTGGATATATGGCTTTTTTCCAAGGTGGTCGCATTTCCCTCAAGGCCAATTTGTCATTGATGAAACATCTGTCCAAAACCATTCATGTGTGTTTTGAGAACCTAGGATCAATCAAATTCTCTGTTTGGATAGGCAATTATTGTTTTCTAAGTAAAGATGAATGATGATAGGTGAATATATTTTTAGGTTTAACTTTAATGAGGTCTACTTATTTTTCTGTAATTGGAAAAATTTTGTGCTTTTGCCTTATCTTACAATTAAGTTCTTGGAAACTCGGAAAAGGAAACAGTCAAAGGATATTTAGAAGTCTTAGGAGATATTTTGTTTTGTGCTGATGGCACTTTCTCATGGAACTGTTCGAATATACTGCCAGTGTAGAACTGGATGTTTATAAAAACAAATCACTGAAGATTTTTCTACGTTGAAACATTTTCTTTTTTGAGGCACACAAACCATGATGTCATTCCACTCTTCAAGAGTCTACATTCTCAACTTTCTGTCTCCTAGATCTTCCTCTTCTCTATTCTAGCCACAGACAGGCATGAGGCATGAGGTATGTTGTGTGAATATATACATGAACTGGAATTTTTAGTCTTTGTCAATATAGGATAAATGATAACTTTAAGTTGAAGTCTCTAGAAAGAGATACACACTGTAGGTTAAGCTTTTCACTTAACCATTTGTTCATTTATTCTCTAAGAATTAATTGAATACCTACTCTTAGGCACATTTTATACTATACTATAATTAGGTTTTCAAAGGTCTCTGATAGCAGATTGTGAGAACTTCTATTTCAGTGCCTGGATTAATAGCCATCAGTTAGAAAAAATGGAAGATTTTTTTTTCACTGGGCCTAGTAAAGTGGTAAGGGTTTCATGTGGTGGTCAGCTACTGCAGTCTTAAGTATATGGCCTTTGAGATCATATATACAAGAGCTCAGCTCTCAGTTCCAACTTACCAGCCCACTGACTTTGGGCCAGTAATTAAATCTCCCTGATTCTAGTTATTTTAATCCTTTCTGAGACGTTACTGTAAGAGCTGAATAAAAACAATATAACTAAAGTGATTCTAACATATATTGCATGCTAAATAGAAGTTAAGTGTCTCTTTTACATTTCCCTTCATCTTTAAAACATCAGTCTTGAATATTTACATTTATTTGTTTGACAAGTATGTTTATAAAATGTACTAAATGATGGCCATTAATCCATGTACTGAAATAGAAGTTCTAACAGTATGGGGCTTCCCTGGGGGGCACCAGTGGTAAAGAATCTGCCTGCCAATGAAGGAGACATAAGAGACACGGATTCGATCCCTGGACCTGCCTCTTGAGAAACCTGTATGCAGGTCAGGAAGCAACAGTTAGAACTGGACATGGAACAACAGACTGGTTCCAAATAGGAAAAGGAGTACATCAAGGCTGTATATTGTCACCCTGCTTATTTAACTTCTATGCAGAGTACATCATGAGAAACTCTGGGCTGGAAGAAGCACAAGCTGGCATCAAGATCGCAGGGAGATATATCAATAACCTCAGATGTTCAGATGACACCACCCTTATGGCAGAAAGTGAAGAGGAGCTAAAAATCCTCTTGATGAAAGTGAAAGAGGAGAGTGAAAAAGTTGGCTTAAAGCTCAACACTCAGAAAAGGAAGATCATGGCATCTGGTCTCATCATTTCAAGGGCAATAGATGGTGAAACAGTAGAAACAGTGTCAGACTTTATTTTGGGGGCTCCAAAATCACTGCAGATGGTGACTGCAGCCATGCAATTAAAAGATGCTTACTCCTTGGAAGGAAAGTTATTACCAACCTAGATAGCATATTCAAAAGCAGAGACATTACTTTGCCAACAAAGGTCCGTCTAGTCAAGGCTATGGTTTTTACAATAGTCATGTATGGATGTGAGAGCTGGATTGTGAAGAAAGCTGAGCACCAAAGAATTGATGCTTTTGAACTGTGGTGTTGGAGAAGACTCTTGAGTCCCTTGGACTGCAAGGAGATCCAACCAGTCCATCCTAAAGGAGATCAGTCCTGGGTGTTCACTGAAAGGACTTATGCTAAGGCTGAAGCTCCAATACTTTGGCCACCTCATGCGAAGAGTTGACTCACTGGATAAGACCCTGATGTTGGGAGGGACTGGGGGCAGGAGGAGAAGGGGACGACAGAGGATGAGATGGCTGGATGGCACCACCGACTCGATGCACATGAATTTGGGTGAACTCCGGGAGTTGGTGATGGACAGGGAGGCCTGGCATGCTGAGATTCATGGGGTCGCAAAGATTCGGACATGTATGTGACTGAACTGAACTGAACTGAAGGGGGAGGGAATGACAACCCATTCCAGTATTCTGGTCTGGAAAAATCTCATGGACAGAGGAGCTTGTGGGCTATAGTCCAAGGGGTTGCAAAAAGTCAGACATGACTGAGGACACACACATGCATGCCTTTATCACTGATTAATTAGAGGGAAATTTAATAAGCTTCGAAACCAATTCTATGAAAAACATTTCTTTTAATGAAGTAGCCACAATTCTGTGTTCTCTCTAAAAGTGGAATGGAAGACATTTAGGGTTATGACTGTTTTAAAAGTTCTGGCCAATTTAAAAGGATACAAAACATGAATCTAAATATCGGGAAAGTGAGAAAATATTCTTTTGTCGTTGATATGTTTGGCTACCTAAAAGTCGAAAGACTCAACTAAAAACTATTAAAATTTAGGTGCACTAATTCAAATAGATGAATGATGCACGTAAATGCTGTGACCATTTTTCTCTTTAATTCAGTAAATATTTTGTGAAGTTACTACTCTCAATGCTAGAGATACAACGTGAAATAAGAGAGACAAAAATCTTGCTCTCCCTGAGCTTACATTCTTAAGGAGACAAATAATAATATTTATTCTAGTAGCAGTGCATACGTAGCGCTCATGTGTTAGACACTCATTTCTTTTTCTCAGTTTTTCTTCCTGTCTGTCACACACACACAATCTTGTTTAAATTTAACATCCTTATGAGGTAGGTTCGATTATTATTCCCATCTTACGAATGTAGAAAATAGATCATAGAAAGGTAAAGAAGTTGCCCAGGGTCATAACAGTGAGTAATGGAGACAAGTTTCAGATCTGGGCAGTTAATGGTCCTATGTCAGGATTAACATGTTAATTATATTAATTAGGTGAGGTGAAGTCGCTCAATCATGTCCGACTCTTTGCGACCCAGTGAAGTGTAACCTACTAGGCTTCTTCGTCCATGGGATTCTCCAAGCAAGAATACTGGAATGGATTGCCATTTCCTTCTCCAGGGGATCTTCCCAACCCAGGAATCGAACCTGGGTCTCCCGCATTGGAGGCAGACGCTTTAACCTCTGAGCCACCAGGGAAACCCGATTATTAATTAACTATATTATATTGATTAACTATATTAAGAAACAATAAAGCAAAGTAAGGGGATAAAAGGTGGCAGGGGTGCTATTTTACTGAAGGTATATTGAAAGAGGCCTTGAGATGAGATGGCATTTAAAAAGAGAACTGATATAAATAATAATTTAGCCATATGGGTGTCTTAGGATAAAAAGAATTCTGAGAAGTGGGAACAGTAGATGCAAAAGTCTTGTACTTGGAACAGGCTGGATGTGTTCAAAGTATAGCAAAGAGTTCAGTGTGACTGGAGGAGAATGGGAATGAAATCATTTGGTAAGCTATGGGCCAAAGTTGGATCTTGGATGTTTGGATTTTGGGTTATTCTCTCAGAGATGGGAAACAATTAGGAAATTTAAGCATAGCTCTGGTATAATCTGGGCTTCCCTGGTGCTCAGATGGTAAGAATCTGCTTGCAATGTGGGAATTGTGGGTTTGATCCCTGGGTCAGGAAGATCCCTTAGAGAAGGGAATTGCTACTCATTCCAGAGTTCTTGCCTAGAGAATTCCATGGACAGAGGAGCCTGGCAGGTTACAGTTCATGGGGTCAAAAAGAGTCGGACATGACTGACTAACACTTTCACTTTCTGGTATAATCTAACATTTAAAAAAGGCTCATTCTAATAGCTAAAGATGAGACTGTACACTCGCAAGACTGGAAGCAGAGGGGTTATTTAGGAGGCTTTCTACTACTGTTCAGGAAGAAAAGTACTTGGACCAGTAGTATAAAGTTGGTGGATTTCAGAAGTATTTTGAAAGAAAAACCAATGAGATTTACCGATGTGTGCTTAATCTCTCAGTCCGTATCCGCTATCTGATAGATTTACTTGTTTTTTGTTTTTTTTTTCAGTGTGTGAAAATAAAGAGGCAAAATGATTCTGCAGTTTTTGGCTGGTGTAATTGGATGAATAATTGCTGTTTACTGAGGAAATATTGGGAGAAAGACATGTTGGAGTAAGGAGAGTTAGAAATTTTGTTTTGAACATTTCGTGTTTTACAGTCCCTCCCCACTGAGTCAAAAGTAATAAAGTGCCGGGAGCTGCCATGGGAGATCCCACCCATGACAAGGTCATGTGGAAGAGAACTGTTAAGCAAGGCTTCAGGACTCAATGGGCTCCCTAGGCTTTCTCGAGCATCTACCCCAAAACCAGAATCTGTCTGTTTTACTGTTTCATGACATTCACCAACTCCTCTGACATTAACAGGGGGTTAACCCTGACCACCTTTCTCTGGAAAAAAAATCAACTTAGGGTTATAGCTAATGAATCTCCTGGACATGAGAGGAATATTTCAAATCAAACCCCCTCTGTTAGCATTCTAGCTTGCTTGGCAGGTGTATCCAGACACTTACAGCNACCTTGTATGACTTTCTAGCAATAGCTAACAATATCATGTTCATGTTTCACTTACGGTTTTTGGAGGTTAGACTGTGCATTAAATGCCAGAATCATATTTAATTCTCAGATGAACAGGAAAGCACTTTTCTCTGACCTCTTCAGGATAACTTCTGTATTCTAGACATATTCATTGAAGGGAAAGTCTTCATTTTTCTGCATAGTTTTGTCCTTGACTTATGAAATAGTGGTGATAAATGTGTGGAAATGCTGAAGAGGGTAAAAGAGTAGGAATAGGTATTGCCATAATATCATGAAAGGACAATTTCTATTATGAGAAATGCTGTTAGGCATGGTTGTTTTAATGGGTTTCAAAGTCTAAAGGACACTACAAAAATTGGATTATTTTTCAGGCTGGAATAGGAAATTAGGAATCCCTGGAATGAATGAATGTTTCACTTTCTCCTTTCTTTATAAAAAAAATCTATCAGACAAAAATATTTGTTACCTCATTTCCCTGTGACTTATTATTCCATTTGCTTGCTTTTCTTTGTAGCAGAACTTAGACCTGTCTTTAGTCTCTGTCTCCAGTACCTCATCTCTCTTCCTTTCTTAAATCCACTCCAGGCAGACTTTCATCTTCACCCCTCTCCCAAAACAGTTCTTATCACTGACAACCATGATCTTCATGGCTGCTTGCAATGATCCTCCTCTTACTTGACCCAACAGTAGCAGTTTCGACATGGTTGATCATTTCCATCCTTTTGAAACACTTTAGTTAGTTAGTTAGTTAGTTAGTCAAGTCACTCAGTCATGTCCGACTCTTTGCGACCCCATGGACTGTAGCCCACCAGGCTCCTCCGTCCATGGGATTCTCACTTTAGAAACTACAAACCAACCCTGAGCCCCTATAGCAGCCATCCTAAGTCAATATCAGGACCCACATTGCTCTTCCCACCAAAGACTGTAGCAGAGGACTTGATGGTAACTGGGGAGAAGAGGATAGACAGTAAATAAATGAAAGTAAAGAGATAATCTGGTTTTCAACTTCACCAGATGCTGGGCTTTCTTTCAGCTCTCTGGAGCTTAAACTATGGAAGAAATTGCCTGTCATGAAGTTCATTAAAGACATTTGACTATTTTTGGACAAAAGTGCACCTAAACATTTTGTCAGAGGAAAATTCCATGTACAGAGGAGCCTGGTAGGCTGCATGGAATCCATGCAGTAGTAGGCAGGTCCATGGAGTCGCTAAAAGTCGGACACGACTGAGCGACTTCACTTTCACTTTTCACTTTCCTGCATTGGAGAAGGAAATGGCAACCCATTCCAGTGTTCTTGCCTGGAGAATCCCAGGAACAGGGGAGCCTGGTGGGCTGCTGTCTATGGGATCGCACAGAGTCGGACACGACTGAAGCGACTTAGCAGCAGCAGCATTTGAAGCATTTCTACTTGCAAATTAAAAAGTTTATGATAGTGGCCAGGCACCTACCTGGTCTTTGCTTGAAAGTCCCTCTTTTCCTTCTCTGCTTATGTAAGACCTTTTCACTTCTTTTTCCCTTTAAGTGCTGCGTCCCCTGGTAGGGCCCACATGGGGTCTCATTGATAAGATGGCTCGTTATGTCAACCTTGCAAAGGAAGAATAAAATCACAGTGATCTGTGAGGCTCATCAAATTGCCCACATGGCATCCTGTTATTTCATTGGCACCTATCTTCTCAAAACTGTGAGACCACCAGATTTCAGACCTTTGGTTACATGACCATCCCTTTAGAGAATTTTTCATTGGTGGGGCATAAGAAGGACTCCGTCAGAAAGGGAGGATGCTGGTTCTCCTTAAGGGTCAGTCACCTCTCTTTTCCCTCTAATGAATTTTCCTTTTCTTGCCTGACTGCCCAGCTCACTTTCTTTTTCTCTGCACTCATCTTACACTCCCACTGTCACACTGGGGCATATTTGTGGCAGGTGTGTCCTGCCACACAGTTTATAGTCTGGCCTCTCCAAGTCCCAATCTCTTGCTCTTTTTTTGGGTTTCTCCACCTCAAAAAGGCTGAAGATAATTTTAGACTGATGCCACTGTGGCCTTTGACTTTGTCTCTCACTCAGGAATTTCTTTAGGTCTATGTAAGTGTTCCAGGTGGCGCAATAGTTAACAATCTGTCTGCCAGTGCAGGAGACTCAAAAGACTGAGGTTCAATCCCTGGGTTGGAAAGATGCCCTAGAGTAAGAAATGGCAACCCACTCCAGCATTCTTGCCTGCAAAATTCTGTGGACAGAGAAACTTGGCGGTCTACAGTACATGGGTCTCAAAGGGCTGGACATTACTGAGCACATGACACACATGTAAATGTCATCCTAGGTACAGTCTCCCCGTTGTCAGATATTTATGTCAGCTAGAAAATCATCCTGGATGTATACTACTGCTGCTACTGCTAAATCGCTTCAATCATGTCCGACTCTGTGTGACCCCAGAGACGGCAGCCCACCAGGCTCCCCCGTCCCTGGGATTCTTCAGACAAGAACAATGGAGTGGGTTGCCATTTCCTTCTCCAATGCATGAAAGTGAAAAGTAAAAGTGAAGTCGCTCAGTCCTAGCGACCCCATGGACTGCAGCCTACCAGGCTCCTCCACCCATGGGATTTTCCAGACAAGAGTACTGGAGTGGGGTGCCATTGCCTTCTCCATCCTTGATGTATACCTGAACTGAAACTGCTCTTAGTACTTTCAGATTCTGGTTTCAGGGAACCCAGTGAAAGCCAATACTTGTTCTGCCAAGCATTTCCCAAACTTTACCCTTTCTCATTGTTTGCATGTTATAAGCTTTGAATTACTTATGATAATAGTGTTATATTTACTTTGAGGGTTTATTGTTCTTAGGCAGCTCTACTGAGCTTTTACGATTTTAGCTCATGTCCTGATTTGTCCCTTTCCATCACCACTTGTAGAATTAACACTCTTTGTAGGATCTTAGTGCTCTATTTTCTGTTTGCTTTCAGGCTCAGATACTTGTTTTGCTAACATGCTTCTCTAGATTTTATCTCATGATGTTCCTTCCAGTAAGAGATATAAAAGCAGTGAGTACTAGGTCTGCCACAAGCTACTTACCTATTCCAACTAATCTTTCCACCTTCGTGTCTCTGAGCTGGGCCTTTCCAGCACCTCACCAATCCTGGACCAGTCTGTTCACTTCCACTTTATTACATTTCATCCTCTGTGTACTTTCCCAGGCATATCCCTTCAAGGTACACACTGTAATAATATCCCCACCTCCAGTTATTGCCACCTTAAAATTTGCCTATTGCTGCCTTAATTTTTTTATGCCTATCTTCCTTTCAGATCTATCTCCATACTATGTATCACTAATTATCTAGCACACCTACTCCACAGTCTTTAAGGTTTCGCTTTCCTAAAAGCATGTACAATAGACTCTGTAGCTTGAAGGGAGGTTGGGTGGTGGTGCTGTCATTTCCATTTCAGTTTCTCTCGCTTCCTCAGTCAGTTTTTTATTTTACAATCATGCTCTGTGCAAACTGGGCTGGTGCTGGGCAAGATCAGAGTATGTTATCCATTAAGTTTTGGAGGGGATCTGGACTATTACTTAAGCCACAATTGCCCAGAGAGATTTGAGATTCAGTGATCTATAAAGGGGGATACTTTTTTTTTAAACAATGTTGTGTTAGTTTCTGCTATACAACAACATGAATCAGCTTTCAGTTCAGTTCAGTTCAGTCGCTGAGTCAAGTCCGACTCTTTGCAACATCATGGACTGCAGCATGCCAGACTTCCCTGTCTATCACCAACTCCCGGAGCTTACTCAAATTTATGTCTATATAGTCGATGATGCTATCCAACCATCTTATCCTCTGTCATCCCCTTCTTCTCCTGCCTTCAATCTTTCCCATCATTAAAGTCTTTTCCAATGAGTCAGTTCTTCGCATCAGGTGGCCAAAATACTGGAATTTCAGCTTCAGCATCAGTTCTTCCAATGAATATTCAGGACTGATTTCCTTTAGGATGGACTTGTTTTATCTCCTTGTAGTCCAAAGGACTCTCGAAAGTCTTCTCCAGCATCACAATTCGAAAGCATCAATTCTTCAGTGCTCAGCTTTCTTTATAGTCCAACTCTCACATCCATACATGACTACTGGAAAAACCATAGCCTTGACTAGACAGACCTTTGCTGGCAAAGTAATGTCTCTGCTTTTCAATATGCTGTCTAGGTTGGTCATACCTTTTCTTTCAAGGAGCAAGCATCCTTTAATTTCATGGCTTCAGTCACTATCTGCAGTGATTTTGGAGCCCAAGAAAATAAAGTCGGACACTGTTTCTGTTGTTTCCCCATCTATTTGCCATGAAGTGATGGGACTGGATGCCATGATCTTAGTTTTCTGAATGTTGAGCTTTAAGCGAACTTTTTCAGTCTCCTCTTTCACTTTCATAAAGAGGCTCTTTACTTCTTCTTTACTTTCTGCCATAAGGATGGTGACGTCTACGTTTCTGAGGTTATTGATATTTCTCCCGGCAGTCTTGATTCCAGCTTATGCTTCATCCAGCCTGATATTTCTTATAATGAACTCTTCATATAAGTTATATAAGCAGGATGACAATATACAGCCTTGATTTACTCTCTTCCCTATTTGGAACCAGTCTGTTATTCCACGTCCAGTTCTAACTGTTGCTTCTTGACCTGCACACAGGTTTATGTATACATATATCTTGTCCCTCTTGAGTCTCCCTCCCTCCCCTCTAAGTCATCACAGAGCACCGAGCTAATTTCCCTGTGCTTTCCAGCAGCTTCCCACTAGCGATGTATTTTATACATGGTAGTCTATATATGTCAATGTTCCTCTCTCAGTTTGTCTCATCCTCCCCCCCACCTCTGGGCCCACATGTAAAGTGAGAATAAGTTAATGATAGAATATCACTTGCTGAAGAGTCTGTTGGCTTTCTTGATGAGGAAGGACCTGGGAAAGAACTAAACTAGAGAATTTCTTTAAAAAAAATTGAATTCTAGTTGAAATACAATATTATAATTCCTTTTGAAGAATTATGATATTGCTAGTTGTCAGGCTTCATAGAAGGGAGTCACAGATTTTAAAAGTTCACATACCTCTTATAGAAAAATCTCAAGATCATCTGCCTTTTTTTCTTGAATTAAACCCATGGTGTGTTTGAACCCACTAAGCTGTGACTCCTTGGCTACTCTTTTCTTGTCTATTATTAATTCATATGTTAGAGTCTCTGAGTTTTAGCTCATAAAGTTCCTCAACTAAGGATAGAATGTTAGTTTTAAAAATAAGATAGAAACGCAGCTCTCTCAGCTCTCCTTGGGATAGGACTTGTTATTCTTTGTGGGGAAAGTTACAGGTCAGTATGTAAAATGCTTAGAATAGTATATGGGATATAGTAGTTACTTCTGTATTAGTGTTTATTAAAATAAATTAAAAATAAATAAATAGTGAGTTGCCCAGAGGCTGTGATGTTGAGTCTAAGGCTATTCACCTGATTTTCTCTGGTGGATACTACGAGCTTCTTTCTTAACCACATAAAAAACTCAATAGAAAATCTGCTTTAGGGACTAGCTGACTTCTATACTGTTGACTCAGGGGAAGGTCTGCATAAATGTTTTTATTTGGGACAAAAGCTGAACATGGACCATCTTACTCACATAGGCATTTTCTATTCCTCATTTAAATTAATAAAAATAAGATTAAAAATTAAGATTAAAATAATTTGTTATTAAAAATTATTTCTTTATTATACCTGATAATTTTAACGTATCAGTATAAGAATTATATCACATTACTTATATAATCAGTTCAGTTGGTTCAGTCGCTCAGTCATGTCCGACTCTTTGAGACCCCATGAATCACACCATGCCAGGCCTCCCTGTTCATCACCATCTCCCAGAGTTCACTCAGACTCAGGTCCATCAATTCTGTGATGCCATCCAGCCATCTCATCCTCAGTTGTCCCCTTCTCCTCCTGCCCCCAGTCCCTCCCAGCANACACACACACACACACACAGGAATGTTACTTTGCCATAAACAAGAATGAAATAATGCCCTCTGCAGTCACATGGATGTGATGTCTTCTTAACCAGTCTCCCTCCAGTCCTCCAGTCCTTTTGAGAGAGAAAGGCGTGCACCCTCTTCTTTGCACCCTCTTCTTTGCACCCTCCAGTCCCTCTGAGCCCCAGATCACTCTTCTTAAAACACACTTTGAGGCTGTCACTCCCTGAGATGCCAGAAAGAAAGAGATGGGACTTTAACTTCGTGGGCCACTCTCATATGCCCTACTTGGCCATAGACTACTTGAGGTAAAGAAGTGTTAGTACAACGGGAATATCTTACAAGTAGAAAATTATGCTGAAATTGGAAAAGTCCATGAACTCTCCTGAAAGGGAGGCTACATGACATCGAAGGTGACATGCTCAAACAGCCTTGCCTTCAGTGACTCCTGTGAAAAGCACAATACAGGGAGTGACATGAAAGAGGCCACAACCAAGGAGCCCTTCTTTAGCACAAAGTCATTATTCCCACTAAAAGCAGAAAAATACAACTCTCTCCAAGGGATGGAAGCAGGAGCCGAACCCAGGAGAAGAATACTCAGGTTGCAGAAACACTGTGGCCGTGGTTGCAAAGAAATGCAGGNAGGATTGAACCCACATCCCCTGTATTGTCAGGCAGATTCTTAACCATTGGACCACCAAGGAAGTTCCTACAAGGGAATTCTTGATCAGAAAACAGCCTTCACATTCCAAAAGACTCCAGGCCACTGCAGGAGATACTTGGCAGATAGAATGGTCCTTACACCACTGAGCCAATCTCTTTCTGTGATGCTTGCTCTGTTCCACAAAGCAAGAGACAGGGGTTTGAGAGTCAGGGCTGGTGGCATTATAAACAGGCATAAGGAAACAACTCTGCATCTTTTTCAATACACTAGGTTTTACCTGTGCAGCTGTTTCCTTTTCTTTTAAGATTAATAATATACTTTAACTGAATATACCTCAAATACCATCATTCTAACATATAATCAATATAAAAGTTACCAAAGATATACTTTACATTCCTTTTTCATATGGCCTTTAAAATCAGAGTGTTTCTTTTTCAAAAAGGTGACTTAACTGCAGCCATACCTTTGTAATGCATTTCTGAAATTCCCAAGAGTCCCAAGCTCCAGGAGAGAGTCATTCCTCTGATTTTATAGCTGTTCCTCATTCCGGTGCTTTGTACATGTTGTTTTTTAAGTAAAAATGTTTTTACTCGAGTGGGTTACCCACCTGAGTCAGTCACTGTACACAGCTCTGAGTGACTTGTTNGAAAAAGTTGGCTTAAAGCTCAACATTCAGAAAATGAAGATCATGGCATCCGGTCCCATCACTTCATGGGAAATAGATGGGGAAACAGTGGAAACAGTGTCAGACTTTATTTTTTTGGGCTCCAAAATCACTTCATGCGAAGAGTTTACTCATTGGAAAAAACCCTGATGTTGGGAGGGATTGAGGGCAGGAGAAGGGGATGACAGAGGATGAGATGGCTGGATGGCCTCGCCGACTTGATAGACATTGAGTTTGAGTGAACTCTGGGAGTTGGTGATAGACAGGTAGGCCTGGCGTGCTGTGATTCATGGGGTCACAAAGAGTCAAACACGACTGAGCAAGTGAACTGAACAACAATAGTGTAAACTTAACCATCAGAAAGAAAGAGGAATTGTGTATAAGTAAGCCCATTGTCATCAAGGCCAAAGGAAAGTCCGAGCACTTGGAAAATGTAATATAATGTTCTGTTGTAGCTTTTAGAGGAAGAGCTTTCAAAGTGAAGCTCAAAAGAAAATCTAAAGTAAATGCTCTGGTTATTGCCAGAACTTGGCTTATTTGGAATAAATTGGCTCAAAAACCTTGCTGTGATTAACCTGAATAAAAAAGCTGGAAATTTAACTTGAATTTTCAGTTATATTGCATTCAATCCTGGGACTTCCCAGGTGGCTGAGTGGTAAAAGAATCTGCTTGCCAATGTAGGAGGCACAGATGTGGGTTTGATCCCTGAGTTGGGAAGATCCCCTGGAGAAGGAAATGACGACCCACTCCAGTTTTCTTGCCTGGAGGATCCCATGGTCAGAGGAGACTGGCAGGCCCCAGTCCATGGATGTGCAAAGAATTGGACATGACTGAGGGACTGAGCATGCAAGCCTGCATCTAATTTTGCTTATTCCCCTGAAGAAACTCACTGTATTGGAAAAGGGTAGGGGTGGAAGAGGGGAAATTCCAAATATGTCTTAGCTCAGACACTCTTCTAAACTATGGCTCTGTGGTGGAATTTGTCATTGGCATGAACGCTTCTGCACTATAAACAGTTTTGAAAGGAGTGGAGGTATGTGTTTGTGTGTGCACCAGGTTTTTTCAGGTTCTCTCACGTTTGTATGTAGTTACTTAAACTAGGATTCAAGTTAGCAGCTGGTAGCCAGGGCTTCTAGTTTGTAACCCACTAACACAGTATTATTTTTCTTTTAAAATTTCTTCTGAGGGACTGGCTTCTCTCAGTGCATAGCTATTCAGAAATGTTTAAAAGCACAATAAATATCATCTCATAGTTACTGCCCTAAAACCTACAAGAAAATAATTCTGCATTTGCAACAACATGAATGGAACTC
This sequence comes from Neotragus pygmaeus, assembly GCA_006410875.1. Classification (NCBI taxonomy): domain Eukaryota; kingdom Metazoa; phylum Chordata; class Mammalia; order Artiodactyla; family Bovidae; genus Neotragus; species Neotragus pygmaeus. Next base: position 2,139,872 of record SJYV01020660.1, read on the forward strand.
GAGGGCATTATGCTATGTGAAATAAGTCTGACAAAGGAAGACAAATGCTGCTATGTTATTATTTATATGTGGAATCAAAGGGAAAAAAGGAGGAAAACCCCTCACAGATATAGAGAACAGATTGGTGGTTACCAGGGTTAGAGGGTAGGAGGTGGCCAAAATGGGTGAAGGTGGTCAAAAGGTACAAGTTTCTAGTTATAAAATAAATAAGTCCTGGGATGTAATATACAGCTGTGGCATCCATAGTTCACAATATTGTACTGTGTATCTGAAAACTGCCAAGAGAGTATATATTAAAAATTTTCATCAAAAGAAAAAATTGTAGCTCTGTGTGGTGATGGATATTAAGTAAGCTTATTGTGGTACTTATTTTGCAATAGACACATATATCAAACCACTATGTCATACATCTAAAACTAATATAATGTTATATGTCAATCGATAAATTGACATATAACAATCGATAAAACAAAAAAAATAGAGAAAAGCAAAATAAGTAATACTTTTAAATATACAAATGTGAATTATAGAGGGATTCACAAGATAGTATATACAATTTTACTTCCGAGGACAAAATACCCCTTGTCCTTTCTTCCTCAAATGTAACATTATTTTTTTATTGTTAAAAAAAAAATAACAGGATAGCTCCCTGTATACATTTTGGACATTTGTATACATTTTAGACATTTGTAAGTTGTAGAAGTAGTAATAGATGTGACATATAACATGTAATAGATCAGGTCACTACTTTGGCTCTTTTCTTGCATTCCCAGGAAGATAATTATATTACAGGAATTTGTACATTCTGTCTGTGCTGACACTATCTACTATTTTTATTTTCAAACTCGACTGCTGCCTTTAGCATTGTGCAATGTTTGGCTAGCATTCAGTTTTGGCTGTCAAGACTTTCTTGTATTATACATGATTGCAATAGATTTTGTTATTGATTCCAGATATGTTTATATGTATTTCTTATTCTCAGTTTTTTTTTTTTTTTTGGAGGTTAATCTGCCTAGCGTTGTTTATTTAAAGAAAAGAATCTAGGAATCCTTGAGAGTTGGGTTCTCAAAATGGAGGAAAAAAACCTGAGTGAAATCTTTGAAAAGTGAGAACTGATTCAAAGGAAAACCTTCAGTTCTGATAAATCTCAAATTTAGAAATATTCTTATGTATAGTCTCTTCACATTGCTGCTGAGTATCAGGAGTCAAAGTGAATGTTCACTGATGCTTTTAAATGTACCAAATGGTACCTTGTTGTTGCTGCTTAGAGGCTAGTGCTGTCGGTCTCTTTTGTGACCACATGGACTGTAGTTCGTGCAGATACTCTGTCCATGGGATTTCCCAGGCAAGAATACTGGAAAGGGTTGCCATTTCCTTTCCCAAAATGGTCTATTAGCTTCTGAAATTCAAACAGGCTCTATATTTGGCCATAAAAAAAAGAGCAGCAAGGCAAAAGTGCCAGCGTGGTAACTGGTAGAGTTTTTCTTGGTTAATCAATAAGATGGACAGATGGACACACAAGGATTTAAACTGAAGGCTGTTTCAGCCAACCTGGCTTTCATAGGAAGGGCATTTTAATCTTGGTCCCAATAGCTGTATAAATATGTGTGAACCACTGGATAAAGTCTAAACAGTTATTTGTCTCCTATTGCTCATTTACAGTTTATTTAGTTTCTCTATCATAGTAAAACAGCACGTCACAAAATGTTTGTGCTCAGTCTTAAAGTATGCAGTTACTTTAAGAGATGTGACATAATCTTATGGCAAAATTTTTAAAATAACCCAGTGTAAAATATTAATTTTTTTTGTTTTAATCCAGAGTAAGATGTTGAGACCTGCAGATGGTAGGCTCGGTTATTTGGAGAGGAGAAAGAGAAGCTTATGACAACTTTCCTGGACTCAGGCTCATCAAGCTATAGTTTTAGACCATGCCATGGTTGAAGAGGGAGGAGGAAAGAAAAGGAAATAGGAAAGGGAAGTTCTTTCCTGACTGAGGACTAACTTATATCTTCCTTAATTGGCTTCTCACTCTGGTCCTGGCAGGTGTTTGTAGCTTATGCTTTCTCCTGTTTGTGTGTTATTCACTCAATCATGTCTGACTCTTGCAATCCCAAGAACTGTAGCCAGCCAGGCTCCTCTGTCCATGGAATTCTCCAGGCAAGAACACTGGAGTGGGTAGCCATTCCCTTCTCCAGGGGATCTCACTGGCTGAGGAATTGAAACCCTGGTCTCCTGCATTGCTTGTAGATTCTTTACCATCTGAGCCACCAGAGGTGCCCACGGGTACTTTGTGTGCTGTGCTAAGTTGCTTCAGTCATGTCTGACTCTGTGCACCCCATGGACTACAGCCAGCCAGGCTCCTCTGTCCATGGGATTCTCCAGGCAAAAAATACTGGACTCGGTTGGTGTGCCCTTCTGCAGGTGATCTTTCTGACTCAGGGATCAAACCCACATCTCTTACGTCTAACCTGCATCAGCAGTCAGGTTCTTGACCGCTAGTGCCCCCCAGGAAGCCTTTAGATCTTATTTTAATTTTGACTGTGCTGCGTCTCTGTTGCTGTGCCCAGGTTTTCTCTAGTAGCGGGTACAGGCTGCGCTCTAGTTGTGGCGCTCGGGCTTCTCATCGTGGTGGCTTCTTTGGTTGCACAGCACAGGCTCTCGAGTGTAGGCTCAGTGGTTGTGGCGCATGGCTTAGTAGCCCCACGGCGTATGGAATCTTCTCAGACCAGGGATTGAACCAGTGACCCTTGCACTGCACGGCAGATTCTTCATCACTGGACCACCAGTGCAGCCCTCCTGTGGGTACCTTAAAGATTGCTGAGTGATCCTTTCTAGTGGCAGCTGTCATGGGGAGTTGGAGAAGGCAATGGCACCCCACTCCAGTACTCTTGCCTGGAAAATCCCATGGACGGAGGAGCCTGGTGGGATGCAGTCCATAGGGTTGCTAAGAGTTGGACACGACTGAACGGCTTCACTTTTCACTTTCATGCATTGGAAACGGAAACAGCAACCTACTCCAGTGTTCTTGCCTGAAGCATCCCAGGGATGGGGGAGCCTGGTGGGCTGCTGTCTATGGGGTCACACAGAGTCGGACACGACTGAAGCAACTTAGCAGCAGCAGCAGCAGTCGTGGTGAGTAACGTCCTCCTTCTGCCCTCAGCCCTGGTGATATCTTCCAACTTGCTGCTACATCCACATTCTTTTGTGCCCCAGATCACCCTCTTCTCCACAGGCCCACATCTGGTCCATGGGAATCAAACATTCCTTGGCTTTTACTAGCAGAAGGATAACTCCTTTGCCAACATAGCCCTGTCCTCACTTTATTTTCCCCAAATAGACCACTTTATGAGACCATGGAATCCTCCAACTATGGAGAGAATTAGGCCCTCTCTGGGTTCTTGGTGAAGCCCTTACTTGCATTGACTTGAGGGGCACCAAACTCCTCTCCTTTCCCCTGGGGTAGTGGAGGGGTCTCAAGCCCAGATTTTTCCACCAAAACATCCCCCACAAATCTTGTTAATTCTCCTGAACATTGCAACCCCTTTTAATATTCTTGATCTCACTAAATGGCCCAAGAAACGTGAGCCAGTTTTTGTACATTTCATTTGTGAGTTCTGCCCCTGGTCAACCACCAGCTTTGGCATGTACTCCTTTCATATTTTGTGCCTGGGCCAAAACTTTACTGAACACACCTTTACATTCATGTGACTCCAATCATAGTCATGTTATTTTGACCTTAGCCTAAAATTGACAGATGAAATAGAAGACACACATTTAAATCTGAATTTCAGATAAATAATAAATAATTTTTAGTTCATTTATGTCCTATGCACTGTTGGAGACATGTGTAAACTAAAAAACTATGTGTTTATCTGAAATTCAAATTTAACTGGTCATTCTACATTTTATTTGCTAAATCTAGCAAAATTATCTTAACCAAGACTCTTCAAATGAAAATAAAATATTTTGATTAGCATTTCTTTATCTGCAGGGTTCTATGCATGAATGTATGTCTCTCATATCCAGTTTAGATAACTTGGTATAAACTGTGTTAGAGGCATAAAATCTATTCAACAAATCTGTACTGATGGCAGTAGATAGGGTTCTGCTTCTGGGTGTGTAAGATTTGTCTTCATCCTGGCTACTAATTTGTCTTGTAACTACACATGTGTATTGAATCTTGAGAGTAAAATAAGGTCTGCTTTCCCTTAGCCATGTTGAGACCTAGTTTAGGGAGGGCTATAATATGATGAAACACATTTTAGTACAGGGAATAAGCTGTTCTGCTATTAAACACTTTTTAACTGCTTGCATTTATCTATTTATTCTCCAACTCATACTTTTATTTATAATGTGTCTTGTAAGGAGTTCAAAATGCATTACAAATGCATCCTATTAAAGCTATCTGATTCCACTGTTGATATTATTAGATATTGTACTATGATCATGCTCTTAATGATAAACAAAGGGCATAGCACAAGAAAGCAATTTACCAAAGCGAGGTTTCTCTTCAACCTTTTCAGTTCACATTGTGAGGTTCCTTTAATCACAAGTCTTTGTGAGGAGTCTTTTTGTCAATTTAGTTCAGTTCAGTTGCTCAGTCTGTGTCTGACAGTGACCCTATGGATTGCAGCATGCCAGGCCTCCCTGTTCATCACCAACTCCCAGAGTTTACAACCATCTCATCCTCTGTCATCCCCTTCTGTCTTTTTGTAGTTGTATATGTTCTTGAGGTCTTGATTTGGTGCTAGATAGATCAGTTTACCACACTGAGATTTATGGGTGTGTTTTGAGTTCCTGAGAGGTGTGTGAGAAGACATTTCATGGAGGATGGGATCTTTTGTACTACGAATTCAGAAAATTTTAGCAAAAGTCAATGTGGTAGGAAAAAACCTTTTATAAAAACTACCTGTGTGATGCTTTAAATATATAACAAATATTTCTGATTATAGATGGCAAAACTTATTATCTTCCTTTCATAGCCTGAGGATTTCTGGACTTAAGACGACAGGGTCTCAAGATTATTCCGTATTTTTAGGAAATGCATAAAATGGAATGAGAGACAACTACCTTAAAAGGAAGCTAATATAGGAAAAAGATATACTAATTATAAACATAAGCTGATCATCCTAAATCACAACCAATTTAGGGTAAGCGAATGGTATGATGACATTGGATAAAATATTGTCTAGTTTGAAATAATGGAAAAATACTGCTGTGACCAGCTATGTGCTCACTTCTGGATGTAATGGAAGATGTGTAAGAGCTCACAGTGTGTATGTATAAAAGAAAAGACTTAAATGGATATTCTAGCTACCTTTACATACACATAATGTTCCTTTAAATAGAAGATGGGCAGACTTGGTGTAGCTGCAGAATATAACCAGAACATCAATGAATAGTATTTACGAGTATTCACTTTACAGCCTGTCACTGGCTAACAAATAGAATTATGTAAAAGAGAAATAGGGTGCTCTGTTTGGTATCAAATGGCCTATTGGGAAAAAGTTTTTAAGCTCAAATGATCAGCTTTCAAAAATGTCCCTTAAATAGATGGTTTAAGTTCCTTCTATGATATTCTCCCCAAACATGAGAATAGTTAACATGAATAGAGTACTTCCCATCACTTCAAGGCAAATAGAAGGGGAAAAAAGGGAAGCAGTGACTGATTTTATCTTCTTGGACTCCACAATCGCTACAGATGGTGACTGCAGGCACGAAATTAAAAGACACTTGCTCCTTGGAAGAAAAGCTATGACAAACCTAAACAATGTATTAAAGTGCAGAGACATTACTTTGCCTACGAAGGCCTATATAGTCAAAGCTATGGCTTTTCCAGTAGTCATGCACAAATGTGAGAGCTGGACCATAAAGAAGGCTGAGTGCTAAAGAATGGATATTTTCTAACTGTGGTGCTGAAGAAGACTCTTGATAGTCCTGTGTACAGCAAGATGATCAAACCAGTCAATCCTAAAGGAAATCAACCCTGAGTATTCACTGGAAGGACTGATGCTAAAGCTTCAATACTTTGGCCACCTGATGCAAAGAGCTGACTCATTGGAAAATATCCTGTTGCTGGAGAAGATTTGAGGGCAGGAAGAAAAGGGGGCTACAGAGGATGAGATGGATGGATGTCATCACCGACTCAATGGACATGAGATTGAGTAAATTCTGGGAGACAGCAAAGGACAGGGAAACCTGGCATGCCTCAGTCTGTGGGGTCATAAAGGTCATACATGACTTAGTGACTGAACAACACAACATAGAATACTCTCTTTTTTTCAGGCATTATTCTAAAGGCAAGTACTCATTCACTGATAAAATGTTAACAGACTAGCAAGTACCAGGCATTTTTAAAGGTCCAGTTCAGTTCAGTCACTCGGTTGTGTCCAACTTTTTGTGACCCCACAGCATGTAGCACTCCAGGCCTCCCTGTCCATCATCAACTCCCGGAGCCTACTCAAACTCATGTCCATCATGTCGGTGATTCCATCCTCTGTTGTCCCCTTCTCCTCCTGCCTTCAATCTTTCCCAGCATCAGGGTCTTTTCAAATGAGTCAGTTCTTCGCATCAGGTGGCCAAAGTATTGGAGTTTCAGCTTCAGCATCAGTCCTTCTAATGAACATTCAGGACTGATTTCCTTTAGGATGGACTGGTTGGATCTCCTTGTAGTCCAAGAGACTCTCAACAGTCTTCTCCAACACCACAGTTCAAAAGCATCAATTCTTTGGTGCTCAGCCTGCTTTATAATCCACCTCTCACATCCATACATGACTATGGAGAAACCATAGCTTTGACTAGATGGACCTTTGTCAGCAAAGTAATGTCTCTGCTTTTTAATAAGCTGTCTAGGTTGGTCATAGCTTTTCTTCCAAGGAGCAAGCATCTTTTAATCTCATGGCTGCAGTCACCATCTGCAGTGATTCTGGATTCTAAGAAAATAAAGTCTGTCACTGTTTCCACTGTTTCCCCATCTATTTCCCATGAAGTGATGGGACAGGATGCCACGATCTTCGTTTTCTGAATGTTGAGCTCTAAGCCAACTTTTTCACTCTCTTCTTTCACTTTCATCAAGAGGCTCTTTAGTTCTTCTTCACTTTCTGCCATAAGGGTGGCGTTATTTGCATATCTGAGGTTATTGATATATCTCCTGGCAATCTCGATTCCAGCTTGTCCTTCGTCCAGCCCAGCATTTCTCCTGATGTACTCTGCATATAAGTTAAATAAGCAGGGTGACAATATACAGCCTTGACATACTCCCTTCCTGATTTGGAACCAGTCTGTTGTTCCATGTCCAGTTCTACCTATTGCTTCTTGACAAGGTCCAAATGTATGTCAAATTCCTGAATTTATACAGTGATATTCTAAATAGCATAAGTACACAATTTATATAGTAAATGAGAAAATGATACATGTTAGAGAAACAGAGTCAGGAAGTGGAATACGGAGTCCTAAGGGAGGTTTTACTGCCTGGAATTGGAAAGGTCTTAATGAGATTACATTTGAATGAAGGTTTGAAGAGGATGAGGGTGAAGACACATGAATATCTACAGGAGGGATGGTCCATGCAGAGGGAACAACAGTGCAAAGGTCCTAAAACAAGGCTTGCCTTTTTTGTTCTGGAGACCCATATGTCTGGGGACAAGGTAGCACAGGAGGAAGTCCTAGGAGTTAAGGTCAGAGACGCAAGGAGAGATCGGTTTTTGTTGGGTTTTCCAGGTCTTGGTTGAGAATTCCCCCCTCTGCCCCTGGTCAAGACTGACAGTCATTGAAGGGTTTGGGGAGAGACATGACATGGTGTGGCTTACAGTGTTATTTGCAGAGAGTATATTGTGGGGAGCAAGGGTGATGGTTAGACTGTTGCCTTAGCTGTAAGATGATGACAGATGACACCAAGTTGGCGGCAGTGGAGGTGGTGAGGAGTGGTCAGAGCCTGCAGAAGGCTGGGACGGCAGAATCTGCCAACAGGTTGAATGTGGGATATGAGAGAAAGGAAGGATTAGAATGACTTGATGGAACCGGGCCAAGCAGATGAAAGCACTGGATTGGCATGGGATGAGATGGGGAAAACTGTGGTTTGGGGAATTGGGAGGCATATCAGCAGCTTTATGAGAATTATACCTTTAAACATATGAAAACCCTCTGAGGTTATAATCCCCATTCAACAAGTGAGAAAACTGATATATAGAGAAGTTAAGAAACTGGGTTGCATTCAAATTGTTGAATGGATGACTTGAACACTGGTGCCTGACTCCATCTAATAATGTTTTGTTGTCTCATAGTAAACCCAGTTACAACACGGCTTTAAATTTTAAGTATCAATAACATGAAAAACTGTGTTGTAAGAATCTATAAGAGGTGGGGTACAGAGAAAGGAAAAGTTGAAACTCCAATTCTGAACATAGACAATGACTCCTGTCTCTCAATTATTACTAATGAAGAAAGCATATTGAGTAAGATTTTTCTCTGGTTAGCTAATTGTTAATTTTTTTTCTAATTGGAAATTGATTCTTATTTATCTAAATTCAGCAGGGAGGTAATTGTTTTCCTCTTTTAAGTGGTTTTACTTTTATTTTTAATCATCGTGGCTAGAAATTTTCAGCATGATAAAGAACTTTTAAATTTAGTACTATATATTCACTCTGTTGCCCTTCTATTAAATATTAAAGATAATTTGAAAAGTATAACAAAGCTTAAGAATCTAACCAAGGTCACACTAAGAGGTAACCATGAATGATCTTTTAGTACATTTATATTTATAGATGTTATATATGGTAGACTTTACACTGTGTATAACTTTTTCACTGACATGATATCATGACATTTTTCCCATGCTATTTTTCTTTTTTCTGGCCATGCTGTGCAGTTTGTGGGATCTCGGTTCCCTGACCAAAGATTGAACCCAGACCACGGCAGTGAAAGTGCCAAATCATAATCACTAGACTGCCAGGGAACTCTGCTTCCATGTTATTAAATTTTTTATAAATATAATATGTATTCATAATTCTTCTACACATTTCCCTGCTATGGAACTGACCCAAAACTTGGTAATACCTTTTTAAGAAGACTTTTTTGGCATTGTTGTGAATACTTTCCAAATACAACTGTTTGTGTTTGGAATGAAAACATGCTATGAAGATGGTACAGTCAGTGATATGGCAGTATCTCTGCAACTTTCTCTCTGAAATAGTCATCAGTTAGTGAGAAAGCGCCTCAGCTGATGGTCACTTCACTAGAGGTCTATGTTTCATGCTCTTTGAGAATTTGGTATTATTAATGTTCTCTTTCATGTCAATAAACTTTGTCAGAGACATGTGTTTAAAAGCAGACAAAGAGGTGGTGTACCCCAGGCCAATATTTGTATTTTTGTTATAGTCTTCTTGGATCTTTTATAGGAAGTGATAAATATAAACGTCTCCAAATAACAATGTGAACTTCAATTCTGTTTTAATTATTCTTCTTCTACTAGGTGCTATTTAAGTGTTTAATATTTTTCAGGGATTAAAACTAGGCTAATGGTTCAATCTGTGATGAGCATATTGAGATATTTATTGATTTCAAGCTTTAGAGATTAAATTTTCTAAGTGCTCTGGAAATATTGTTGTGTGTATTCTTACATACAATGCACATACTCTAATAATGATCTCTGTTTATACTTGGACAGACACTTGTTTTGAATATAAAGTGACTGACAATTTAATAATCAATCTATAGTGATACTATTTGCCTATTTTATTTTTAACTAAAAATAAATTAAATATAAATGTCACCAATTTTAATGAAGTATTTGTGGTAGCTAATGCCTAAGTCTGTAATATCTAAAAAGTAAATCAGAATAAAGAGCTAGTCAATAGCACATTATATTTAAGAAAAACTTCCATATAATAAGTAGATGGCCAATCGTAAAAGTTAAATATGAAAATAATATATATCTAGAATTAAGATTCAGAGAAGGCAATGGCAACCCACTCCAGTACTCTTCCTGGAAAATCCCATGGATGGAGGAGCCTGGTGGGCTGCAGTCCATGGGGTCGCGAACAGTCAGACATGACTGAGTGACTTCACTTTCATTTTTCATTTTCATGCATTGGAGAAGGAAATGGCAACCCACTCCAGTGTTCTTGCCTGGAGAATCCCAGGGATGGGGGAGCCTGGTGGGCTGCCGTCTATGGGGTTGCACAGAGTTGGACACGACTGAAGCAACTTAACAGCAGCAGCAGCAGCAGAATTAAGATTATGCTGAGTAAATTTAATCTTTGATAACTTGGACATTTTTTGAATTATAAAAGATATATGAAAATACCAATTGTTCTTGTACTGTGGAAAATTTGATGTTTACTAGGGAAAACTCAAGAATATGAGAATTGTAGGACCTATAAACTTAATCTAATAAAAACATACTAGAAGACTGGAGTCAATAAATTCAAATAATTCAGAGTCATAAATAAGCTCCACGTTGTCTGACCTCTCATTCACGGACTTTTATCCTCAACAGAACCTCAATCACTCTTCCTTATGAGACTTTGTCTTATAAAGATGACTAAATGCTAGGTTAATAAGGTTTGTGTCCAGAGATCCTGAAAGGAGTAACATTACCAGTATGGCAACAGAAGTCATTCCTAACTTTGTTTCTCCTCACAAGGACAGCTACTAACAACTCTTCACAGACAAAATAATCTTGAAAAATCCTAGAACATTGGGGATAGGCTGAAGCACTCCCTGCACCATAACAACCAAGACATTGTTGTAGAAATATACAAGAGAGGTGACTACACAGTAGTGAAAAGGCACCCCACCCCCAGGCTGGTACAGCACCACCCTGAGAGAGCTCTTCTGAGGTTATGATTCCTCCAGTAGAAAAGGAGAGTCGAAGGTAGAGTCCTGCTCTCCCAGCATTGTGGATCACTTTGTGGGAACTCTGGTCTTATTCATGGGATTGCAGGGGAATATGTGAGGCTTGACCCTTGAGAATCTGATTGTGATGGAAAAGTGGGTAGGATCTTGCAACAATCAGCACTCAGATCTTGATAAACTGAGTTCCTGCTTGTAGTGCCCAAACAAGTAGTCAAAATCAACATGTTTGCTGATCAGGAAAGCCAAGAGAGTGTAGCAGAGTGACCAGGAAACTTGGCAAGGGAGGTTCTGCCTGAATCGGGTCCTTACGGTGTGTTGCCAGCCCTGAAATTTGGTCAGGACCACAAAGAGAATTTTTGGCTTCAAAGCCAGTTCTCCAGCTTTTCCCAGACAGGGAAACTAATTTGTGGTCCTTCCCATTGCAAAACCCAGCCTTAAGCCTACCCAGCCAATGAACCTATTTAGAGTACACGGAAAGCTGCATAGCCTGTCCAGCAGCCCTTTGTACAGTGGCACTTGAACAGTGAACATAGCCTACGGCATTCTCTATCTGCAGAGCAAAACCAGTGCCTCATCTGGCCAAAGAATTCAGCACACAAGCTTTGCTGATTCGTGCCTCCAAACAGTGAGCTGTGTGAGCCCTAAGGGCCATTTTGCTGCTCTCGAAGGCAGGGAAACTAATTTGTAGCCCTACCTACTGCTGATGATAGTATCTAGTCTCAATATCTAGAAAACTTAAACAGAGAACCCAGGGAATGGCAAAACCCATCCTACAGCCTTGCTTGGGCAGGAAACCAAGCCATCAGTGCTATCCAACTGTTCTTCACCAACAGCAAAAATGCCTCTCCTCATGTCAGAGCTTGAGAGGAAATGTGCTCCAAAATAGATTCTAATGGCAAGCATCATCTGGCACTACTGGAAACCGGAACTGAAGAGACGGTGAGGAATTGTCTCTATGAAAATGAATCTAAAGTATAGGAAGAGGAGATTGCTTGCTCAGATGTTCAAGTACCAACACGAGGAATCAGAAATTATGAAAAGTAAACAAGACACCAAAGAAAATTAATAAAGTTCCAGTAACTGACCATAAAGAAACAGAGATCTAAAAATTGTCAAAGAATTCAAAATAATCATGAAGTTTAGCAAACTACAAGAACACAAAAGTAGATAATTGAATAAGAGAAACACACAGAAAAAAAGTTCAAAGAAATAGAAACCATCAATAAAAGAAATCCTAGAGGTGAAAAAACAGTGACTGAACTGAGAAACTTAATAAAGAGATTAGAAAGCACATTTCAACCACTCAGAAGAATCACTGACCTTGAGATGGAGCATTTGAAGTTCAGAGGAGCAAAAAGAAAGAAAAAAAAGGCATGAAAAAGAATGAAGAAAAGCCAGTGGAACTCATAGGACACAACCAAACAAAACAATATTACAATATGAAAATTCCAGGAGAATAGAAAAAAGACAGAAAATATATTTAAAGCAATAATGGCTGAAAACTTATCAAAACTGGAGAGAGAAACATCCAGATCAATGAGGCTCAAAGAATCCCAAATAAGTCGAACCCAAACAGGTGTGCACCAAGATACATTAAATTGTTAAAAGTCAAAGACAAAAAAAGAAAGAAAGAAAACAGGAGAAAAGAGAGATATTACAAGGGGAATCCCCACAAGACTATTGTTGGATTCCTCAACAGTAATAGTTCAGGCCAGGAGAGAATGGAAGGATCTATTGAAAATATTGGAAGAAACAAAGCTGTCAATCAGAATTTTATACCTGGCAAAACTCCTTCAGAATAAAGAAGAGATAAAGACCTTCCAGAGAAAACAAAAGCTGAGGGAGTTGATCATCACTCCACCTGTCTTACAAGAAATGTTAAGTTCAGTTCAGTCGCTCAGTCGTGTCTGACTCTTTGCGACCCCGTGAATCACAGCACACCAGGCCTCCCTGTTCATTACCATCTCTCAGAGTTCACTCAGATTCACGTCTATCGAGTTCGTGATGCCATCCAGTCATCTCATGCTCGGTCGTCCCCTTCTCCTCCTGCCCTCAATCCCTCCCAGCATCAGAGTCTTTTCCAATGAGTCAACTCTTCGCATGAGGTGGCCAAAATACTGGAGTTTCAGCTTTAGCATCATTCCTTCCAAAGAAGGGGTTCTTTAAGTATAAGTTAAAGGATGCTAATTAACAACATAAGAACATAATAAGGTATCATAAAACTCAATGATAATGGTAAATAGATAGTCAAAGTTGATCCTATTATATGGTAAGAGTGGCATGTAATTCACTTACAATGATAGTTTCAAAGTTAAAGAAACAGTAAAAATAACTTTCAGAATCACAATATACAACAAGTAAAAGGTAATTAATAATCTAAAAAGTGAGAGGGTAAAAGAAGTGAAAGTGAAAAGTTTAGGAACACTATCAAGGTTCAGTTGTTAGTTTAAAATAGGGGGTTATAATTTTAAGATTGCAATTAAACATTATAAATAATCATGATAAACTATAATTAAATAAACTATAGTTAAACTTATTATAACTAAATTCCTCTTGATGAAAGTAAAAGAGAGTAAAAAAACTGGCTTAAAATTCAGCATTCAAAAAATTAAGATCATGACATATGGTTCCCTCATCTCATGGCAAATAGATGGGGAAACAGTGGAAACAGTGACAGATTTTATTTTCTTGGGCTTCAAAATCATGAAATTAAAAGATGCTTGCTCCTTGGAAGAAAAGCTATTGAGAAACTTAGACAGCATATTAAAAAGCAGACATTACTTTGCCAACAAAGGTCCATCTAGTCAAAGCTATGGTTTTTTCAGTAGTCATGTATGGATGTNTTCTCAAAACCACACCCAAGGAAAAATGATTAAGTGCTAGAAGGTGGTTTTTTTTTTTTTTTTACTACAAAGGACAACAGCACAGGCATCTGTTTTCCTGCCTCTCTCTTCTGTTCTCCCCTCCCCCACCTTCTACCGGCAGGCGGTCTGTAGGTTTTGGTGCCTGTTAAAATTACTTTCTACAATAGTTTCATAATGCTGTAGATTCTGAAAAACTTCTGATCCTTTAACAGTGCTGAGCCTAAACTTATGCTCTGTTCTAAGAAGAGAAATCCAAAAGTCAAAAGCCTTTTTAATGACAGATGTATTACGGAAAATTTTCCCCACAAAGTTTTGATGCTGTGAAATATCAACTCCCTGAAATCACAGAAAGGAAATGACTTACATTCTTGGAAAATGAAGCCACTAGCAGCTTTCTCCAATAGAATTCTCTAATCCCTAAACTACTCCCTGTGGCAACGGGGGAGTATTTCGTGCAAGGACTAAATTTATATAGATGCTTATAAAAACCAATAAACAAACATTGCCAGGTCCCAGAGATGAAGAGACGCAATACTACATGAGAAATCCAGCAAGAGATACTTTTTCTGAACACTCAAAAAGATTAGGGAGCACAAACTTGAAGTTAAAAGCAACCTGAGAATGCTTGCTGAAGTTTTCCTTCCCTGCTGTGGGCAATGCACAACTCCTGAGGGAAATACTGGCAAAACAGATTTTTGCTAGAATTCCAAACGAAAAGGATGTCAAGGAGCTAATATTTCTTTAGACACTAAACAACTGCACGGCCTGAAACAATTCGCCAACTTTCACCTCAACTTTAAAATGTGCTTATTTTGACAGCTTTCCATTTCTTCCTGCCTTCAAGAAAACGCCCTCACTATTAGATTATGCTGTCCCGGGACTAGAGGGCTGCTGTAATTCCCGTGGACCTCACTCGGATGGCCCCCAGCTGCCCATCCCTGACAGCTCCTGGCCCTCCTCGGGCACAAGCTGGGGGTCTCCTCGGCCGGGAGCCGGGCCTGCGCGTCGCCAGCTCCTCCAGGAACCCAACTACAGCAGGCCGCGCCCCCCACTCCCATCGCACCGAGGCCCCCTTCCGGCGTCGCCGAGGGCGAGCTCAGTCCCCGGCTCCCCCGACCAGGGACTCACGGGGACGGTGGGACAGACTCAGGTCCCCTCCCGCAGCCAGGCTGCCCGGGCCGGCGCGCGCACAACAGGCGGCACCCAGGAATTCGGGACTCAAGAGCTGGCCCCGCCGCCCGGGCACAGCAACGGGGCGTGACGGGCAGGCGTCCCCAGCCCGACCACCCGGGAGCCAAGCGCGAGCACCGATCCCGGGGTCGCAGCCCACATTCCCGGCCGGCCTCCCCCCTCGCCGCAGAGGCTGCCCACGGCTCTGCGCCTCCCTTGCTGCCCGGCTCGGCTGCCCCGAGGCCCCGTTCTCCCTTCCCGGCGTGGGCGAGCTCCGACTCGCCGAGAAGCGACCTTCCTTCCAGTCCGNGAAAAAAGCTACAAAATTTTTATAGGATTATTAATAAAAGAACTTTAAAGCCAAAAAAAAAAAAAACCTTAACCATGGCAAAGACAAGGATGTTCAAGGACAAGGAAGTATAATTTCCAATTTCAAGCCATATTATAGAACTGTAGTAATCCAAGTAGTATGTTACTGGCATAAAACAGACATATTTACCAGTAGAAGATAATTGCAAATCCAGGGAAAAACCCATTTATAGACAGTAAACTGATATTTTATGAAGAAGCCTATAACACTTAATGGAGAAATGAGTCTTTTTGATAAACTGTGCTGGGAAAACTTGATATTCACATATAAAACAATAAAACTTGATCCCTACCTTACACTACTTACATAAATTAACTTAAAATGGATGTAAAAACTCTACATGCAAAACAGGAAAACTTAAAACTCCTAAAACACAGAAAATAATTTCCATGATATGAGTCTTGACAATGATTTTTTGGACTTAACACCCAAAGTATAAGCAAAAAGCTAAAAAACAAATGGAACTACATCAAACTAAAAAAGCTCCTGCGTAACAAAAGAAATCAACAAAATGAAAAGGTAACCTAGTGAATGGGGAAAAATATTTGATCTGATAAAGGGTTAATATCCAAAATATATAAAGAATTCATACAGCTCAATAACAATAACAAAATAAATAATATAATTTAAAAATGGACAAAGGACCTGAACAGAATACCTGTGATATTCTTCCAAAAAAGGCATGTGAATGACCAACAGGTAAATAAGGGATGGTCAACATCACTAATAAAAGAAATGCAAATCAAAACCACAATGATATATCACATCACACCTATTAGAATGGCTATTAACAAAAAGACAAGAAATAAAAACTGTTCTGGAGAATGTAGAGAAAAGGGAACCCTTGTGTACTGCTGATGGAAATGAAAATTGGTGCACCAACTCAGGAAAACAGTATGGAAGTTCCTCAAAGAAAAGTGGCATGTGATCTAGTAATTAAACTTTTTGGTATTTATCCAAAATAAATTAATACACTTACTTGAAAAGATATCTGCACCTCTACATTCACTGCAGCATTCTTTACAATAGCCAAAACTTGGAAAGAATCTAAGTGTTCATCAACAGATAAGTATATAAAGATGTGATACATATATATATCAATACAACAAAGTATTATTCATCAGGAAAAGAGAAAAAAAAAAAGTCTTGCCATTTCCAACAACATAGAGGGACTTTAGAGGCATTAAGCTAAATGAAATAAAGTCAGAGAAAGACAAACACTGTATACCATTTACATGTAGAATCTGGAAACAAACAAAGACCAAAACAGCTCTTAGAAAAAGAGATCAGATTTGTTGTTTTCAGAAGTGTGTGTGTGTTTGGCGGGAGGTGGGGAGGGAATTGGATGAAGGTGATGAAAGGGTACAGACTTCCAGATAAAAAATTTAAAAATTACTAGAGGTTGTCGTGGTCCATACGCGGGTTGGAAAAGAATTTCCAGACATGAGACAGAATGAAAGCAGCATAAAGTTTATTAGAGTGGGAGACGCTGTTAGAACAGCCGGCCAGCTCAAGGGAGAACCGACACTCAAGGGCTGTCCTGAGTACAGTTTATACCCAGGGTACAAGGAGGCGGGTAGGAGTCTTGTGGGTCATTTGCTGATTGGATGAGGCACATATACTGGGTGGGGGGCATGGAGAGTAAGGCAAATATCTTCTCCTTACGGGGTAGGAGGGGAGGCAGGTTATACTGCTCAGGAGAATCTGAAATCCATCAATGGTTACAACATGGGGGAGGGAAGGACAATAAGGGTCTGGTTTTTCCATTCTGTATTCCAAGACCCTCCTTGGTTTTATCTGCTCTTTCGTCCTTGGGTCATCACAGAGATGTAATGTAAAACATGACAACTTCAATTAACACAGATGTATAGTATATTTGAAAGTTGTTAAGAAAGCAAGTTCTAAAGAGTTCTTACCTTAAGACTTTTTTTCTTCTTTACCCATATGAGATGAGGGATGTTAACTTATAATAATCATTCTACGATATATGTAAGTCAAATTGTTATGTTCTATATCTCACATTTATGGAGTACTGTATATTAGTTATATCTTAATAAAACTAGAGGGGAAATCCTTTGAGAAATTTGGGGCTATTTTTGATGCTATTATCAAACTACTGTCATATTTTCCCAGTTTTAGGATGCGATTATTCAGTTCAGTCCTCAGTCGTGTCCGACTGAGCACTGAGTTATGTGGACTGCAGTGCGCCAGGCCTTCCTGTCCATCACCAACTCCCGGAGCTTCCTCAAACTCACGTCCATCTTGTTGGTGATGCCATCCAACCATCTCATCCTCTGTCACTTCCTTCCTCCCCTGCCTTCAATCTTTCCCAGCATCAGGGTCTTTTCTAATCAGTCAGTTCTTCACATCAGGTGGCCAAAGTATCGGAGTTTCAACTTCAGCATCACTCCTTTCAGTGAATATTCAGGACTTATTTCCTTTAAGATGGACTGGTTGGATCTCCTTGCAGTCCAAGGGACTCTCAAGAGTCTTCTCCAACACCACAGTTCAAAAGCATCAATTCTTCAGTGCTCAGCTTTCCTTATAGTCCAACTCTCACATCCATACGTGACTACTGGAAAAACCATAGCTTTGACTAGACAGACTTTTGTTGGCAAAGTAATGTCTCTGTTTTTAAATATGCTGTTTAGGTTGGTCATAACTTTTCTTCCAAGGAGTAAGTGTCTTTTAATTTCATGGCTGCTGTCATCATCTGAAGTGATTTTGGAGCCCCCAAAATAAAGTCTATCACTGTTTCCACTGTTTCCCCATCTATTTCCCATGAAGTGATGGCACCAGATGCCATGATCTTCGTTTTCTGAATGTTGAGCTTTAAGCTAAACTTTTTCACTCTCCTCTTTCACTTTCATCGTTCAGTTAATGTAGTCTAGTTAATTGTAATATTTCAGGAAGAGAAAACACTGCCACGTAAAAGTTATAACATTACTGATTTTAGAAACAATAATGAGAGGGTAACAGGCAGGAAGGCCAGGGGTCTCTAAATGGAGGAAATAGGCTGCAAGTGTCAGACATTTTTATATTTCTCAAGTGGCAGGAGGAAACAAACTACAAGTGTTGAGATTTTTTTCCCCTTCTCTACACAAATTTTAAAAAGAGGTTTCTATTAAAATTCTGTGTTGCCATGATGACACCTGGCTCCACCTGAACTTTTCTCAGATCTTGAGCTAATAAATGCATTTTTCTTATGGAAATGTTTGTCTTAAGCTATGTTAACAGACTATGTATTTACCCTAGACTCTGTCTTCAAGTTGGTTTCTCCTAAGACTCAGACAGACTTGAAAAAAAAAAACACCTGTATGTTTTACTCACGCAAATATTCTCTTAAGCTACTTTAATGAGACCTGTATTTCCTTGGAAATCTGTCTTTCTTCAAGATTCACAGCACTCACCTTGTGCCAATGTTATCTCAAAATGCATGTTGTGGGTGAGGGGCCTGGTGCCATTCTCTGAGTTGGGAGACATTTCCTTTCTCTAATTAGCAGACTGTTAGTAGCTATATATCCCCCGGCTAAAGACTAGCAGGGGGCACTCTTTGTGCCCCCTTCTGGTGTCTATTTCAGAAGCTTTCTCTATGTCTTTTATACTTTGGTAAAATTTTATCACCCAAAAGCTTTGAGTGATCAAGCCTTGTCTCTGGCCCTGGACTGAATTCTTTTCCAGTGGCCAAGAGTCCCGGTGTCTTTCATGGTTCAGCAACAACCTTTCAGTAACTGTGCACCTTAGTTTCAAAGATGTAATTATGTGTACTTTTTGGCAGGTACTTATTGGCTTTAATACATTTAGGCTCTGTTCAGACACAGCTTAAAGAGGTTGCTTGTTGACTTGTTCTAATAGAAGTACTCCATCTTACAGTTCTGTAAATCTGTCAGTGATCCACAATAGTAACTGCAGTCTTATAGGAACTCTTCTCATTTATGTGCCTTCTTTAGTAATGTCTGAACAGGTTATTTTACTGGATACTTGAGATCGAGAAAAAATTATTTGAAACTTAAAATTTACTCTTTGTTGTTGTTCAGTTGCTAAGTCTTCTCAGACTTTTTGCAATATAGACATGGCAACCCATTCCAGTACTCTTGCCTGGCATATCCCATGGATGGAGAAGCCTGGTAGGCTGCAGTCCATGGGGTTGCTGAGAGTCAGACACGACTGAGCGACTTGACTTTCACTTTTCACTTTCGTGCATTGGAGAAGGAAATGGCAACCCACTTCAGTGTTCTTGCCTGGAGGATCCTAGGAACAGGGGAGCCTGGTGGACTGCTGCCTATGGGATTGCACAGAGTCAGAAACAACTGAAGCGACTTGGCAGCAGCTGCAGCAGCAGGTGCTCCTGTCCTTCACTATTTCCCAGAGTTTACTCAAATTCATGACCATCTCATCCTCTGCCACCCCCTTCTCCTTTTGCCTTCAGTCTTTTTCCAGCATCGGGGTCTTTTCCAATGAGTCAGCTCTTTACATCAGGTGACCAAAGTATTGGAGCTTCACCATCAGTCCTCCAATGAATACTCACGGTTGATTTCCTTTAGGATAGACTTTTTTGATCTCCTTGCTGTCCAAGGGACTCTCAAGAGTTTTCTCCAGCATCACAACTTGAAAGTATCAATTCTTTGGCTCAGCTTTCTTTATAGTCCAACTCTCACATCTGTAAATAACTACTGGGAAAACTATATGTATGATTTTGACCATATGGGCCTTTGTGGGCAAAGTGATGTCTCTGCTTTTTAATAAGCTGTCTACATTTGTCATAGCTTTCCTTCCAAGGAGTGTCCTTTCATTTCACGGCTGTAATCAATGTCCGCGGTGATTCTGGAGCCCAAGAAAACAAAGTCTGTCACTGCTTCCACTTTTCCCCCTTTTATTTGCCATGAAGTGATGGGACCAGATGTCATGATCTTAGGTTTTTAATTAATAAATCTGGCTTGAAACATTAATGTTAATTAATTATTAATGTTTTAATTTCAAGCCAGCTTTTTCATTCTCCTCTCTCACATTCATCTTTTCCACTTTCTGCCATTAGTAGTATCATTTGCATATCTGAAATTGTTGATATTTCTCCCAGCAATCTTGATTCCAGCTTGTGATTTACCTAGCCTAGCATTTTACATGATGTACTCGGCATGTAAGTTAAATAAGCAGAGTGATCACATACAGTCTTGATGTACTACTTTCCCAATTTGGAACCAGTCTGTTGTTTCTTGACTTGCATAGGTTTCTCAGGAGACAGGTAAAGTAGTCTGGTATTTCCATTTTTAAGAATTTTCAAGAGTTTGTTGTGATACCCACAGTCAAAGGCTTTAGCATAGTCAATGAAGCAGAAGTAGATATTTTTCTGGAATTCCCTTGCTTTCCTTTTGAATCAATGAATGCTGGCAACTTGATCTCTGGTTCTTTTCTAAACCTAGCTACTCATTTCTTTTATAGTTAACAGAGCTTTAAGACAGTTGTTTGTGGATTGCTTGTTGTACTTTTTAAGCTTCGGGTTGCAAATCCATTGCAACAGTGCTGCTCCTTATTGCTCTTCTACCTGTGGACAGCCACCAATCATTAACCCTTTTCCTGCTGGTGGTAAAGCCCCTAGTTGGGCTTATTTAGAAAAATCTATCAGACTCTTGCCCTGTTCTACATCTTCTTTTTTCTTAGTTTTCTTTCTGCCTCTGACCCATATGGTTTGCTTCTGTATCCTACATCTGGGGTTCATTGAGAGCAGTAAATGTTCACTTGCAACTGTTCAAAGCTCAGCTTCTAAGGGAAAGATGCTTTCTTTCTGAACTCCATGGGTCCTATCAGTTGTTATTTTACTGTCTCTTCTGTTTTTATCTACTATTGCTCAAATCAATAAAAAGGGAGAATTGGAGGAAGTGCAGTTGTCTTGTGAAACTCCTTTCAAATCCTCTAAAGTAATAAGAATGGCTGAAATACTTTTTGAATGAGTTTTGGAAAGAAATATATTGCCTAAACCAAGAACTGCTGGGAGACATTCTCTCATGATGGAAATCCTTTCTAATTCCTATTTCTTTCATAGTTGTTGGCTGTCTTTCACTTAAAACCAATAAAAACAACAAAAAAATTAAACATGCATTTAAACACACACACACACAAACTGTTGCCCTGTAACCTTGTATCTGCAAAAGCCCATAGAATTTTGCTTATAATAACATATGAGCTACATTGGGGTCCCACAATCACTCTTGACTTTTGACTATGTGAAACCCATGTAGAAAACAGTTGTTTCCAGATCTTTGAAAGATGGAACAAGTTAATGTAGTATTATCGGATGGTTTCACGGTAGTGCTCAAACTGTAATTCCAGAAAACACTAGGGTTTCTTAGTTGAATAGATTCCAATAGAAATACAAAAAAACAAGAAACAACAGCAGCCTTTTCCAGATTCTAGAGGAAAAAAATACACAGCCCTAACTTTCCCAATTTCAAGTTACTTCCACTTTTTGTAAAAAATAAAATCTTTAGTATTTGCTACCGTTACAGAACACATTACAAAAAAGATACAATGAATAAAGACCTTTCAAATCAACGCGAATGGGATAAAATTGATCACATCTAATTTAGTCATTTGCTTTGTTATGCACTTATGTATCCATGCCTACCAGTAATTTGTACATTTGTGGAGAGAGTGAGAGCCTCAAGGGGAGTGAAGGTGAGGGAAAATAGAGTTCCTGCTCATAAACATGATCTTAATTTCCACAGATAGTAGAGATTTACTGTGGAGTGCAGAGTGGGAAAAAAATGAATGATGTCTCCCTTTTGCATTTTGAAATAGATTTCTGAACTTCAAGACAAAGGTAAAAGTAATAATGACTTTTGAACTGCAGGAGTTGGGTTTTGTCTTTTTCAGAAGCAAAAACTGAAGAGCTTGTAAAGTTCATGCCAAAAACATTGGTTCACTTTTCCCAATCTTGACAAAGATCGTTTCAGTTGGACTTGGGGAGAAAAGAGTCAAGAAAAAACTAGATAAAGTGAACTAGATGCAGCTGTCTGAGATATAAGTTGGTTATGCTATATGTTAACCCTGTGGTTAGTTCCAAGTGGAGGCAGATGAATGAAACTTTTTTACCTTCCATTTAAGTTTGTTACTGAGTGGAAAGAAAGAACTATGATTACTTCTAAGGTGAGATTCAAGAAGCCAGCATAATTTGAGATTATTCTTATATCACATCAACTTGGTGCAGTAGCAGTGAAACAGAAGTGGCAGTATGATGTGAATAGGCAGATTCGATTTGAGATACCTCCATAAGGCAACTTCCTATGGCCCCTGAAAAGTTCAGGGAAAGTGTTAACATATCCTATGGTCTCAAGAGTGGAAGAGAAGTGGATGAAAACAGGATAATGGATTAGAAAATTCTTTATATGGAGAGAGGAACAAACTTTGTCAAACAATGACTATGATCAATGGGATAGTGTATCTCAGTGAATGTCAACCTGGGAGGATGAGATGTCAGGGACAAAGGAGGGCAAAATTATCCATGAGTGACCAGATGCTGACCAAGAGCTGACCTTCCCCCACCCATGCCACACTATTCACAAATCCCCATGAAGTTGTATAAGAACCTAGAAAAGGAAGAGAGGAAAAAGAGCCTCCTGGATAGCTAATTTAAATTTGGAATAAACTAATTTTTACTAGAATTAACTAAAATCAGTTAGATAGGGGTTCGTGTTGATTTATAAAAACAAAACAAAACTATGGGGTATGATATTTTTGCATATTTCAAAAGTTATGACCTGGTAATTTATACTTGCTACATATACTTCTCAACAAATTGGAAACTTCTTAAAGAGATAGGACTACCAGACCACCTTACCTGCCTCCTAAGAAATCTGCATGCAGGTCAAAAAGCAACAATTAGAACCTGACATGGAAGAGCAGACTGGTTCAGAATTGAGAAAGGAGAACATCAAGGGTGCATATTGTCACCCTGCTTATTTAACTTATATACAAAGTATGTTATGCAAAATGCCGGACTGGAGGAAGCACAAGCTTGAATCAAGATTCCCTCACATATGCAGATGACACCACCCTTCACCCTAGAGAAGTGGNAGGAGAACATCAAGGGTGCATATTGTCACCCTGCTTATTTAACTTATATACAAAGTATGTTATGCAAAATGCCGGACTGGAGGAAGCACAAGCTTGAATCAAGATTCCCTCACATATGCAGATGACACCACCCTTCACCCTAGAGAAGTGGAACTAAAGAGACTCTTGATGAAAGTGAAAGAGGAGAGTGAAAAAACTGGCTTAAAACTCAACATTCAGAAAGCTAAGATCTTGGCATTTGGTCCCATCACTTCATGGCAAATAGATTGGTAAACAATGGAAACAGTGACAGACTTTATTTTCTTGGGCTTCAAAATCACTGCAGATAGTGACTGCAGCCATGAAATTAAAAGACGCTTACTCCTTGGAATAAAAGCTATGACAAACGTAGACAACATATTAGAAAGTAGAGACATTACTTTGCCCAACCAAGGTCTGTCTAGTCAAAACTATGGTTTTTCCAGTAGTCATGTATGGATGTGAGAGTTGGACCATGAAGAAAGCTGAGTGCTGAAGAATTAGTGCTTTTAAACTGGGTGTTGGAGAAGATTCTTGAGAGTCCCTTGGATTGCAAGGAGATCAAACCAGTCAATCCTAAAATAAATGAGTCTTGAACATTCACTGGAAGGACCGATGCTGAAACTGAAGCTCCAATACTTTGGCTACCTCATGTGAAGAACTAACTCATTAGAAAAGACCCTGGTGCTGGGAAAGATTGAAGGCAGGAGGAGAAGGGAATGACAGAGGATGAGACCATTGGATGGCATTACCAGCATCAATGGACATGAGTTCGAGCATGCTCCAGGAGTTGTTGATAAACAGAGAAGCCTGGCATGCTGCAGTCCTTGGGGTCACAAAGAGTTGAACAAAACTGAGCAACTGAACTGAACATATACTTCTTCCTATTTCTGCTGTAGAATGCTGATTGGAAGTGATCCTATTTTGGAGTATAGTAGAATTAGTTCTTTAAGATTTGTTTCTTGAACAAACATGTAAAGGAAAATTATGTACAATGAAAATCACTCAAAATCCTCTAAGTCAAGCATATAGGCCAATAGACAGGCGAATTCTCATCCAATAAATCCCACACAGGCAGTTTTTCCTCTAGGACTGGAAGATAGCTATTTCTTCAGGGGACACTAGATTAAGTTGGTGTTTTGGATTTCCAGAAACTAGGGTGAGAGTCGCCCTCAATATGAGAGGCTTGTGGAATTGAACATAAAGGAAGGGCAGATTCACTCCTCGCACCTGCCATTCTGAGGCACTGGCTTATTCAGCAAAAGGCAGGCACCTGTTCCCATGCTATTTAATTCTCTCTCCCACACATGTTCTCTCATGCATTCTCTCCATCTCTTTCTCCCTTAGCTTACTCTTGTATATTTGAATAAACTGTACGTGGACTACCGGAATTTTATGCTTATTCCTGAAGTTTTGATTTTCAAGTTATGGCTCCGGGTAGATGACCTCTGCGAACATCCTACCTGACTTGACAATTTGGGGTTGGATCCAGTGTCATTTAAACTCAGCCTCTTCCCTCCCAATCTTTAGTGTCTGTTCCCCATCTTATAAGGTTAAAACAATATGGGCTCCTTTATTCACTAAATACATGGTTTTTGACTGTGTGCTGACATTTTGAAAACTACATTTGATGTAATTCAACAATACAAGTACCTGTTTGTAACAACAAACTTGAAGAATACATGGCTTCTAACTTCCCATGGCACTGTCATTATCTTCAAAATGCAAACCTACTAGTGATGGTTCAGTTCAGTTCAGTTGCTCAGTCATGTCTGACTCTTTGCGACCCCATGAACCGCAGCACGCCAGGCCTCCCTGTCCATCACCAACTCCCGGAGTTCACTCACACTCACATCCATTGAGTCAGTGATGCCATCCACCCATCTCATCCTCAGTCGTCCCCTTCTCCTCCTGCCCCCAATCCCTCCCAGCATCAGAGTCTTTTCCAATGAGTCAACTCTTCGCATGAGGTGGCCAAAGTACTGGAGTTTCAGCTTTAGCATCATTCCTTCCAAAGAAATCCCAGGGCTAATCTCCTTCAGATGGTAAATACCTTAAAAACTAGTCATATACACTTAATTGTGAGCTTAGACTCCACCATTTTTTTTTAACATTTAAAATTAAACTGTAGGCCTTCCCTGGTGGCTCAGTGGTAAAGAATCACTCTTGCCAGTGCAGGAGACATGGATTCAACCCCTGGTCCGGGCAGATCCCACGTGCCACGGAGTAACTAAGCCTGTGTGTCACAACTGCTGAGTCTGAGTTCTAGAGCTGGGAAACCACAACTACTGAGCCCATGCACTGCGCCTGCTGAAGCCCATCTGTTCTGGAGCCTGTGTTCTGCAATAAGAGGAGCCTGCGCACTGCAACTAGAGAAAAGCCCCCTCAGCAATGGAGACCCAGCACAGCCAAGAATAGATTAAAAAATTACCAAAACCCCTGAACTTCCCAAAGAACTCTGAGTTAGGGACAACAGTCATAGCATACAGAATTTTAGTGTTACTAATTGATTCTCAGTAGTAGTAATGACTAATAAGTATAGGCATAATTACGGGCAGATGGAGGTTTCTGTGCAACTTCAATTTTAATTCAGGAAGCTTTCTAAGGAAAAATACATTACAAAGACAAAGTTAGGTATTAAAATTAAATTTGCTTACAGTGGGATAATTTTTAAAATTTTGCTTTTGTATTTTAAAAGTTGACATACAAAGTAATACATTGCTAGGGCTTGCTTTAGAATCTTAGAAGATATCCAAAACAAATGAAGTGACCAGAAATAAATATTTTATTAGCTCCATGGTAAATGCCACTCTGAGCACAATTCATTGAACATTTGCTACATTTTAGACATTGAATTACACACTTTATTATCTCCTATCTATTATGTTTCATATTATCATCCTATTTAGAAGTTAGAAAGGCAAAGCTCAGTGAGGGTAAGAAAGTTGCCTAAAGTTATATGGTTAATAACTGAGAGCAAAAAAATCTAATAAGTCTGCTCTGTTTCAAACCTCTTATTTCCTATTTATAATACTTATTTAAAATTTAATTACATAATTTAAAACATTAATGTTGTGTAATTTGCACTTAAACATGAAGATGCAGAAATATTTCCTTCCTTCTTCTCCCATCCTTACCACTTATTTTACATGTAAATTAAATCATGACCATAGATACATGCTTTAAAAGCCAATTCTTTGACAAACACTAGACTTGTGCCTAAATTCTGGGAACAATTATGTTTTGGAGTAGGTTCTGGGTAAAAATCAGGTTAGGCACAGCATTTTAAAACCCCAGTAGAGCTATTAATACTCAGGTATATGACGACATTCCACTCAATGATTTGCTGAAAACTGTTCTTAAAATTTTCAAGAATTGTCCTGGAATTACATATTGTGAACAAAGAATTTGTGTAAGTACTGGCTTCAGACTCGTGTTTGCAATTCACCTGAGCCCTAGCTCCGAGTCTTGTAGATACACCAAGCACTGCTTTTTTTTCTGTACTTCAATTAATGTCTGCTTAGGTTATTGATTTTTTGCCTCCAGCCTGGAGCTTGGTATTTAGTATGCCTGGCTAATATAGGCATTACGACTAGGAAATCTTCAGGTTCCAAGAACAGGGTAGCTTTTGTTTGGTGGATTTACAATTTTTCAGGCTTCTGGGTATGTTAAATCAGAGGTAAAAAGGAAACAAAAAAGCTCCTATAATGTACATATATATGTGTGTACAGATAAACTGGGAAAGGTTATGTGTGTTCAGATGTGGTTTTTCTTCCCATGATGATCCCACCCCTAAGTCCCTCACCACTGAGAGTTGACTCTCCTTCAAGGGTATGTCTTGGTTTATTTGCTGTTTTGAATCCTTTGGCTATGAGATCCTTTTGTCTTTACTCTCAGTTTCATGGTAGATCTTCTACACTATGCCATAACTTGGTTCACATCAACTTGACTTAACTTTAATATTTCTCAGATCAAGTATCTAATTATATGCTTTCTTGCTTCCTATGGTCTCTCACTGCTGGTCTCCTGTCAACACCAGTTTTTAAATTGAATTCCTTTGGCAGCCATGCTCCTGAAATACATATATATATAAAACTTTTTTTTTGCCCTGAGTTTGTCCATCAATTTTAACTTCTAAATTTTAATTAAGATTTTAATTTCTTCTTTTTTTTCCCCGATGACTTCCAATGAGAAATTTACTACTTCCTCTGGGCATCCCTTTGAAAAGGAGATATGAAGAGAATTTTTATTCCTCATTTATAAAAATATTATCACTGTAATGTTTAGGAATAATATAGACACTTTTGCCCCTTTGGATAAGATAGTGATTACTCTTTAGGTATGGAGGAGGGAAATCACACTTTTACATAAAGTCTTTTTTTCAATGCTTACTAATAAATTTTTCTCAGAAGCAGAACATAAAGCAAGCACTGTTGAAAGAGGGTGAGAGTCTTATTATATTACTCTAGTATCTGTTTTTATTTTGTTATATTATTCCAGGAAATGGTGTTACTGATTGAGAGCCAAGAAGTGATTAAAAACATATATGCCCTACAAAGTCATGTATTTTTTTTTCAGTCTTTTCCAGAAAATTGCTTGCATTTTGCTGAGTATTTAAACCTAATCATTGCTGATATCACATGATAAGATGGCATTTAGAAGATAAAATGTGAGATAACTCCCATTTAGTTCAATCAAAGGATTCTTAGGTGCCTAAAGTGTGGCAGAAATGTGCTTGTTTACCATTGAGAATATGAACATGACTAACATATGCCTCTTTCAAGAGCACATTATCTATTAATGATGAAATAGAATGTTGACAAGATAGGAAGGAAAGTATGAAAGACAAGAGACACAGTGGAATAACTGTCTCTGAGAAACTGCAGTGAAGATTATCTTTAAGAAGAAAAGTATTAATTGATTATCACTGTTCAATTAAATTGTGAGACAGACACCAGAATAATTCATCTGTGGTCTCTACAAAGTTATTATCTCAAAGGAAAGACTCGGGAGGGAGGAAAGCCTTATAATCTGGTATTAGGAGGCCTGTCTGTGAATCGTGGCTCTGTTGTGTGACTTAGTTTTTGTATCTGATAATATTACATATCTGATAGCATTTGTTATAGTAACGAGATTATTATATAATGGTTTGATAACAGAAGCCCTGAAAAACATTGCTTATTACTTAGAGCATTATTAACAGTAGCTAGGCTGCAAGAACCTATATTATGATCATCTCCTGGCTTCTTTGATCTCAAAGTAGCCAGCAGATGATCGTGACATAGAGCCATTTATTCTTCCCTAACATCCCATGAGGCATGAAATAGTAAGTAACTGGATGTTCTTGGAAAGATTTTCAAAATATTCATAGGAGCAAAGTAATTTTGTAGAGCAATGGTTCTCAAAGTGTGGTCCCTAGAACAACTGCATCATCATCATCTGAGAACTTGATCAAAATGCAAATCTTAGGGCCCCATTTCAGATCTTTGGAATAAAAAAATCTGGGAGTGGCGCCCATTGATGCTGTAGTAAAATCTCAGGTGTTTCTGAAGCATGATGGCATTTGAGAACCACTGTTGGGGAGAATGTTGGCCATCAGTCTCATGTCTCATGAGACAAGTCAGTTATGACCAAGTTTTCACAAAACACTTCTTATTACTGAGTCTGTATTTAGAATTATACCTCCATTTCCTCACATGGAAACTTTTAAAGCCATTCCTTATAACAAAATTTTCCTTTTCATTTATTTAAAAATTAGTCACTATGAAAGAAGAGGAAAAATAATTGAACTGGTAGAATTTTGAATAGACTGGGACATAGAGAACTTTTCTGTGGCAATCACTTGAAGGTAAGAATAGTTTCTGGTTTCTTCTGATCATAATGTTCTTGTTATTATTATTTTTTCATTAGCTGATTTTTCTTTTTAATATCTTATGGAAAATAACTGTTAGGTCCAAAATTCTTTTTTTGTTTTCATTTGGTAGGGAAAATGAGAAATATTTTAAACCTACCAGATGGGGGCTGCTTGAGGATTTGAACCCCTTTTAATACACTTTTGTGTCCATAGTTTCTACCAGTTTGCCTTATACATGCAAGTGTTTCATAAGTACTTGTTAAAGTTGCCTTAAAATTACTATAATAGTACAAAGCCAAGGGTGACTGATGCCCTAGATGAAATAAAGACAAAAATAATCTAAGACTTCATAAAAGAGAGATTACTTCCAGCTGGAAGACTAAGAAATATTTCACAATAAAGATGGAATTTAAGCTAATCTCTTGAAGAATGAGTAAAATCTAGACCTGCCAGCATGGGGAAGTTGGCAGGAATAGGGAATTCTAGGCAGAGTGAATAGCATTTTGCAATACACACAGAAAGGAAGGGCAGGATAGTTCTATGTTACAGAACAATTATGGAAAATAGCTTGATAAAAATTTCAGAAGCCTGACATTGACCAATAACAAACTTGGAGTCTGAACACTTTTCTATGAGTAGTATGCAGATATTTTATGTTTTAGAACAGGAAGTGGGTGCTTAGAGCTATGTTTGAAGACTAATTGGTCAAGTGTATACTATATTGAAGAGGGAGTTGTTGAATGTGGGAAAAACAGGGCAATCTTGGTTCAAGAGAATTAAGGAAGCTCGGTGAACAACTTTTAGTGTGTTTGATGAGGTATCACGATCAAAAAATGGTGGAGAAATGTCCTTTATGTTTAAATCTGGGTCATTAGGAGAAAAGTGACAGAACAGAAGCTGAGGAGTTATAAATTTTGGACATAATGAACTGGCATTGCCTTCAGACTAGACAGGTAAAGAAGTCTAGAAAGCAGTTAAATATTAAGTATGACAGCTTTATAAAGAAGTCAGGTTGGACACAGCTATGAGAGCTATCTATTTAGAAATGATTATTATATTGTCTATGATTTTTCCAAGGAGCAAGTGCAGTAAAAGCCAAAGACATAGTTTTGGAGAATATCTACATAGTGTGGAAGAAGAAGTAACAAAGAAAATACCTGGATGTGTCAAATAAGCAGATATAAAAGAGGATGAGGGATGAGAGACCCTCATCTGAGGGTCTGAGATGATTATGAAGTCATTAACGAATATCAACCAATCTGGTAGAAAGAAAATTGGAAACCAAGTTTCCTACTATTTAGACGGGATGAACAATGAAGGAATGAAGGCAGACATGAAAAATTGTCTTTTAAGATAACTAGCTAGATTATTGATAGCATGATGGTATATGATGTCCCTCTTTTTTGTCCCCCATTTTAAGAACAAAAATTCAGCATTTATACATGAAGAATAGGGCCTCTTTGGGAGCTGTGGGATCCAGCACCACACACCAAGGACCTAGGGAAAGTCTTGCCCACTGTGCGTTGAATAAGCAGACAGACATCGGTACTGGCTATCGAACCAACAGGAAGCTATGAACTTCCCTCAGCCTCTCTTAACTGTGTTAGAGGTATACCTGGAGAGGGTTGATTGGGGAAGACCCCCACAGCTGACAGTCCCTTTGTGGCAGGGGTCCCCATCCTCCCTGGGATCTAATGCCTGATGATCTGAGGTGGTGCTGAAGTGATAAGAATAGAAATAAAGAGAATAATAAATGTAATGCCATCTTCCCTCACAGCACAAGTCTGAGGAAAAACTATCTTCCATCGTCCCTGGTGCCAAAAAGTTTGGGGACCACTGCTCTGTAGGACTCCATGACTTCAGATTAGAAATTCCAGCACTCCACTGGAGTAAAATCTGCACAAGTTTGGATGCATTAGAGAAGGAAACTGCCAGTGCTGTGCCTGTCCCAAGGTAGCATGACATAGGACTAAAGTAGCTCTTGGCAACCTTTACTACAGGGAAAAGGAGAGGAATGAGTGAGTGCCTGACTTCTCCAACTGTGTTGACACCTTGGGAGAAACCTATTTGTCCTCTGTGAGATCAAGAGTATTGAGGTGGAACCTTCATGACTGGAGGAGGAAAGAGACTGGGAAAAAGGCAGATAATATATCAGAGAGCATTCAAGGATGTGGTTCCTGCTGATCACATTCTAAACTTCAGGCAGGAAGCCTGCTTGTGATCTGCTAAAAAAGCAAAACAAAACCTTACCTG
Organism: Neotragus pygmaeus; assembly: GCA_006410875.1. Classification (NCBI taxonomy): domain Eukaryota; kingdom Metazoa; phylum Chordata; class Mammalia; order Artiodactyla; family Bovidae; genus Neotragus; species Neotragus pygmaeus. The sequence continues at coordinate 2,171,325 of SJYV01020660.1, forward strand.
AGAATCACCTCAGTGGCCCATGTTGCACTTCTATACATTAAAAATTAAAGATCAGAAAGAGAAATTAAAGAAACAATCTCATTTAGCACCACATCAAGAAGAATAAAATACCTAGAAATAAACAACCTAAGGAGGCAGAAGACCTGTCCTCTGGAATTTGTAAGATGCTGATGAAAGAAATCTAAGATGACACAAACAGATGGAAAGATATACCAATGTTCTTGGATTGGAAGAATCAATACTGTCAAAATGAATACCACCCAAGGCGATCTACAAATTCAATGTAATCCCTATCAAACTACCAATGGCATTTTTCACACACACACACACACACACACACACACACACACACCCTAAAATTTACATGGAGACACAAAAGACCCCAAATAGCCAAAGTAATCTTAAGAAAAACAGCTAGGAGGAATCAGGATCCCTGCTTTCAGACTATACTACACAGCTATAGTAATCAAAACACTGTGGTGCTGGCACAAAGGTAGACTTATAGATCATTGCAGCAGGATAGAAAGCCCAGAAATAACCCCATGGACCTATGGTTAATTAAACTACAACAAAGGAAATAAGAACATAAAATGGAGAAATGACAGTGATTCTGGGAAAATTGGACAGCTATGCATAAAAAAACGAAGTTAGAACGTTCTTTGGCACCATACAAAAATAAACTCAAAATGGATTATAGACCTAAACATAAGACCAGATTCTACAAAATTTAGAAAAATGCAAACAGGATGCTCTGAAATAAATCTCAGCAATATATTTTTCAAATCCTCTCCTAGAATAAGGGAAATAAAAGCAAAAATAAACATATGGGGCTTAATTAAACGCAAAAGCTTTTGCACAGCAAAGGAAGCCATTAACAAAACAAAAAAGACAGCCCAAAGAATGGGAATAAATACTGGCAAACTCTGTGACCAACAAGGTATTAGCCTATAAAACTTACTAACTGTTCATGCAACTCAGTATACAAAAGACCTAAATAGACATTTTTCCAAAGAAGACACCCAGATGGCGAACAGGCACATGAAAAGATGCTCAACAGTACTAATTATTAGTGGTATGCAAATCTTATATGAGATATCATCTCACACCAGTCAGAATGGCCATTGCAAAAGAATATACAAACAATAGATGATGGACAGGGTGTAGAGAAAAAGGAACTCCTTCACTGTCGGTGGGGATGTAAATTGGTACAGCCACTAAGGAAAACAGTATGGAGGTTCCTTAAAAAGACTAAAAATACACCTATCATATGATCCAGCAATCCCCCTTCTGGGCATATATCTAGAGTAAAAAGTGGTTTGAAAGGATAGCCAAGACATGGGAACAACCTAAATGTGCATCAAGAGTTGAATGGATAAAGAAGATGATGTATATCTATATAAAGGAATATTACCCAGCCATTAAGACAAAAGAAATAATGCCATTTGTAGCAACCTGGATGGACCTGGAGATTATCATACTAAGTACAGTAAATCACACAGAGAAAGAAAAATATATGAGATCACTTAATACAGAAACTTAAAAAAAAAAAAAAAAGAAACTTATTTACAAAGCAGAAAACAGACTCATTGACTTTGAGAATAAACTTATGGTTACCAGGACAGAAGGTTGGTGGGAAGGGATAGATCGAGAGTTTGGGATTGACACGTACATGCTGCTGCTGCTACTGCTGCTGCTAAGTCGCCTCAGTCGTGTCCGACTCTGTGCGACCCCATAGGCGGCAGCCCACCATACTGCTACATTTAAAATTGATAACTAACAGGGACCTACTGTATAGCACAGGGAACTCTGCTTAATATTCTGTAATAACTGAAATGGGAAAACAATTAGAATTTGAAAAAGAATACATACATACATATGTGTCTCTGAATCACTTTGCTGTACACTGAAACTAACATAGCACTGTGAATCAACTATACTTCAAAATTAAATACAATTTTAAAATCATACCAAGTATCTTTCCTAACTGCAGTAGTAGTAAACTAGAAGTCAACAACATGAGGAAGCTGGAAAACCTAAAAAACGAAACAACACACTCCTGAACAATGGTTCAAAGAAGAAATCAAAAAGGAATTTTAAAAAAATCAAAGTAAACGAAAATAGAAATACACAAAACCATGGGATTATACAAAAATAGTTCTTAGAAGTTTACAGTGATAAATGCATGCATTAAGAAAGATCTCAAACAACCTAACTTTATATCTCAAGAAAGCAGAACAGAGCCCCAAATTACCAAAAAGAAGGAAATAACAAAGGTCAGAGTGGAAATAAGTAAAATGAAGACCAGAAAAACAACAGAAAATGAAATTAAGAGCTTTATTTTTTTTTAAAGTAACAAAATTGATTAACCTTTATCTAGCTCGATAAAGGACAGAAATGGTATGGACTTAACAGAAGCAGAAGATATTAAGAAGAGATGGCAAGAATACACAGAAGAACTGTAAAAAAAGGATCTTCACAACCCGGATAATCACGATGGTGTGATCACTCATCTAGAACCAGACATCTGGGAATGTGAAATCAAGTGGGCTTTAAAAGCACCAATACGAACAAAGCTAGTGGATGTGGAATTCCAGTAGAGCTATTTCAAATTCTGAAGAATGATGCTGTGAAAGTGCTGCACTCAATATGCCAGCAAATTTGGAAAACTCAGCAGTGGCCACAGGACTGGAAAAGGTCAGTTTTCATTCCAATCCCAAAGAAAGGCAATGCCAAAGAATGCTCAAACCACCGCACAATTGCACTCATCTCACATGCTAGTANTTGGAAAAGACTCTGATGCTGGGAGGGATTGGGGGCAGGAGGAGAAAGGGACAACCGAGGATGAGATGGGTGGATGGCATCACGGACTCGATGGACACGAGTCTGAGTGAACTCCGGGAGTTGGTTATGGACAGGGAGGCCTGGCGTGGTGCGATTCGTGGGGTCGCAAAGAGTCAGACATGACTGAGTAACTGAACTGCACAGAACTGAGACTAATAAGAAAAACAGAAAATTCCAATAAATAAGATCATAAATGAAATAAGGGATATTAAAGTGGGTAATAATGGATTGTAAGAGTCTGAAAAATTACACACCAACAAATCAGATAATCTAGAAGAAATGAATTCCTAGAAACATACAATCTTACCAAGACTGAATCATGGAGAAATAAAAAATCTAAACAGACCAATAATGAGTGAGAAGATACAATCAGTAATGACAAAAATATTCCAACAAGGGAAATCCCAGGTACAGATGGTTTCACAGGTGAATTCCACGAATATTTAAAGAAGAATTAATACCAAGTTCTAACAAACTCTTCTAGAAAAGCTGAAGAGTAAATAATCTTAAAGTAATTGTATGAAAAAACTTTTGTGAGAAAACCATCTTCCAAGCTTAAAGATGATATTCAGATTAGGTAAAAGTACATTGCTACATAGCTGTAATGATTCAATTTTTTCTTTTACTTCAGCAACTACTATACTAGAATCATAGTTGCATGGATCTTTAGGTATAAACTAGTCTTGGGTGCATGCTAAGTTGCTTTAGTCATGTCTATCTCTGTGAGATTCTATGGACTGTAGCCTGCCAGGCTTCTCTGTCCATGAGATTCTCTAGGCAAGAAGACTGGAATGGGTGGCCATGCCCTCCTCCAGGGGATCTTCCTGACCTGGGGATCAAACCTGCATCTTTTATGTCTCCTGTCTTTTTAGGTGGGTTCTTTACCACTAGCACCACCTGGGAAACCCATAATCTAGTCTTAGTCTATTACTATTTATTCAATACACTATTATGTATCATAGTTGAACAGGTTAAATTTCATCTTTACATGTCTCCAATTCATCTATGACCAGGAAGAACACAATAACAGATTTAATACACTCACATCTGATAGTACTCTTAGATCTTGAGAGAACAAATGCCTTTTCTTTTCTTTTTTTTAGTATAAGGAACCAACTAAGTTCAAGTCCACACTCTGTGCAAGGCGGAGGGAGTCCTGTTTAGTTTGTATTTTAATGTAGGCAAGTACTTCATGCTGTTAGTCTGATTTAGTGAATTTAAATTGCTGGTTAGCATTTTTAGCATGTATATATTCATGAACACTCTTGGCTCTACTAAAGTTACTTAACATTTTTATACATAAATGTTATATAAAAATCTTTTTTAAAAGACAGCATTATTCCAATACCAAAGCCAGATAAAGACAATATAAGGAAAGAAAAGTATAGGCCAATATCTCTGATGCGTATAAATACAAAAATTTCAACAAAATATTAGCAAGCTGAATTCAGCAGGACATTAAAGGGACTTTCCATCATAATCAAGTCAGATTTATCTCTTAAGACTCTAGGTTAACATATACATATGAATAAACATGATATACTACATAATAGAATGAAAAATAAAAGTTATATGATCATCTCAATGGATGCAGAAAAAATACCATTTGACAAAATACAACATCCTTTCACAACAAAAATCAACAAATTGGATGTAGAAGGAACATATTTTAACATAATAAAGGTCACATATGATAAGCTAATATTATAATATTAACCAAAAATAACACAAGGGTGTCCACTCTTACCATTCTAATTCAAAATAATACGGAAAGCCATAGCTAGAGTGATTAGGCAAGACAAAGAAAAGCATCCAAATCAGAAAAAAAAAAAAATTATTATTTGCAGATGATGTTTCTAGAAAATTCTAAAGATTCAATTAAAAAACTATACAAAGTAATCAATGAATNTAATTCAAAATAATACGGAAAGCCATAGCTAGAGTGATTAGGCAAGACAAAGAAAAGCATCCAAATCAGAAAAAAAAAAAAATTATTATTTGCAGATGATGTTTCTAGAAAATTCTAAAGATTCAATTAAAAAACTATACAAAGTAATCAATGAATTTAGTAAAGTGGCAGAATATAAAATCAACATATTTTATACAAATGAAAATGATTTCGCTGACAAAATATCTGAAAAAATTTTAAAAATCCCTTTCACAATATCAAAAAAAGAAAATACTGAGTAGTAAATTAACCAAGAAATACAAGATCTATACTATGAAAACTATAAGAGCTTGCTTAATAAAATTAATCGAGGAAGACACAAATAAATGAGAAAATATCCTATTTTCATGGATTGGAAGAATACTGTTAAAATGTCCATACTACCCAAAGCAATCTACAATTTCAATACAACCTTTACCCAAATTCAAACAGCATTTTCCACAGAAACAGGAAAAAAAATCCTAAAATTTTCATGGAACCACAAAAGATCACAAATAGCCAAAACAGTCCTTAGAATGAACAAAGTTGAACATATCATGCAGATTTCTAACTATATTACAAAGCTATACTAATTAAAATCTTATGGTACTATCATAAAAATAGACACATAGATGAATGGAATAGTCTAGAGAGCCCAGAACCAAATAGTACTTAACATTTACAGTCAAGTAATATTTGAAAAGAGAGACAAGAATGCCCAATGAAGAAAGGATAGTGTCTTCAGTAAACAATGTTGAGAAAACTGGATAATAAATGCAGAACAATGGCTCAGATGGTAAAGCGTCTACCTGAAATGCAGGAGACCCTGGTTCAAACCCTGGATTGGGAAGACCCCCCTGGAGAAGGAAATAGCAACCCACTCCAGTACTCTTGCTTGGAAAATCCGTGGATGAGGAGCCTGGTCGGCTATACAGTCCATGGGGTCTCAAAGAGTCAGACACGGCTGAGCAGCTTCACTTAACTTTGGCTAATGAAAGTGAACCCCTATCTTATACTACTCATGGAAATTAACTTGAAATGTATTAAAGACTTAAACATAAGATTTAAAACTATAAAACTCCTAGAGAAAACAAGGGGAAAATCTCTTTGATATTAGTCTTAGCAACTATTCTTTGAATATATCATAAAAGCAAAGGCAACAAAAGCAAAACAAATTGAGACTACACAGAACTAAAAAGCTTTTGCACAACCAAGGAAACAATCCACAAAATGGAAACACAATCTGTGGAGTGGCAGACAACAATGCAAATCATGTATCTGATAAATAATTAATTTTCCAAAAATATAGGCCAACTCATGTTCAGCAGAAACCGACGCAATATTGTAAACCAATTATCCTTCAATTAAAACTAAATCTTAAAAAATTGTGTTGGAATATAGTTGATTTACAATGCTGTGTTAGTTTCATGTGTACAGCAATGTGAAATAGTTATACATATATCCATTCTTTTTCATATTGTTTTCCCATATAGGTTATTACAGAATATTGAGCATATAGTTCCCTTCATTACACAGCAAGTCCTTGTTAGTTACCTATTTTATATATAGTAGTGTATATGTATAAATTGCAATCTCCTAATTTATCATATCCCTCCACATTTCCCCTTTGATAACCATAAGTTTGATTTTGAGATCTGTGAGTCTGTTTTTGTTTGGTAAATAAGTTCATTTGTATCATTTTTAAATTCTATTCTATAACTTAAGTCTACTATTATTTTAATTTTTGAGAACCTACTTCCTGTGTACTGATGTAGCAGCTTTATTTTTTATTTTCTCTCATTTACCTTTCAGTGCTATACTGATCTCTTTACATATGGGAATAGTTTTGAACCATTCTGTATATCAAAGCATTTATATTTATACAAATATATTATTTATACTCAGTGTATTCTACCACTGAAATATATTCATAATTATAAATTTCTGCTTGATATGTTATTCAAATGTCATTTAAAAATTAAAATCAATGTACAATGTGATTCTAACAAAATTAAACAATGGAGTGCCTCACATTTGCAAATAGGTCTTACTGTTTCATATAGCATTTTCAGTGCGAGTCTCTAGGTTTTCTGCCTGCCATATTCCCAAATCACTGTTGGGTTGACAATCCTCAGGACAAAATCTAAAATATGGTATCCAATTCCAACATAGAAAGTGAATTTCTAGTTTAGATTTTAAAATATTTTATGTCATCCCTTAAGATTAAATACAACTGAGATGATACATGATCACAGCTGGGAGTTGCAGTTTCAGATCTTTCTGTTTGTTGATGCTTATGGAAGGTGAGATGAAAATTACTAACACTGTTGAAATTCAGGTACATTGCATTTCTGCTCTTTGTCTGACTGGGCCACCTAGCTACTGGAGGCAAATTTTGTTTTAAGTCTTTGAGAGTTTATCTTTACAAATCTAGAAGATTCTAAAGTAGCTGCATGGTGAAATAGGTTATATTTGTCCCTGTTCTTGCTTTAAGCATATCAAATCTTAACACTTGAAATTCAGATATAAAGTCAAATATCACCTCAAGACATAGACCAATTAAATCTATTTAAAAGCATTTTTTACTATAATAAATAAAATTATTCTCAGAGGAAAAATATATACAAAGAACTCATATAACTTAACGACAAAGAAACAATCTGATTTAAAGATGGACAGAGAATCTGAATAAGTATTTTTCCATAAATATATACACATGGCCAACAGTTACATGAGAAGATGCTTAACATCACTATCCAAAAAAAACCAAAAAAGTGGAACCAAAGCCAGGATGATATATCACCTCACATCTGTTACAATGGTTATCATTAAGAAGCCAATAGATAACAAATGTTGACAAGGATGTGGAGAAAAGCTGTGCACTCTTAGTAGGAATGTTAAATGATTCAGCCATTATGGAAAACAGTACAGTGATTTCTCATTAAATTAACAATAGAGCTACCATTTAATACAGCAATCCCTCTCCAGGTATACATCAAAGAAATAAAAACAGGATATGGAAAGATGTCGCACTTCCATGTGTATTGCAGTATGCACAATGACCAAGGTATGGAAACAACCTCAGTGTCCATCCATGGATAAATGGATAAAAAGGCAATGAAATATTATTCAGGCATGAGAAAGAAAGACATCCTGCCAGTTGTGACAACACTGAAGGAACCTGAGGGCATTAGCTAACTGAGATAAATCAGACAGAGGAAGATTTTCCTTATATCTGGAATCCAAAAAAGTATGAACTCAGAGTAAAATGTGGTTACCAGAGGTTAGGGTGTGAGGGAATTGGGAGATGTTGGTTATAGGTTACAAAATTTCAGTTAGAAGATAAATCAGTTCTGAAGACCCAATGCACATGGCAGCAATTATAGACAGCAATACTATATTATTCACTTGAAAATTGCTAAGAGACTAGATATTCAATGATCTCACGAAAGAAATATGATAATTATGTGTGATTAGCTAATGCTTGGCAGTAATCATATTGTAATATATAAATGTATCAAATTAACATGTGATAGGAAAGCCTTCTTAAGTGAACAATGCAAAGAAATAGAGGAAAACAATAGAATGGGAACGACTAGATATACCTTCAAGAAAATTGAAGACACTAAGGGAACAGTTCATGCAAAGAGGGACACAATAAAGGACAGAAATGGCAAGGACCTAACAGAAGCAGAAGAGATTAAGAAGATGTAGCAATAATATGCAGAAAAACTGTATAAAAAAGGTCTTAATGACCCAGATAACCATGATGGTGTGGTCACTCACCTAGAGCCAGACATCCTGGAGTGTGAAGTCCAGTGGGCTTTAGGAAGCATCATCATGAACAAAGTTAGTGGAGGAATTCCAGTTGAACTATTTCAAATCCTAAAAGGTGATGCTGTTAAAATGCTACACTCAATAAGTCAACAAATTTGGAAAACTCAGCAGTGGCCACAGGACTGGAAAAGGTCAGTTTTTATTCCAATCCCAAAGAAGGACAATGCCAAAGAATGTTCAAACAACCTCATGATTGCACTCTTTCACTTACTAACAAGGTTGTGCTCAAAGTCCTTCAAGCTAGGCAGAGAACTTCCAGATGTACATGCTCAGGTTAGAAAAGGCAGAGGAACCAGAGATCAAATTGTCAAGATCTGCTGGATCATAGAAAAAGCAAGCGATTTCCAAAAAATCATCTGCTTCATTGACTCCACTAAAGCCTTTGACTGGGTAGATCACAACAAACTGTGGAAAATTCTTCAAGAGCTGGGAATACCAGACCACCTTACCTGCCTCCTGAGAAATCTACATCCAGGACAAGAAGCAACATTTAGAACCAGTCATGGAATAACAAACTGGCTCAAAATTGGGAAAGAAGTATGACAAAGCAGTATGTCATCACCCTACTTATTTAACATCTATGCAGAGTACATCATGCAAAATGCCTGGCTGGATGAAGCACAAGCTGGAATCAAGATTGCCAGGAGAAATATCAATAACCTCATATATGCAGATGATACCACTCTAATGGCAGAAAGTAAAAGGCAACTAAAGAGCTTCTTGATGAGGATGAAAGAGGAGAGTGCAACAGCTGGCCTCAGACTCAATATTAAAAAAACTAAGATCATGGTTTCTGTTCCCATCACTTCATGGCAAATAGATGAGGAAAAAGTGGAAACCATGACAGATTTTATTTTCTTGGGCAGCTCCAAAATCACTGCAGACAGTGACTGCAGCTACAAAATGAAAATATGCTTGCTCCTTAGAAGGAAAGCTATGAAAAACCTAGACAGCATATTAAAAAGCAGAGACACCACTTTGCCAACAAAGGTCTGTATAGGCAAAGCTATGGTTTTTCCAGTAGTCATGTATGGATGTGAGAGTTGGACTGTGAAGAAAGCTGAGCGCCAAAGAATTGATGCTTTTGAACTGTGGTGTTGGAGAAGACTCTTGAGAGTCCCTTGGACAACAAGGAGATCAAACCAGTCAATCCTAAAGGAAATCAGTCCTGAATATTCATTGGAAGGACTGATGCTGAAGCTCCAAACTTGGCCACCTGATGCAAAGAGCTGACTCATTGAAAAGACCCTGGTGCTGGGAAAGATTGAGGGCAGGAGGATAAGTGGGTGACAGAGGATGAGATGATTGGATGGCATCACCAACTCAATGCACACGAGTTTGAGCACATTCCAGGAGATAGTGAAGGACAGGGAAGCCCGGTGTGCTGCAGTTCATGGGGTCAAAGTGTCAGGCATGACTTAGTGACAGAACAAGAATACCTTACACAATATTATATGTCAGTTATAACTCAGTAATATGAAAAAAGAGCCTAGAGCTTTGGGATAAACAGGAAAAGAAGCAATTTAGGAGTCATAAATTCATGAAGCTTCGATTTGTATTCCTTTAAGTGAGGTATTTAAATGTTTGGAGACTAAATATTTTGAGGCTAAATTAAATGCACTAAAATGTTTGGAGGCTAAATGGAAAGATGCAGTGGAGAGAGTGAGCTAAAGTTGGAAGAGAGAGAAGGTAACTTAAAAAGATCCTGGAGTCCTTGAGTATAAACACAGTCAAGGTCATATATGCAACAGATTTTGACAGAGAAGGGATACTTTTTTGTGAGTGAAGGTAGGAATTTTGAGAAGAAAGCTCAGAGAGCTCAGTCATGAGTGACTTTTTAGATGCCTATGCTCTTAAATTTTCTCATTAAAATAAATGTTGGCTAGTTGCAGGGAAAATGATATAAAACCAAGTTCATCTTTAATCTCTTTGAATAGGATTCTTACCAGATTTGACTCAATTCTGAAGGCTTGGTCCCAAACTGATCAGGAATTTGAATCCTCTACAATGTTTTAAAGGAATAGAATATTTTGTTTAAAGAATAAAGTAGAATAAAAACGACTGATTTATAAAGATAGGTAGATGTAGTTGCTCTGATGGAATTGTATTTCCGGTCATCTGGTATAGGACAGAGGGTATCTGGTATATTGACAGTTTGATTAACCTGAATAGAACCTATATTAAAATATTGTTTAGTCAATTATCTTAAATAACATTTTCTTTCTTTTTTGTTGTGGAATAAAGGCATACTTTATTTTTCATTAAATCTCCTTTTACTTAGAATTTTGGTAGTATTTGGTAATACTGCCTTCAAAAAGCCAAACAGTGACATATTTATCCATTTAATCTTAAACTTAGTTTAATAACATTCTCTATAATCAGTTTGAAAAGCATTTTTTTTTTCATTTCTTTTATGTAATTTCAAGATAATCCAAGCCTGACTACAGTGTTGTGGCTCTGCGGAGTAGACCAGAAAGTGTAGAATGAATCTTCAAAATATTCTGGAAAGTCATTAACAGCTACTGAGAACTACAGGATTAGTTTGATAATTATTTGATCATTTACCACTCAAACTATCTAATTATAGGACTCTGGCACTCCTCGGAGAAGGCAATGGCACCCCACTCCACTACTCTTGCCTGGAAAATCCCATGGATGGAGGAGCCTGGTAGGCTGCAGTCCATGGGGTCTCAAAGAGTTGGACACAACTGAGCGACTTTCCTTTCACTTTTCACTTTTGTGCATTGGAGAAGGAAATGGCAACCCACTCCAGTGTTCTTGCCTGGAGAATCCCAGGGATGGAGTCGCAGAGAGTCGAACACAACTTAAGTGACTTAGCAGCTGGCACTCCTACATTCACTGCCAAGGGAATCTGACATTATTTTAGTTTCATGACCATTAGCCTTTAGTGGGAGTGTTGTTTTCATATCTGTTTTATGCCTTCAAGTTGCTCACTGACTCCTGACAGCAAAATGTAGCTTTAAATGTATTAACATGATTCCACAATGTGCTTGATTTTTAGGAATGAATGGGGAATGGTTTTCCAAATTTTGTTTACTGTCTTCAGTAGAAAATATTTCTATAGGCAGTTTTAAAACTTTTACAATAGATTACATAAGCAAATTCTAATATCTATTAATTTATAACTTGAGTATTAATGAAACTGAACTTCAGTTTTGCTTAAAATGAAAAAGAAAGCATAAAAGTATGATAGAAAGCCACCAAATATTTAGTATAAGGAGAAACCTTAGAATTTAATTAAACCTACCTTTTTTAAGATGTGTGTATTACTTTTATTTTTGAATGTTTTTTAATTTAATCTTATATTCTGTATGGGAATATAGTTGATTTACAATGCTGTGTTAGTTTCAGTTGTACAGCAAAGTGATTCAGTTATGCACATGCATTCTTTTCCAGATTCTTTTCCCAAACAGATTACTACAGACTATTAAGTAGAGTTCCCTGTGCTATACAGTAGATCCTTGTTGATAATCAGGGCATAGCAACCCACTCCAGTATTCTTGCCTGGAGAATCCCATGGAGTGAGGAGCCTGGAGGGCTACAGTCTGTGAAGTTGCAGAGTCAGACATGACTGAAGTGACTCAGTATGCACGCATGCAGTATACTTCCCAGGTGGTACTATGGTAAAGAACCTGCCTGCCAATTCAGAAGACATAATGTGGATTCGCTTCCTGGATCTTGAAGATCTCCCGGAGGAGAGCATGGCAACCCACTCCTGTATTCTTGCCTGGAGAATCCCATGGACAGAGAAGCCTGGCGGGCTGTGGGCCACAGGGTTGCAAAGAGTCCAACACAACTGAAGTGACTTAGCATGCACCCACATGTATGTTATCTGGAGAAAAGATACATGCATCTCAATGTTCACTGCAGTACTATTTTCAATACATGGAAGCAACCTATATATCAGCTGACAGAGGAATGGATAAAGAAGATGAGGTACATATATACAATGGAATATTAGCCATAAAAAGAATGCGGTGATGCCATTTGCAGCATGTGTGGACCTAGATATTATCCTACTGAGAGAAGTCAGTCAGAGAAAGACAAATATATGATATCACACATATGTGTGATCCAAAAGAGAGATACCAATGAGTTTATTCACAAAAGAGAGAAAGACGATTCAGTGGCTCTACTCTTAGACATAAAAGTGCCATCTCCTCTTGAATGTCTATGTTTATATGCTTAATTGCCTATTCGGTTCAGTTTGCACATTTAAAACTGAAGAGACATTGATATACCAATGGTATTTAAGCTGTGGGACTGGGGAGATCTTGTAAGGAGGCTGTTTCTATAGGGGAGAGGTGGTATTGAGAACAGAGTTTTAGGGTACTTCAATTAAACATCCTGTAGAGGAAAAGGAATCCAAAAAATCGATGACAAGAGAGTCAGGGAAGAGCAAATGAGACAAATGTGGCATGGAAGCAATAAAAACAGCATTTTATGACGATAGAAGCAGCAAATGTGGTCAAATGCTGTAACTATGCTAGTTCTTACAAAAGTTGGTGTCTGGTAACATTAAGCAGTTTTATAGAAGTAATGGGGTAATATATCAGGCTATTTTTATTTACAACAATGAATCCAAATTAACATAACATAGTTTCAAAGCTTAGCCACTACATGGATAAGATGATAGGTCTTGGTTTAAAGTAATGCTTTTCTTGGGCGATGGGGTACAATAACTCATTAAGTGCTGGAGCTTCATCTTACATCTTTTCTTACTCTTTTGGCCTAGTACAGAGTTTTGCACATAGGAGTACTATACAGTTCATAAAAGAAAACTTATCCCTAAGTTCTTTTTAACTAACTCTTCATAAGCCTATATTGAGGCCCTTTAAAACTATCTGTATCTTAGACTTGCAGACACAGTGCAGGAAGGAGAAAGTGAAAGTGAAGTGGCTCAGCCGTGTCCGACTCTTTTCAACCCCATGGACTGTAGCCCACCAGGTTCCTCCATCCATGGGATTTTCCAGGCAAGAATACTGGAGTGGATTGTCATTTCCTTCTCCAGGAGATCTTCCCAACCCAGGGATTGAACACAGGTCTCCCTCATTGTAGGCAGAAGCTTTACTCTCTGAACCACCAGGGAAGAGGGAAGGAGAGGGTGGGACAAACTGAGTGAGTAGCATTGAAACATACGTATTACCACATATAAAATAGAAAAAGTTGCTGTATAACACATGGCGCTCAACCTGGTGCTCTATGACAGCTTAAAGGGGTGGGATGAGTCAGGGGCGGTAGGAGGTTCAAGAGGAAGGGGACACAAGTATACTTATGGCTAATTCATGTTGCTGTATGGCAGGAACTAACACAACATTGTAAAACAATTCTCCTCTAATTAAAAATAAAAACATCTGTATCTTGTGAAAAGACCAAAATAAACATGGAATAGTGGGAATACTTGGAATAGTGGGAAACATGGAATACTTTACCAACAAAGGTCCGTCTAGTCAAAGCTATGGTTTTTCCAGTAGTCATGTATGGATGTGAGAGTTGGACTATAAAGAAAGCTGAGCACCGAAGAATTGATGCTTTTGAACTTCGGTGTTGGAGAAGACTCTTGAGAGTACCTTGGACTGCAAGGAGATCCAACCAGTCCATCCTAAAGGAGATCAGTCCTGAATATTCATTGGAGGACTGATTCTGAATCTGAAACTCCAATACTTTGGCCACCTGACACAAAGAGCTGACTCATTGGAAAAGACCCTGATGCTGGGAAAGATTGAAGGTGGGAGGAGAAGGGGACGACAGAGAATGAGACATGAGTTTGAATAAACTCCAGGAGTTTGTGATGGGCAGGGAGGCCTGGCGTGCTGCAGTCCATGGGGTTGCAAAGAGTCGAACACGACCAAGTGACTGAACTCAACTAAATGCCATGATTAAGTGAGATTTATTCCAAGGATTCAAGGATGATTCAACATGCATATAATCAATGTGATACATCAGTTAACTAAATGAAAGACAAAAATCATGTGATCATCAACAGATACAGAAAAAGCATGTAACAAAATTTAGCCACCATCTGTAATAAAAACTCACCAAAAACTAGGCAAAGAGGAAAACTTTCTCAACATAATAAAGGCAATATAGGACAAGCCTGCCGCTACCAGTATATTCAATGGTAAAAAGCTGAAAGCTTTTTCTCTAGAATCAGGAACAAGGCAACTTTATTCAATATAGAGTTAGAAGTCCTAGCAAACCCAATTAAGCAAGGAGGAAAAGATATCTGTATCAGAAGAATGAATTAAAATTATCCAATTACAGTCAAAATGATATATGGAAAATCCTAAAGAATACACCGAAATTATTAGATAAATGAATTCAGTAGATTTGCAATATCAAGTCAATAAACGAAAATTAGTTGAATTTTCATCCTCTAACAATCTCTAAGAGAAATTCAGAAAAAATTCCATTTCCAATTGCATTCAGTTCAGTTCAGTCGCTCAGTCATGTCCGACTCTTTGCAACCCCATGAATTGCAGCACGCCAGGCCTCCCTGTTCATCACCATCTCCCGGAGTTCAATCAGACTCACGTCCATCGAGTTCGTGATGCCATCCAGCCATCTCAAGCTCTGTCGTCCCCTTCTCCTCCTGCCCCCAATCCTTCCCAGAATCAGAGTCTTTTCCAATGAGTCAACTCTTTGCATGAGGTGGCCAAAGTACTGGAGTTTCAGCTTTAACATCATTCCTTCCAAAGAAATCCCAATTGCACTAAAATGATTAAAATACCTGGGAATGAATTTAACCAAGAAGGTAAAAGTCCTGTACACTGAAAATCATAAGACATTTTGATTAAAGAGATGGAAGATGACATAAACAAATGAGAAGATATTCCATGTTCATAAATTAGAAATATTTGATAATGTGTGTGTGCTTAGTCACTCATTCTTGCCCAACTCTTTGCAACCCCGTGGACTGTTGCCCTCTAGGCTCCTCTGTCCATGAGGATTCTTCAGGCAAGAATACTGGAGTGGGTTGCCATGCCCTCCTCCAGGGGATCTTCCCAACCTAGGGACTGAACCCAGGTCTCCTGCATTGCAGTCAGATTCTTTACCATCTGAGCCACCAGGAAAGCCCATATTTGATAATAATGTTGTGAAAATGTCCTCACTATCCAAAGCAATCTACAGATTCAATGCAATCTCCATCAGAATTTCATGGCATTTTACACAGAAACAGAACAACCCTAGATTTTGTATATAATCATGAAAAATGTCAAATAGCCAAACAATCTTAAGAAAGCAGATCAAAGCTGAAGACAACCTACAGAATGAAAGTAGTTGCAAACCACACAACAGATAAAGAGTTAATATTCAAGGTATGTAAAGAATTCATACAAGTCAATAAAAATAATAACAAAAACAAAAAATTTGAATTAAAAATGGTCAGAGGGACTGAAAAGACATTTTTCCAAAGAAGACATGAAGGTGAGCAACAGGTACATGAAAAGATGCTCAATATCACTAGTTACCACAGCAATGAAGTATCAAAACAATAATGAGGTATAACCTCACACCTGTTAGGATTGCTATCATCAAAATTACCTGATATAAAAAATGTTGGTGAGGGTGTGGAGAAAATGGAGCCCTTGTGCATTGTTGGTAGGAAGGTAAATTGGCTCAACCACTGTGGAAAACAGAGTAGAGTTTCCTCATGAAAGCAGAGCTACCATACGATCTGTGCTGCTCGTGGCTCTGTGGTAAAAGAATCCATCTGCAATGAAGGAGATGCAGGTTTGACCTGATCCCTGGGGAGGACATGGGCAGCCCACTCCAGTATTCTTGCCTGGGAAATTCCATGGACGGAAGAGCCTGGTGGGCTATGGTCCATGGGGTTGCAATGAAGCAGACACGACTGAAGTGACTGAGCACCATATGATCCACTTTTGGGAATATATCCAACAGAAGTAAACAGTATACTGAAGAGACAGCTTTACTCCCATATTTATTGCAGCATTATTCACAACTGCTGTGATTTAAGACCATTCACAAAATTGGAATGTGGATTACAGATTAAGTAAGAGTACTGTATCAATATTAACCACCATAATTAAATTCAGAAAATTTATCTAAGAATGTTCTTGTTTGCAGGAAACTCACACTGAAGCATTAATGGTTACGATGGCCTTATATATGCAGCATGCTTTCAAGTGGTTCAGAAAATATAGATAAAAGTGTGTGTGTGTGTGTGTGTGTGTGTGTGTGTGTAGAAACTGAGACAGAATAATCAAAATGTTGGGGTCAGGAATTTAACATTAACCAGTAGTAAAAGCTGATAACTCTGGGTATAGGGTTTCCTTTCATTATTCTTCTAAATTTTAATTTTTCAATTATTTCAAAATTTTAAAAGTTCTAAAGGGAGTAGTGTTCCAATGAACTGTTTTGCACTTTTTGCTCTTATTCTTTCAATTAGATTTTTTAAAACAATTTCTTTCTCTCTGCTATCCATGGCTCAACTGCATTTTACTGTGACAACTTTAAGAATACTAATTGTCTCATGAGTCATTGGATCATAGCAAAAATCACATTCCCACTACAGTCCCAGTAAAATACATTTAATTTCATGCAATCTTGCTGTGATTCTAAGAATTTTGATGTAACCGAAACAAAGGAGCATCACATGGGTATACCACTAAGTTACTAGTGCAATATTTATTATACAGAGTATAACTTTTTTATTATTTAACAGTATGTAAATATGAACAGCAACCAACTTCTTATATAGCTTAATGAACTATAGGTTAGTTCAGATATAGTGATGTGTACCACAACCGCAGAATTCAAATAAGTTCAGTTATAAGAAGTTAAAAGAAGTAAGGGGAAAAAATAAGGTGCTGATACCAGAGATGGAAAATTCTCAGTAGCTTTCATGTCTTACCTAGGGATATGTTCACACTGCCCAGTTATATGTATTTCATATTAATATGGACATATACTTACGTAGACATATACTTACGTAGACTAAGTGAAAGTCACTTAGTTGTGTCTGACTCTTTGCGACCCCATGGACTATACTAGTCCATGGAAGAATACTGGCATGAGTAGCCATTCCCTTCTCCAGGGGATCTTTCCAACCCAGGGATTGAACCCGGGTCTCCCGCATTGCAGGCAGATTCTTTACCAACTGAGCCACCAGGGAAGCCCATACACAAATACTTACATATACTTATATGGGCATCCCTGGTGGCTCAGACAGTAAAGAGTCTGCCTGCAATGTGGGAGACCCAGGTTCAATCCTTGGGTTGAGAAGATTCCCTGGAGAAGGGAATGGCTACTCACCCCAGTATTCTTGCCTAGAGAATTCCATGGAAAAGGAATTTAGTCCCTGGGATCCCAAAGAGTTGGACATGACTGAGCAATTAACACACACACACATACACACACACACACACACTTGAATAGAGCTTTGTAATTTACAAAGTGTATTTATATACACTGGGCCATTTGAATTTTAAATTAAATGAGTCAAAAATCTTCACTCATTTTACTGGTTAGAAAACCAGAACATAAGTGACGGAGTATTTTGCTTCATGGCTATTAAGTTACAGGAATAGACAGCGATTGAACTCCATTCTTATTTTACGGTTACTTCCATCTTAAGGTGGAGTCACCTTAAGATCTTCTGTCTATATCCATGACAACAGGAGTGAACAAAGAATTTAGAACGTTTTTCAACAATTCAAGTCAAAAACAAAAAGGGCCTTGATTAACTGCTAGTAAACATGTAACAAAACAGTTATGCAGAGTACTTGGCATATTCTGATGGAATGCAATTCAACTTACATGTAGATAGCAGACTATGAGAACACTTTTCATGTCTCTGTGATATCTAATATTATTCTAGTAATTGCATCTATTTAGAGTTGAGGAACTGAAGCACAGTTTAACTTACTCAAAATATAGAAACAAGCCAGGCCTCTTTACATGAGCAGCATGGTAAAGAATATTCTTGATTGAAGATTTTGATTGAATCAATCACCTGCATTTGCTCTTTGGGGAGGTATATTTGGAGTGATGGATACTTGGACCACTCAACTGATTGCACTGCTGGATAGAGTGCTGTAGATTTCCTGTGGGTTTTGGAGCTTAAATAGTGAACTTTTCTCCGACCCTTAAAATACAGACCCCTGCCTTCGTCCAATAACATTAGTATATATTTATCTTATGAAAGGACAATGTACCCTCTAAGCAGTTTCAGATTCCTTCATCTTTAAGTATATATACTTTTTGAGAAGATAAACAAATATAAAAGAAGCAAATTTAGCTGCATAAGAGACTGACAATACTTTAACTTCTTATGTTTCTGTTGATTAATTCATGGATGCAAATTCCAAGTTCAACCTGGTATTTGGTCAAACCCAGTAAAGTGAAGTGGTTATGAGCATGGGATTTAGAAGCAGATTTCTGGATTTGAATCCTTGTCCAATGCTGGGTACCAGGGGCAGGCTAATTAAACCTCTCTGAAACTCAGCTTCCTCATCTATAGATTGAGGGTAATGACAAAATCAGTGTCATACAGTTCGTTTGGCGATTGCATGCATCGACGTACAAGAGAAAACCGTTAAATAAAAACAGTGCTCAGCATATTGTGTGCACTTAAGGGCTCAGTCGTGTCTGACTCTCTGTCACCCCATGGACTATAGCCCACCAGGCTCCTCTGTCCATGGAATTTTCTAGGCTAGAATACTGAAAGTGAAAGAAAGTGAAGTTGCTCAGTTGTGTCCAACTCTTTGCGACCCCATGGACTGTAGCCTATCAGGTTCCACCATCCATGGGGTTTTCCAGGCAAGAATACTGGCTGGAGTGGGTTGCCATTTCCTTCTCCACGAGATCTTCCCAAGCCAGCAAGTGAACCCGGGCCTCCCACATGGTAGGCATTGTAGGCAGAAGCTTTACCATCTGAGCCGCTGCTATTTCCTACTCCAGGGGGTCATCCTGACCCAGGGGTCAAACCAGTGTCACTTATGTCTCCTGCACTGGCAGGTAGATTCTTTATCAGCATGCCACCTGGAAACCTGAAAAACCCTACTCAGCATATTATGAACAATCAACAAATTACTATCTCCTAAGAAGAGGCACTGTAGAAAATCCAAATCAGTGCTTTTTATATCTTAAATCCTCAAGGATTAAGCAAACACTCAAAACTGAGACAAGCATTTTGGGGGCATGTACGCTTCTGATAACAAGGGCATTCATGTACTCCTACATGGATGTACAGAACCTGGGCCACCCCAAGTACAGACCGGGCACCAAAGGGAGCCATTAAGAGCACAAAGCTGAAAGCCACAACTCTGACCTGAATCAAACCATAGGAAGGTCCAAATAGAGGTAATGGAGGCCTAGAATCCAAGCTAATCTCTGCTTGAACAAGGGATGAAAAAGGTATCATTGAAGGCAACTGGTTGGCAAGGCATTGCCTTTCTGCATTCTTGGCATCTGTTTTGCAGGACTGATTTATTCCTTTCATTTGATGGACCTCAAAATTCTGGAAGGCAGTAATTATTATCATTTTTTTATTTGCAAAATACCCCTATGCTTGGTATGTTACCAGATGCTTAATAATTAGGGTAAGAATATGACCCAGTTTACCTTGGGAAAGCCTGATTTATACATTTAATTCCCACATAATTATTAATAGCATTTCCATTTCACTCTCAAAAGTTAACACAGCTTGGATAACCAATTATACATCTTTCCTATTAATAGCAGTAGCTGAATGAATAAATTTTCCCTATCCATATATCTCTGTATTCTACATCTGATTTATGTTCCCTGTCTTTTTAGTATTTTCCTCTACAAATAAATAAGTGAAGGAAGTATTATATTCTGTTAGGTATAGGACTTTTGTATTTTAATTTATTTTTCCTTTTTATTGAATTGAGACAAAGCAGTGGAAGTTGCATAACATGTTACTTAATAGAAAACAGTATACCTTTAAATATATTTAAACTTTATGAGAATTAGCATAACTATAAAAGAAAAAGCCATTTCAGAGAAAGTATGGGAGAGGCAATTTTAAACTGACTGTAGTAAAGGCATCTACTATCAAAGTTAAAGTGAAAATCATTCAGTCATGTCCAACTATTTGTGATCCCACGGACTATACAATCCATGGAATTCTCCAGGTGAGAATACTAGCGTGAGTAGCCTTTCCATTCTCCAGGGGACCTTCCCAACCTAAGGATCAAACCCAGGTCTCCCGCATTGCAGGTGAATTCTTTACCAGATGATCCACAAAGGAAGCCCTCCACTAAAAATTGGGCAAAAAATACCCTGCTTCCTTGATCACATCGCCACATATTTGAACCCTCTGGGGGCAGTTATTGTTTCAGATTATTTTATTAATATAACAACACTTGAATAATGTACTATTATAACCACCAGATAGATTCAAATATAATAGGAGGCTTCCAAACTTTGTTTTAAAAAGGACTATATTTCAAATTAGCTCCAAATTGGAAATGTTCACAATTTCATGGAAGAAACTCAGAAATACTGTAAAAATTCTATTTGCTGATTCACTCGAACATTACTGCTATCAATTCTATTTCTGTTTTCTCATCCATTCATTTTGCAAGATATAATTCAGTTCAGTTAAAAATTCTGCAGGTATTTTACCCTCTTTCACATAATTTATCTCAACTGAATTCCAACCAACCAGAATATCACCTTTCTTTGCTGCAATGACACATTCAATTACTAGTAACTATGGTAACCCACTCCAGTGTTCTTGCCTGGAGAATCCCAGGGACAGGGGAGCATGGTGGGCTGCCGTCTATGGGGTCACACAGAGTCGGACACGACTGAAGCGATCTAGCAAAGGCATTATTTGGACAGTTTATAACTCTTGGAAGTTTCTGCTAATGCAAGAAAAATNGTTCTTGCCTGGAGAATCCCAGGGACAGGGGAGCATGGTGGGCTGCCGTCTATGGGGTCACACAGAGTCGGACACGACTGAAGCGATCTAGCAAAGGCATTATTTGGACAGTTTATAACTCTTGGAAGTTTCTGCTAATGCAAGAAAAATTAAAACCCATTTTAAGGGTTTATTGTTACTATTTTTCAAAAAAAATCATAGAAACATCAGTGTTAGTAAAGATCGGGCTTCTCCCTCCCCACCAGCTCTCTCCCTATCCTTTAACTTGGCTCATTCTGCATGATGCTTCTTATCACATTTACATCATTTAACTGCAAACAAAAATTATATTAGTTTCAGTGGGATTAAGACCAAAAATATTCATCTGAATTAGTCTTCACCTTCTAACATTTTCCTTCAAAAATGTCAAGGGCAGCTCCATTGTTTATCTAATTTGTGGGTAAGTTATGAGGTTGAACGTAATAAATTTTACATTTTAAATTCTTAAATGAGTATAACTATACAAGTATGGTTTCTAAACACCCATATATTTTAGCCATACTAAGTACTCACTGGATAACTGCTAACATTTCAATGGACAAGAAATGTTTTTATATGGCAAGTCCAATTTAAATTTCAAAATATCACTGAGGATAAAATTTGGTAGAACTATTTTTATTAATATTTAAAACATATGTTTGCTACATCTAAAATGGTGTTGTGCTCATCTGCTTTAAACTCCTATTTTAAAATCCTTGGCATACGGATGTCTGGAAAGTCTGTAGGTTTAAACCATCTATTTTCTCATTATTTCTTTATCCTACCAAGTTTAAAAGATAATATGTCACACCACTGCATTTATACGCTATTCTTGACCACATATTTTGGATGCACTCTTAGAACATATTATACTAGAAGCTGGAAACTGGTGACTGATTTTCACTACAGATATAGGATAACATAATTTAGAGAAACTGATTCATCAGTAGCTGATTATCTCCATGTTGGAAAGGCTTTTACTTCCCGATATTTTTTAGCAAATCTTTTTTGAAAACAAAGCAATAGCCAATAACTACTTTAAAAGCCTGACCTGCTACAAAAAAGGAATAATTTCTCTAGAATATTTGATTGATCATGCAAATTACAATGAACCTAGTAGATTTAGTTGGCCCAAGTGGTGCTTTAATGTTAACATTCTATAGTAATCATTTGATTATTCACCCATTTTTTTTGTTCTCAATTTGATACTGCTTTGCCTGATTGAAAATTTTCTATTCTAGTAGTAGATTCTGCAAACAGATAAGTGATTAGCTTGCTACCTTCATAAGCATAACCAGTCACCAGTGAAATTTTTATTGACAGAAAAAAGCATAGGCCAGCAGAAGTTATTATCTGAGTTCCAGTTTGTTGATCCAACATTGTAATATGTGACTATGCATGTGACCATCTTTGTGATGAGTGGGTTTTGAACTTTTATATAACCCTCAACAAAGTTTGAGATCCCAAAATGCTTGAGAACAAGTACACCACACTTCATCACAGAGGCACCCTCCATTCAACTGCCTGTGTACCTCCATCATCTGCCCAAGGCTTCATTGATTCACCAAATATGTATTGAACATCTACAACGTATCAGCCCACTGGGGAAAGTAATGATTAAGTACAGACTCTGTACTTTTGTAGCTTACAGACTCTTAATTAAAGTGGACAGGAACAGAAATTATTACAAAATGTGATAAAACCTGTGACTGACGATAGAGGTATCTTCAAAATGCTGAGAAACTATTCAAATAAAATCAGAGTTGATCATGTGGAAGAGTGGAGGTTTCACAGAGAATATGGCATTGACCTGTATTTGGACAGGTAAAAATAAAGATAAGAAGATTCTGAGCTTCGGGAACAAGATAGGAAAATGGTAGAATAGAGGTGTGAAAAATTTGAGGAACAGCAAAAGTGGTTGGAGTGTAGTATAAGAGGGTGCAGTAGATAATTAGACCAGAAGTAGGAAAGGACTCAGTGTAAAGGATTTACATGGCAGGTTAAGTAACTCATGAAGTAAGATAATAATTCTCAATATGGGGGTTCATGTATCCTTTCTAGTGACCCTGGAAGAAGTCTAAATACTATCATCAATATTTCAAAAATTCTGTGAAGACAGATATTTGCACAAGATAAAATGTTTAGTTTTGTGCTGAGATTTTATTTAAAAGGCACTGTTAATTAATGTACTTAGGGAATCAAAAATGTTTCAAAAGATAGGGTTCATGAAAGAAGGGTAAATATATCTTTGGCAAAGTTTGAAAAATGTTGCTACTGAATCATTGGATTCTAGATTTAAGGATTTGTGTACACTTGGATGTGGAAATCAATCCCATCTCCTTACCCTAATCATAGACAGATATAGATACTCTCCTCTAAATAGACATTCCATTCATTTAGGGAATAAAAAAGGTATTCAACAGATAACCTCTATAACCCACTCCTGGAGATTGGGGCTGGGTATATCAATTTAGTGCAATATTGTTATTGTTTTTTAGTCACTAAGCTGTTACTGACTCTTTTGCAACCCTATGGGCTGTAGACCACCAGGCTCCCCTGTCCATGAGATTTCCAGGCAAGAATACTGGAGTGGGTTGCCATTTCCTTTATTGGGAGAGTGTAAAACACAAAAGGAATCCTTGGTGAACACAAATATTGAAAGGCTAAATGGACATGACAGCTACAAATACAATGTGTGATCCTTGATAGAGCCTAAATTGAGCAGGGTGGGGAGCTACAGAAGACATTACTAGGCAATAGGGCAAATCAAAATACAGATTACATATTATATAATAAAATTGTTGTTGTTTAGTCGTCAAATCATGTCCAACTCTTTTGCGACCCCATGATCTACAGCCTGCCAGGTTCCTTTGTCCATGTGAGTTTCCTAGGCAAGAATACTGGAGTGGGTTGCCATTTCCTTCTCCAGGGGATTCTTCCCAACCCAAGGATCAAATTTGCATCTCCTGTACCAGCAGGCAAATTCTTTACTACTGAGTACCCAGGGGAGCCCATATAATAAAATTAAACAGTGTTAAATTTCCCAAGAGTAATTGTTTTCAGGAGATATAGGTATCTGTATGGAGGCAGGGTGAGAAAAGAGTTAAATTAGGAAAATGGTGAATCTAAATGAAAGGTATGCAAATAGTGATACTGTATGCTATTCTTGCAACTTTTCTGCAAGTTTAGAGTGTTAAAAATCAAAAGGGAACAAAAAGGTAGATCTAGAAAAAAAAAAAAACTGGTCAAAGAGAAAAGTTGGCATGGAACTCAAGAAAGACAAGCACTGGATTAGAGCATTGGTATGAAGTTAGCCACCACTCACTTCAACTTTTGGAAGAATATTTGTCTCTGAAAGAAAAGAAGAGAGGACTNAAAAAAAAAAAAACTGGTCAAAGAGAAAAGTTGGCATGGAACTCAAGAAAGACAAGCACTGGATTAGAGCATTGGTATGAAGTTAGCCACCACTCACTTCAACTTTTGGAAGAATATTTGTCTCTGAAAGAAAAGAAGAGAGGACTAGTTTAAAGGGAAGACACCATTTGTAAGATACTATCTGAAGACTGACATGTTATAAGTTAGTAAAGGAAGGAGACTTTGAAAGGAGATCAGTTATTTTAGCTACTAAGTAAGCCCAGGAGTTAATGCTTAAAAGCAAATACATATTTTGAAGGAAGACTACAAAAACTGTCTCTAAGAACTATTTTAACCAAAATGCATTTGTTAAAGGCAAAAATCTATTGAAATTTTTCCATGATGACTTTTTTTTTCTATTTTTTTTAATTAATTTATTTTTTAATTTGACTTTACAATACTCTATTGGGTTTGCCATACATCGACATGAATCCACCACAGGTGTACACAAGCTCCCAATCCCGAATCCCCCTCCCACCTCCCACCCCACAACGTCTCTCTGGATCATCCCCGTACATCAGCCCCANGAATATGTTCTGTCTGCATGGTTCTTCGAAAATCTCCCATACGACAGCCGCGCAGGCCTCGGCCCATCCATCCATGATGACTTTTTATTTCAATTATTTGAGGTCATTGCAGAGTTCATTAGTTAGTATTTCCTACAAATCTTTTGAAAGAAGCCATTCTTTTAGAGAAGATTTTTTCACCTTCTGAATGGTGATAATACATATCACCATTATATATATATAGATATAGATATAGATACATATTATAATTAGCATCTTTTGAGTACTTATTATCTTCTATGTATCAGGCAAAGAGCTTTGGCTGCATAGCCAGGTTTGACTCTTACATAAATTCTATTTGGAGATGAATTTTATTGATATCTCAAAAATTTTGCCAATTTCACAAGGGAACTAAACATGTGAGATGTAATTACATGTCTAAGGTCATTTAATTGAAGGCCACGGAATCAGGACTCAAATCAAAGCTCTCTGATTCCAAAGTTGTGTTCTAAAACATAGAATATTTATTTTGTTTGAGAAAAATTAATATTCTAAATAGTATTACCAAGTTTTCATTAATTTCATAATTTCAATGACATTGATATTTATATAAATCAGATTGATTATATTCTTTGTAGCTGAAGATGGAGACACTATATACCATCAGCAAAAACAAGACCTGGAGCTGACTGTGGCTCAGATTATGAACTCCTGTAGAGAAATACGTTAGATTGTTCAGGTATGATCAAAATCAAATACCTTATGATTATACATTGGAGCTGGCAAATAGATTCAAGGGATTGGGTCTGATAGACAGAGTGCTTGAAAAACTATGGATGGAGGGGTGTAACACCGTATAGGAGGTGGTGACCAAAACCGTTCCCCAGAAAAAGAAATGCAAGAAGGCAAGGTGGTTGTCTGAGGAGGTCTTACAAATAGCTGAGAAAAGAAAAGTGAAAAGCAAAGGAGAAAGGGAAAGATATATCTAACTGAATGCAGATTTCCAGAGAATAGCTAGGAGAGATAACAAAGCCTTCCTAAATGAACAATAACATAGAGGAAATAGAGGAAAACAATACAATGGGAAAGACTAGAGATACCTTCAAGAAAATTACAGATACCAAGGGAATATTTCATGCAAAGATGAGCATAATAAAGGACAAAAACAGCAAGGACCTAACAGAATAAAAGAAATTAAGAAGAAGTGGCAAGAATATACAGAAGAACTGTACAAAAAGGTCTTAGAGACCAGGATAACCATGATGGTGTGGTCACTCCCCTAGAGCCAGACATCCTTGGAGTGTAAAGCCAAGTAGGCTTCAGGAAGCTTTACTATGAACAAAGCTAGTAGAGATGATGGAATTCTAGCTGAGCTATTTCAAAACCTAATAAGATGATGCTACGAAAATGCTGCATTCAGTATGTCAGCAAATTTACAAAATTCATCAGGGGCCACAGGACTGGAAAAGTAAGTTTTCATTCCAATCCCAAAGATAGTCAATGCCAAAGAACACTTATACTACCTTAAAACTGCGCTCATTTCACATGTTAGCAAGGTAATGTTCAAAATTCTTCAGGTTAGACTTTAAGAGTACATGAACTGATAACGTCCAGATGTTTAAGCTGGATTTAGAAAAGGCAGAGAAACCAGAGATCAAATTGCCAGCATCTGCTGGATGATAGAAAAAGCAAGGGAATTCCAAAAAAAGTCTACTTCTGCTTCATTGACTCCACTAAAGCCTTTGATTGTGCGAATCACAACAAACTGGGAAATTCTTCCAGAGTTGGGAATACCAGACCACCTTACCTGTCTCCAGAGAAACCTGTATTCAAGACATGAAGCAACAGTTAGAACAGGACATGGAACAACATACTGGTGCAAGATTGGGAAAGGAGTACATCAAGGCTGTATATCACCACCCTGCTTAACGTCTATGCAAAGTACATCATGCAAAATGCCCGGCTGGATGAAGCACAAGCTGGAATCAAGATAGCCAGGAGAAATATCAACAATCTTATATATGCAGAAGATATCCCTCTAATGGCAGAAAGTGAAGAAAAAAGAAGCCTCCTGAGGGTAAAAGAGGAGAGTGAAAAACTGGCTTAAAACTCAACATTCAAAAAACTAAGATCACAGCATCTGGTTCCATCATTTCATGGCAAATAGATGGGAAAAAGTGGAAACAGTGACAGATTGTATTTTCTTGGGCTCCAAAATCACTACAGATGGTGACTGCAGCCATGAAATTAAGATATCTGCTCCATGGAAGAAAAGCTATGACAAACCTAGACAGTGTATTAAAAAGCAGAGATCACTTTGGCAACAAAGGCCAGTAGAGTCAAAGCTATGATTTTTCCAGTAGTCACTCATGGATGTGAGAGGTGTACCATAAAAAAAGGCTGAGTGCCAAAGTATTGATGCTTTCAACATGTGATGCTGAAGAAGACTCTTGAGAGTCCCTTGGAAAGCAAGGAGATCAAACCAGTCAATCTTACTGGAAACAAACTCTGTATATTCAGTAGAAGGACTGATGCTGAAGCTCCAATACTTTGACCACCTGATGTGTAGAGCCGACCCACTGGAAAAGACTCTGATGCTGGGGAAGATTGAGGGCAAGAGAATAAGGGGGCAACAGAGGATGAGATGGTTGGATGGCATCACCAATTCAATGCACAAGAGATTTAGCAACCTCTGGGAGATAGTGAAGGACAGGGAAGCCTGGCGTGCTGCAGTTCATGGGGTCACAAAGAGTCAGACATGACTTAGTGACTGAACAACAACAAATAGACCTTAAATCTCAATGTAATAGGTTTATAAGTTGCCCTCCCCCCTTTTTTCCTAACTTGAAACATTTTGCAAAATAGATTTTCTATTCATTCTTACCTATTTATTTGGGAAATTGGTTTGCCTTTGTGTGACTGATTGCAACTGATAAGACATGTTGGTGCCACATCTTGAGGGAGGAGGGAATGAGAGAAATCTACAGATCCTGGCAAATGCCACATCTTGGAATAGTATAAAAAAACTTCCCTATTTCTCCTTCCTTCTCCTACTCCAGAAAACAAAGAGCCACCAGTTCCGAAGTCCAACTGGCCTCCTCCTCACTCCCACTCTTGTTTATCAAGGATTCTTTCAAAGAAACACATCTTTAAAAATGAAGCCCTTGTTGTGAAAGCATCATACCATGTCTTAAAAAACAAAAAAAACACCACTTGAGAATTCAGTCTTCCTACTGAACATGAGTATTCCCAAGAATTCACACAAAAAAGAGGCCTAGATTAAAACCTTGGCACGATTCTTGCCCAAGCCAAATAAAACCAGGAGATGATGCCCAAGGCCAGCAGTTCTGGTAAGGAATGATGAGTTACTTCCTGAGGATACAAGACCTCAGAGTTCTGTTCTTTTAGAAGAGACCTAACTCTGATTATAGAAAAGCCTAATTGAAACATGAATAATCTTTATGTGATCATAGGTAAATATTTTTTCAATGGGAAACAGATTTTAATGGAGTGATACTTTCCATAAATTCAGCAGAAATACATCAAGAGGCAACAAATAATTACCAGTGAAAAATCAGGGTCAAACATTGTCTGCTGGTTGAACAAACACACATGTTTCAATTTCTTGTATGAAAACAAAGGCTTTTTCAATTTCTTGTTTGAAGGCTTTTGCGATTTCTTGTATGAAAATACTCATATAAGAGTAGTTTCAATTTCTTATATAAACTTCTATACCTGCTCAATTAGGCCTTATTTCATGCTTTCAGAAATAGTCAGTGATAGGCATTGAGTGGTAGAGAATCTGCCTGCAATGCAGCAGACCTGTATTTAATCCCTGATCTGGGAAGATGCCCTGGAGAAGGAAATGTCAACCCATTACAGTATTCTTACCTAGAAAATCTCATCAACTGAAGAGTCTGATGGGTTACAGTCTTTGGGGTCACAAGGTGTCAGACATGACTTAGCAACTAAACAACAACAAAGTATTGAGTGAAATGATAAATCAGCCATATCGGATGCATTGACCAGAGGAAATAGAACATGGAAGAAATGGTGGGACGGGGAAG
The DNA here is from genome assembly GCA_006410875.1 of Neotragus pygmaeus. Taxonomy (NCBI): domain Eukaryota; kingdom Metazoa; phylum Chordata; class Mammalia; order Artiodactyla; family Bovidae; genus Neotragus; species Neotragus pygmaeus. Next base: position 2,200,833 of record SJYV01020660.1, read on the forward strand.
GGTAGGAGAGCAATGATTTAGAAGCCCTACCCTAGAGAGACCCAGGAGATTACAGTTGTATCAATTTGACAATGCATAACTGATCCAAAAGTATTTGGTTTAATTAGGTTTCTCATAGTTCAAATAAAACTTACTAAACGTTTGAACAAATACACTTTAAAAAAAACTAATGTAAGTAAGGCAATCATCTTGGAAAACAGCCTTGAGGGTCCTCAAAAGATTAAATAGAGTCACTATATGATTGAGCAACTTTAATACTTTTAGTTGTGTACCTAAGACAAATGAAAATATAGGCCCACACAAAAATTGGTACAGAGACATTTGTAGCAGCATTTTTCTTAATAGTCAAAATGTGGAAACAACCCAAACATGCATCTGGTGAACAGATAAAATATGGTATATATTATACAGTGAAATTAAAAAGAACCAATTATTGATACACACTACAACATGGATGAACCTTGAAACCATTATGCCAAGTGAAAGAAGCTTGTCACAAAACACCAAGTATTTCATGACTCCATTTACATGAAATGTCCAGAAGAGGCAAATCTCTAGAGAAATACCAGTGGTTGTCTAGAACTAGAGAGATAGGGCTGGAGGGTGACAGCTAATGGGAATGGGTTTTTTGGGGGGATAATAAAAATGTTCTAAAATTAATTGTGATGTAGGTGTACCAACTCAGAATAACTGAAAAATCATTGAGTTGTACATTTTAAATGAGTGAGTTGTGTAGTAGGTAAATTATCTCTTAATAAAACTGTTACCAGGAAAAAAAATTCCACCTAATTTATCTAACAGAGGCAAAATAAAATAAAAACAAGAATCATTTCTCTTTTGTCTTCTTTCCTGTTATACTGGTGGCTTTTTGTGAGGATGCAGGCTTCAGATCCAATTTTTAAAACCAAGTTGATCTCACTGCAGTGGATCTTGGAAAAATAAAAGTTTAGATGTGTAGCGTACGGCATTTATGATTGGGGAACAACAAGAAATAAAACAGAAAATATAGTACTTGCAACAAGGTAACCTGCAGTCGAGACTTGACCTTGCCATTAACTATCTGGTTGACCTTGAAAAGGTAAACTGAACTGTTAGCCTCAGTTTCACTGATTTGTACAATTTAATTGCACAGTAATGAGAAGGACCTTACATAACTGTAGATCAAAAAAATAGTTTCCTTCATTCACTAATCACTATGTTGGGGTTATAACTAGGGACTTGCAGACCCTCGGGGAGGCTGATAGAAGTTAGCTCTGGATCAGCTTTGAGAGCAGATGGGAAAGCACTTGATCCTGATGAAAAATTTAAGGAATGAAACCTCTCAGGAAAGGTAGTGCCTTGGCTGATTCTTGAACATGGAGGATTTAGGCAAGCAAGAGGGTGCAGTGGTGGAGCTGAGGTTTGAAGAAGGAGAAGCTAGACAAATGCTCAGAAGTGCATATAAGCATTATGTTCAAGGAACTGCATGTAGTCAGTCATGATGAACAGTGGTTCTCAAACAATGATGCCCAGACCTTTAACATCAACATCACACAGAATCTTGCTATGGATGCAAATCTCAGTTCACACCACAGACCTGTTGAATCAGAAGATGATTCTTTGGACAGAGCCCAGCAATCTGTTTTCTAATAAGGCGGTTATGATGCCTGGTTAGACTTGAGAACCACTGGACTAGAGCCTTGGGTTCTAGTAGCAAGAGATGTGTTTGCCTACCCTTGCTGCATATTTGCACAATTTACAAAGGCAGTTTTATAGGTCAATTTATAAGCTGTATAAGTTACTCTAGGCTATTTATTAGGAAATACAGAAAAGGCTAAAGAAAAATGTAATCTCATTATCTAGACATACATATTGTTAGTATTTGGTGAATTACATAGAATTTTTTTTGGAACATTGGGTCATAATGTAATTTTTTATATTCCATTTTTGTTAATTTAATATTTTATGAGTATTTCTCCATGCATTTTGAATTCTATCAGTCCTAAAAACTCATGGAAAATATCTTTAATGACTGCAAGGTATTTCATCGTGTGAGTAGACCATAATTTAATTTACTACTTATTATTGTTGGAGATTTAGATTGTTTCAACAACTTTTATAAATAATACAATGATGAAAAACATTTTCTATAAGTATTTTCTCTGCACTTTTACTTCCTATGGTGGAGGTTTAGAGGTAGAGTTCTATGCTGAGTACCTATTCTTTGTTTCTTTCCCTCTTCTGGTAACAGGTGTGTCAAGTGTCCTTAATTAGGCCAATTATGATGCCCCATACCTCTAACTACACAGGCCATCCAGATATGTGACAGGCTGGACCAATCAGCTTAATGAGTATTTTGCAGGGAAGCCATTCCCCTTCCCCTCTCAAGAGTAGAAAGAAACCAAGTCAGCTACAGAAAGCAATGACATTAATTTGTAGACAGCAGAGATGAGAGTCTGAGAGCATCCAAATTCTCAACGTTTTCTAATTTACTTACTCTTCCAAAACAAAAATCACTTAAAAAGTCTAGTTCAAGCTAGATGTATTAGTCCTGAGTGATACATAGGGCCTTGAAGGATATGAGTACAATTGCATTAAAGCTATTCCTAATTCTGAGAACACTGACCAACTTTATAGTATCTAGCCTTCCTATTTGGAAGCATTTGATGTTTCTCCAGTTATTAGGATTTTCTTTTATAATTTGCAGTAAAATTTTGTAATTTTCTTCATTTAGAAGCAATAATTCCTTATAAAGTATATTCTTAACCATGTTATTTTGCATTGCCTTTGAGCTTCTCTCTTGTATAGATTTCTAGAGTTACTGTAACTAATGACCACAAACTTAAAACAATACAAATTATCATCTTACTCTTTCGGAGGTCAGAGTCCAAAAGGCGTCTCAGTGGGCTGAAATTGGGCGTCAGTGGGAATGTGTTCCCTCCAGAGGCCTCTTGTCTTTCCAGCTCCTTCAGTTTGAGCTATTTGTTGGCTACTGGCCCCCTTCCATAGCCAAAGCCAAGAACGGCCACTGAATCCTTCTCAGGGTGCCTTCCCTCTGCTTCTGAGTCTTCTGCTGCCTTCTCCCCTATTTAAAGGTTTATGTATTTAATTGGGCCCATCTGGAAATCTTCTTACTTTAAGGTCAGCTGATTAGCAGCCTTATTCCATCTGCAACCTTAATTCTCCCCTGCCAGGTAACTTAGCATATTCATAGGTTCTGAAGACTGGAATGCAGATCTCTTTGGGGGATTATTATTGTGCCTACTGTACCCTTCATATACATATCAATTGGCTACTGTTTTTATACACATATGTATGTTTGTATGAGTGTGTATTATATATTATATATATGTAATTTTTCTGCTTTCCCAGCAAAACTCCCCAAGTAATTGTATGTCTGTATTTTCTCTTAAATGTATTGCAATTATGGTTTCAGTTTCGCTATTCTTTAGAAATTTATTCAAGGTTATCAATTACTCTCTGCCAAACCCAGGGGTTTATTCATTGTTCTCATCAGGGGATGCTTACTGACATTCATAAAGTCTCCATGTCTTGGCACAATGAAAGCTTGTCTTTTTTGCTCCTAACACAGTGAAATGAAGGTTTTAGTATGGGACAACTGGGATCAACGTTGTCATTATATGACTCAAACCCTTTCCAAATAATAATTGTATCCTTCCCCAGAGCCCCAGAGTCCTCCCGAGTCCTCTATACAGCTGGCAGATGAGGGAAGAGGTAAGAAAAGGGTGCATAGTTTGCTTTTTTCAAAGGAGCTAGTGCAAGAACAGTGTACATGATGTTCATGATGTGCATAAAACTTCCACACCGTGTTTGGCATGATTCAGTCTCCATGCACCATCTCACTGCCAGACATGGTGGAAACTGGACCTAGCTGTGTGGTCAGGAGGAAAGACAGACAGATGGGGATTAGGGAACACATGGTATTGTGTCTGATGCTCACCTGTCTTGTGCTTTTGGTGTGATTGGTAATAGCATTCCTGGGCCTTCACTGGGCTTCCCTGATGGCTCAGTTGGTAAAGAATCTGCCTGCAGTGCAGGAGACCTTGGTTTAATTCCTGGGTCGGGAAGATACTCTGGAGAAGGGATAGGCTACCCACTCCAGGATTCTTGGGCTTCCCTTGTGGCTCAGCTGGTGAAGAGTCCGCCTGCAATGTGGGAGACTTGGCTTTGATCCTGGGCTGGGAAGATTCCCTGGAGAGTGGAACGGCTGCCCACTCCGGTGGCCTTCATTATTTCCCTGAGACCAACTCAGATACTGTCTGGAAACTTCAGTCAATTTCAAAACCAATATAAGTTGCACCAAATCAGGGCATGTGAGATGATTTAATTCTGTACTTATTTTTCTCTCCCCAAACTTTTCCTTCTCCTATTTTCCATTTATCTTTAGTAGTGTTCTGGTCTTCCTTACTACTGACTATTTTTTTACTCTTCCCCCAACTGGGGCAATAGTCTTTCATTTCCTACACAACCTTTGGAATCCATGTTCCATTGTGAACATGGATTACCCCCTACCGTCACACTTTTTATTCCCTCAAATAATTTCCTCTCTTTTTTGATAAAAGAACTTAAATATGGACATCTCTCTGTGAACCTCTCTTGTGGACAATAAACATTTCCCTTAGTTCACATAAAAATGCTGGAAGAGGAAGCTGGTATTTTTTTTAACAAGAATTCTGCTGGTTTTTTTCAAGCTCAGCCCTTGGTAATTTTATTCTAAGCTTTGGCCTTATAGAATTTAATACTTGTCACTACCATTAATAACACTGAAAGACAAATAGTATTTGTTTATATACTTGCCAAAGATTAGAATAAATATTTACATATATTCATTTAATCTGCAAAAGAACAATTTCTTCTCCCCTTAATTTTGAAGAAAAAGCTCTCTTCCTTTAACATGTCGAATTTCATTTTGTTCAACCTCACAATTGTTATCTGAAGGTCTTTGCTAATTATTATTTTTTAGAATTTTGTTTAATATTTGATCTGTCACAATCCCTTTTCATAATGACAATGACTACCATATCTTGCATGCCAATTATGGGCCAAATTGTAAGTGCCTTATGAGAACTGTCATATGTAATACTCCAAGACATTGGTACTTTTTACCTGCATTGTACAGAGTAGAAAAGAGGCACAGAAATATTTAAGAAATTGTCTTAGGGCATATAGTTTCACAAGTGGAAGGGAAAGATCCGCAACAGAGACCCAGCCAGCCGACAGGTGAACTCCAGGCCCTGTGGTTGTGGTTACAGTTTTCCAGTTGATGATGCCTTTCTCATTTGGTACTCGACTTCTCCCAGATGCTGACTGCTCTGCCTAGATGCTTGTTCCTCTTCTTTATAGCATGCATCCTGTCCCGAGCTAATTTTTGTGCTGGATCTCTTTTATCTACTTTATAAAATGCTAATACATTAAAAATAGAAACAAGGTAGGGATTTTTGTATGTATTATTTTAAAAATAAGCATGTCCACATATTCTTTTTTTAGTTCTACATTTATGGAATTTTGATGGTAAAATTAGAATCAAGTTTATGTGCAATCTAGAGAAATGGTATTCAGTTCAGTCGCTCAGTCGTGTCTCTTTGCGACCCCATGAATCGCAGCATGCCAGGCCTCCCTGTCCATCACCAAATCCCAGAGTTCACTCAGACTCACGTCCGTCAAGTCAGTGATGCCATCCAGCCATCTCATCCTCTGTCATCCCCTTCTCCTCCTGCCCCCAATCCCTCCCAGCATCAGAGTCTTTTCCAGTGAGTCAACTCTTCCCATGAGGTGGCCAAAGTACTGGAGTTTCAGCTTTAGCATCATTCCTTCCAAAGAACACCCAGGGTTGATCTCCTTCAGAATGGACTGGTTGGATCTCCTTGCAGTCCAAGGGACTCTCGAGAGTCTTCTCCAACACCACAGTTCAAAAGCATCGATTCTTCGGCGCTCAGCTTTCTTTACAAAATGGTATAGATGGTCCCATTTGCAAAGCAGAAATAAAGACACAGATATAGAGAATAAACGTATGGATACCAGAGGGGAAAGGGAAGGTGGGATGAATTGGGAAATTGGGACTGACAGTTATACACTATTGATATTATATATAAAATGATAACTAATGAGAATGTACTTATAGCACAGGGAACTCTACTTAATGCTCTGTGGTGACCTGAATAGGAAGAAAGTCCANTTCTAAGCTTTGGCCTTATAGAATTTAATACTTGTCACTACCATTAATAACACTGAAAGACAAATAGTATTTGTTTATATACTTGCCAAAGATTAGAATAAATATTTACATATATTCATTTAATCTGCAAAAGAACAATTTCTTCTCCCCTTAATTTTGAAGAAAAAGCTCTCTTCCTTTAACATGTCGAATTTCATTTTGTTCAACCTCACAATTGTTATCTGAAGGTCTTTGCTAATTATTATTTTTTAGAATTTTGTTTAATATTTGATCTGTCACAATCCCTTTTCATAATGACAATGACTACCATATCTTGCATGCCAATTATGGGCCAAATTGTAAGTGCCTTATGAGAACTGTCATATGTAATACTCCAAGACATTGGTACTTTTTACCTGCATTGTACAGAGTAGAAAAGAGGCACAGAAATATTTAAGAAATTGTCTTAGGGCATATAGTTTCACAAGTGGAAGGGAAAGATCCGCAACAGAGACCCAGCCAGCCGACAGGTGAACTCCAGGCCCTGTGGTTGTGGTTACAGTTTTCCAGTTGATGATGCCTTTCTCATTTGGTACTCGACTTCTCCCAGATGCTGACTGCTCTGCCTAGATGCTTGTTCCTCTTCTTTATAGCATGCATCCTGTCCCGAGCTAATTTTTGTGCTGGATCTCTTTTATCTACTTTATAAAATGCTAATACATTAAAAATAGAAACAAGGTAGGGATTTTTGTATGTATTATTTTAAAAATAAGCATGTCCACATATTCTTTTTTTAGTTCTACATTTATGGAATTTTGATGGTAAAATTAGAATCAAGTTTATGTGCAATCTAGAGAAATGGTATTCAGTTCAGTCGCTCAGTCGTGTCTCTTTGCGACCCCATGAATCGCAGCATGCCAGGCCTCCCTGTCCATCACCAAATCCCAGAGTTCACTCAGACTCACGTCCGTCAAGTCAGTGATGCCATCCAGCCATCTCATCCTCTGTCATCCCCTTCTCCTCCTGCCCCCAATCCCTCCCAGCATCAGAGTCTTTTCCAGTGAGTCAACTCTTCCCATGAGGTGGCCAAAGTACTGGAGTTTCAGCTTTAGCATCATTCCTTCCAAAGAACACCCAGGGTTGATCTCCTTCAGAATGGACTGGTTGGATCTCCTTGCAGTCCAAGGGACTCTCGAGAGTCTTCTCCAACACCACAGTTCAAAAGCATCGATTCTTCGGCGCTCAGCTTTCTTTACAAAATGGTATAGATGGTCCCATTTGCAAAGCAGAAATAAAGACACAGATATAGAGAATAAACGTATGGATACCAGAGGGGAAAGGGAAGGTGGGATGAATTGGGAAATTGGGACTGACAGTTATACACTATTGATATTATATATAAAATGATAACTAATGAGAATGTACTTATAGCACAGGGAACTCTACTTAATGCTCTGTGGTGACCTGAATAGGAAGAAAGTCCAAAAGGGAGAGGATATAAGTATACGTGTGGCTGATTCATTCTGCTGTATGGTAGAAACTAATACATTGTAAAGCAACTGTACTCCAATAAAAATTAATTAGGAAAAGAATTAGGGTTTGATTTTCATGAGGTCATCAATTAGCTACATTTAAAACACCACATTTTTATGCTAAAAATTTTCTAAATAAGATAAATTCAGGCATGTGAGAATGAGATACAATCTCATACCAGTCCAGTTCAACAGATGTTTACAACAGTAACAAATGAGGGTAATTTTTGAAAAAGATTTTAAATTCAAAGTTCAACATTAATAATGGTGTGATAATGAGATAAAAACCAACACACAAATGTCCATATCTGGGCAAGGTTACTAATCCATGAACTTCTAGCATGGGTTCAAGGAAACAGTGATCACAAAAATTGTTCCATCATCTCTTGACTAAAAAAACTGTTAATAGTCACCTCTGTAGTCATGAGATTGTACACAAGTCATGGTGAAATGAGTAGAATAAAATGGGCTTTGAGGTAATCTGATCCAGAAAATTTCCTGGCTTTTCTCTAAATCCATGTTCAATAAATTCTCATAATTTTAAATTTAGCCAATTCATGTGCCAAGATGAAAACCAATAAAGATATCTCTTCCAGTATCATTTTGGAGAAAAAGTCTTCATGTTTATTGACAGTAGAAGAAAATTCAAAAGACTGAGGTTATGTTGAAATTTTCATTAATGAAATATTCTAAAAATGTTTATTAGGCTTTAGTTATAAGGAAAGTAGATTACATTCTTATTTGAATACCAGTGTTGACCTTAACCCAATGACACTTGTCAACTTTGAAAGTGAAGAGTGTAAAACTGCTTGGATTTCCATGGTGATTTAACTTTGCTGACCCTTTTCATCAGTTCTTATTTTTGTGGATTTGTGGTTCAAAGAAAAGTCTACAGTTTAGCCCGTTACAAAGTAGCATATGCTCAAACCTGTGTGAACTGCACCAAACATTAACCTAGATCTGGTTACTGGATCTCTTGTTTCCTAAAGAATCTGCAGCTACTTAGCAAATGTTTCCTGAAGTCTGATTTGATTCTTCTCCTAGTTTCCCTGATGTATCATCTACATATCTATAAACTACTTAAATCTTTTCAACAAAAGCTGTAAGAATACATACAAAATCAAGGGTAGAAAGAGACAATTGCACAAATAAACATAATTTCACCTTTAGTCCTGCTCCCTGTTAATAGATCACAAAGTTTGCTCTCCCTTTTTTCAGCATATTTTAAAAATCAAATCATTGTGTTGGTCACCAGACTGTGTTACTGTAACAATATCATCCAAAGCATATAAATGATTCTATGATTTTTATTCTACTCTTCCTACCTCTAGATGTTTTCTGTCTGCATAAGTTTATATTAGGTCACATAACATTTGATTTTTTTTAATGTACGTTTTTAAAATCTAACTTTCATTTACAAAAGTTGAAGAAGTATCATGAGATGTTAAGTTTTATTCCTTGTAACATCTAAGTCTGTTCTGCTGACCAGAAAAGCAGCAGTGTAACGGAGATATTTTCTAGCATCAGTCATAAAGGTTTGGAATTAGAAGGGAGGTGGGTCATTTGTGCAACATTCTTCCCTTGGGTCTGATGCTGGTTAATTTAAGGCTTAGAGCTAATGGGTCTTATCACCTCCTATGACACAGAATTGGCCAGAGGCCCAGACCAAGAACGTTTAATTGGATGAATGATTATTGATTCTAAAGACAATATAAATCAAAGGATTTAAAGAATGGGGCTGTTAATGTTCATCACGACTGCCATCTTTGGTAAATTTAATAATTCCCATCCTACCAACACTGGCAGACCATGTTAATCTTGGAGAGAGTTTCAGGGTAAGAGAAGGTTCAGACTAATATGATCACCAAGCTGTGCAGTTCGGACTCCAGACAAGGTTGATGTAACATTATCTGGGAGCCACCAGATGTCGTACATACATTGTTCTTATTTGATTCCTCCAACTATATGTAGTAAGCACCAGAAAGAAAAAGTTTCTGCCGTTGTTAAAAGGTTAAGAGGATTCTATCCAGAACAGTGTTGAGTGCACTGATAAAATTTGCTTCCTCTACCTCTGTACATACAGTTTATTTAAAAAAAACTTCTGCCTCATTCACAGGAAGCATTTTAAATTAACATGAAACAGAATAATCATTTTTATGGTGATTTAATTTTCCTGAACACATTTAAAATAGCTTTTCTTTTAAGCTAAGGAAAGGGTTAGTCACTCAGTTGTGTCCCACTCTTTGAGATCCCATGGACTGTAGCCTGCCAGGCTCCTCTGTCCATGGGATTCTCCAGGCAAGAGTACTGGAGTGGTTTGCCAGTTCCTTCTTCAGGGGATCTTCCCAGCCCAGGTATCAAACCCAGGTCTCCTACATGGCAGGCCTCAGAATCCTTACCATCTGAGCCACCAGGGAAGCCCTCGGGCTAACTCCTTACTTATTTTTCATTCATTCAGCATACAACTCCTCATTGAGTGTTTCCTATATAATTATTGTCAGGGCTTCTCTGGTAGCTAGATGGTAAAGAATCTGCCTGCCATGCAGGACACCTGGGATCGAGCCCTGGGTTGGGAAGATCCCCTGGAGTAGGGCACGGCAATCCACTCGAGTATTCTTGCTTGGAGAATCTCCATGGACAGAGGTGTCTGGCAGGCTATAGTCCCTGGGGTTGCAAAGAGTTGGACATGAGTGAGTGACTAAGTACAGCCCATATCTCAGTGTCAATATATAATCATCACTAGTTTGGTGCTGGGGATACAGAACTAAGTAAGACTTCCTTTGTTCTCAAGGATCAGACAGTCCATCAGGAGGCAAATGAATGGAACACAGCTACTGTGGGGTCTCAGGTTCAGCTCTCTAAAAGCAGGTGCTGATATGGGAACTTGGGGTGCAAGATGTTTATTATTTGTGATGGACACCTGTGCAAGAATGGGGGTGGAAACGGGCTGGGGCAGGAGAAAAAGTCAAACTGATGCCCATCTGCCAAAGTGTTGACCAACATGGCAGAACATTCTGGAGCAAATATTAATCACCCATAAGAGCTGTTCCATGCCAGGCTGGGTCTTTAAATCTCTTACTCTGCTCAGTGGCTGGATATAGGGGTACTCTAGGAAGGGCATGACCTTGGAGAAGGTCTTCTCTATCCGCTGAAGACTTTCTGATGGCCACCATCCCTGTAAGCTGGGAAGGAAGTTCTTTCTTCAGGGAAATATAAGTGATACATCCCTATGTTGACCACACATGGGATGCTCTGGGACCTTGGAAGAAGGTTAGTTGAGTGTTAGGTGCTAGTTCATAGAGGTTTAAAATGAGGCCATGATGAATCTTAAAAGAAATAATGATAATAACAGCTAAGATTTATTGAGCAATTACTATATGTCAGGTATAATAGTAAATTTTATACATGGACTGTCTCATTTAAAATTTATCCCACACCTGGGAGATGGATATGTAACTATCAAAAAGCATAGCAGATGAATGATTAAGTAATGTTCCCAAGTTGGATTCACAGTTGAATTCAATTCTTCAATCAATTCAATTTGATTCAATACAATTCAATTCAATTCAAGGCTGTATGACTTTAAGACCCATTGAGTATAAGCATATATACCAAGGAGTGTGGGCTGGGCTGTTATGTTGGGAAAATAGTGCATAAAGACATGAATGACCTATCAAAGTTACAAATGTAGAATGTGATTTGAATAAGTATTTGTTGAACAAGGTAGGAAAGGAGGGAAGGTGGAAGAGAGGGATGAAGGAAGGAAAGGAAAAAGTAGACAAGTGTATTTAAAGAACTGTTAAATGGATATGATTAGATATGGTTAGATAACTGAATCATAATGGATATGATTAGATAACTGAATCCCAAGTGCTGTTAAGAATCTCCCAAATTTTCCTAAAAAGAACTGAATGAGTATTAGGCATGTTGTTCTTTGTGTTCTCTGTATGGGAAGACACTTCTTCTGAGATTACTTCCTCTAATTCACCATTTTTAAAGCTATACATGTGATTTCTCCAGAGCATATCAGAGATACTCTGTGTTGGGATTACTTACAGATGTCTTTACACCTTTCCTGTGACCTTGGGGACCTCATGATTCTTGTCTTGGAAAGATGTTCAGACTGCCTACTGGATTTCACGTCTCAGAAAATGATGTTCATGCTGTTTTGATTTTCAGCTCTGTGTCTCTTTCCCAGCTCTCTCCCTTTCTATGCCTTTTTTTTTTTTTTTTTTTTTTTTTTTTTTTGT
>SJYV01020660.1:2216175-2234264 GCA_006410875.1 Neotragus pygmaeus
AAGTGTCTTTTAATTTCATGGCTGCAGTCACCATCTGCAGTGATTTTGGAGCCCAAAAAATAAAGTCTGACACTGTTTCCACTGTTTCCCCATCTATTTCCCATGAAGTGATGGGACCAGATGCCATGATCTTCATTTTCTGAATGTTGAGCTTTAAGCCAACTTTTTCACTCTCCTCTTTCACTTTCATCAAGAGGCTTTTTAGTTCCTCTTCACTTTCTGCATAAGGGTGGTGTCATCTGCATATCTGAGGTTATTGATATTTCTTCCAGCAATCTTGATTCCAGCTTGTGCTTCTTATAGCCCAGCGTTTCTCATGATGTACTCTGCATAGAAGTTAATAAATGTGTTTAAAACAAAATTTCAAATCTGAGATTATTCTTATTAGAGACAAGATTGAAAGGATATCCATTGTTTGAGCTGATGAAGACAATACCACTAATTTACTTATTCTCTGTCTTGAGAAAGATTGATCTTGAATATGAAATTGTTCAAATTTTGGATGTTGACTCTGAGTTTAATCTGAACAGTACTTGAGAAATGTCTGCTCTGGGTCTGTGAGAGGTCATGCACATCTGGTATTGTAAGGAATGTGCTACTGCAAGACATACGCTCTTCACATTCTTAGTGAGAAGGGCTTGTTTCCTCTGTAAACTCAGGTGAAATGAAAAGCTGCTCAATCAGTGAGATCTGATCACTTCTTGTCATTGGCCAGTGATATATATATATATATATATATAGTAAAATGTCAGGAACATAATCGTGGGAAGTTTTCACTTGGACAGAAACCACAAGTTCATAGTCTACTGTAATTTTGTAGGAAGAAGAACAAGAGCTAAACTTGGCTGTAACACATTCTTTCTCTACATTTAGGAGAATGAGAACCATCAAAGTACATGGGGTGGCCTGTGAGATTTTGTTGATTTAGCTAAATTTCAGTCTATCCCTTTGTACTTTGTTTATCTTTAAAACTGATTTATATTTTTACTGTTTTATTGTATATTTTATGCAGTTAGGTTTATTTTTTTAACATTTACTTAGAGAAAAAATTCAAATAATTGTGATGTATGTGAGTAATACCAACAAATAGATATAAAGTTCATGACAAATAATAAAAGTTGCTGAATTCATATAGAAGTGGAAAGTCTCAGCAAATCTCCATCCTTTAATTTCTATAAGTGAAAAATAAAATTTTTCATCTTAAGCTCACCCTCTAATGCCTTCCCCTTCCTTCTTACTGCTTTCAATGCTAATGGCCTCCCAATTCCTAGATTTTAATAATGGATCATTTTCTCAGAGTTGACCTCTAATAGGTGACATGTCTTTTTCTTGGAGGAAAGGAAGAGGGAAAGCAAAGCACTTCTGCTTGCTCTGTGAAAGCACCAACATTCTCCAAATAAGAATATTACCATATGTTGAAAAGCCCATGGTTTTCAGAGCTGCATCTGGGTTCTAAACTGGGCTCTCATACTTGTGTGACCAAGCTTGTGACCTAGGTTAATTTACTTTTTCCTATTTTTAATTATTTATTGAAGGTTAATTGCTTTACAATGTTGTGTTGGTTTCTGCCATACAATAATGCAAGTTGATTATATATATAATATAATAATAATATATACATATATATATATATCCTCTCCCCTTCCTCTTGAGCCTGCCTCTCCACTCCCATTCTACTCCTCCAGGTCATCACAGAGTGCCAGACTAGGTTCCTTGCGCTATACAGCAGCTTCAATTTACTTTTTCAAAAATAAAATGAGGAATAATAACACATACATCACAGAGTTGTTTTGAAGATTAAAGAGAAGGCAGGCGTGGTCACATACAGCATAGTGAGCATCATCTGTTGTAAATAGAAGTCATCCAATACATCCCCTGGGTATCCATGCTGCTGCCAAATTATGCCTCATGGCTTCTGGAAGCCACTGTCTTTCTAGAGATCTAAACCATGAAACTTTCCTAAAATAGTTACTGAAAATAAGAGTGCAATGAATTCTTTATGATTGCTTACATTGAGTGGTATGGGAGAACTTTCCAGTATAAGAAGCACTCTTTCCCATAGCTGTGTGGTTGAGATAACCCTAGTCACTCCATTCATCTATCAAAGGGGTGGTCCTGGCGGTCATAAACCCCAATCAAAATATTTCTTGCTTTAGCCAAAGAGATTGGTTAAGAAATGGGCATGGGATCTCAGTTACTATTCTTCCCTAACTTTTCACCAAAAATAATAGTGAAACTGTTTCTTTCCACTGGGCTCAATAAATTGACAGGATATGAGTCAGGGTTTGTCTTCAGCTAAATCAAGTACCACAAGAACTGCCTGAAGAAGGGAAAAAAAGAGAGAGAGAATCTTATAGTATCAGCTGAATTCCTGAATACAAATATTCCAGAAGCCATTTTTCTCTCTAGATTTCTTCACTATATTCTTACACTCTTTGAAATGGGTTTCTGTTATTTGCCATACAAAGAATTCTGAAAATATACAGTTTGGATTCCAGAAGAAGTTACTTTGATATATCAAAAATCTCAATCAGCCATTTTACACATTTATAATTTTCTAAGGACAATTTTATGTTGGAAAAAGATATATGTATATAAATACTAAATATGTCCCCATTTTTAGGTCCTTAGTATTAATAGCTGGACTAAAATTTGTAGAGTGGGATCAGACTTTCTTGCATTCAGGTCAGTATGTTAATATTGAAGTTAGATGACTAATTCTCATATTCAAATACACCTCAGAAGCAGAAGAGGCCACTTGGGTTAAGAATCCCAAGAAAGTCAACACTATCACCAAAACCAAAACCATAGACATGCTGAGAATATCCAAAGGTGTTAATCAGGGCAAGTGCTTGACTAAGCTGCGGGATACAAGCCCCTGACAGCGTCCCTTGAATCTCTGCAGTATCTGCAGTATGGTTCTCTACACCTCACCACTCTCCAGTGACAAGGGATTTAGTACAATTGAGATGAGAGAAAAAGTAAATTTAACAACAAAAAAGTAATAGAGGAAAATGACTGCTTACAATGATATAGAAGACTAAAAATTTGTTCGTGACTAAAACCTCATGAAACACAGGAACTCAATCTTCTTTGGAAACTAACCAGCACCTACAGCATGTTAGTAAATCATTCAGTGTTCATTTATTCCTCTCTTCAACAGATAATGAGTTCCCATTAAAAACTTGCTACTCATAGAATCAAGCTTCTATGTTACTTATAGAGTCAATCAGTGGGGATACAGCACTGTACAAATGCAGATAAAAACTAAAATGAGACATCACCTCACACTGATCAGAATCACTATCATTAAAAAGTCAGAATCACCATCATTAAAAAGGTCTACAAATAACAAATGCTGGAGAGGGTGTGGAACCCTCCTACATTGTTGCTGGGATTGTAAATTGGTCCCACCATTATAAGGAACACTATGGAGGTTCCTTAAAAAACTAGAGTTGTCATATGATCGAGCAATTCCACTCCTGGGCATATATTGGGACAAAGCTGTAATTTTAAAAGATATATGCACTCCTATGTTCGTAGCAGCACTACTCACAAGAGCCAAGACATGGCAACAACCTAAATATTCATCACTGATGGACAGATAAAGATGTGGTACAGATATACAATGGAATACTACTCCACTATAAAAAAGAACAAAATAATATCATTTGCAGCAACGTGGATGGACCTAAAGGTTTTGACACTAAGCGAAGTAAGTCAGAAATACAAAGATAAATACTATATGATATCACTTTTAAGTAGATTCTAAAATATTACCCAAAATGAACTTATCTATGAGAAAAAAACAGACTCGGAGACATTGATAACAAATTTGTGGTTGCCAAGGGAGAGAGGAGGGATGGGGGAGGGACAGATTGGGAGTTGGGATTAGCATATGCAAACTCTCAATATATAGGAGTTCCAACTGTATAGCAACTGTATTCCAATATCCTGGAGTGAACTATAATGGAAATGGAAAAAACAGTAATCAGCTAATACAGAGAAGCAATGCAAATAAGGTATGTGATATAAATTTTCTTAGATATTTTTGTTTCTTAGAGTGCCACCCCCTTCTTTCTGCAAATTGGGTTTTAATTGATAGTGAATCTTCCAGGGCTGTCAGTCTCCCCGCTTACTCAGCAGTAGACAGAATACGTTCAACTCCCACACATGGTAGACCCACTGTATGTCTATGCTCACAGGTCATGGAGATTCCTCCCTATATGCAAAAGAGGTGGCAAGAAATTGGCACACATATATGGCACATATCTCCTCTGTTCACACATGCTCCACAGTCCTCTTAGAATTCGCTTAAAAAATATACTTTCAAAGATTGAGAATTTCAAGGCAGTTAACAGCAGAGCATGAAATGAAGCATGGAATGACCTCACAGATTGCACACCCATAAGCCTAGTCCTGGTTATATGTTACATTTCATTAAGGCTCTCTCTTTCGCTCAAAATTCAAGATGAAACTGCCAGGATTCTCACATAGAGGAGACTCACAGTATTTCCCAAACAGTTTTCAGCTACTTGAGTATGTTCTCTTCCTCTTTCATTTTTGCTTGCCTCACTCTTGGGTTTGCCTTGGAAACTTTCAAATCTTTTCAGTCTTTCCTTAAATTGTAGAGTGCTACCCTCATTCCCACATCCAACCCCACCAGAACCTGAGCACCGGTGGAGAGTGGACCCTTGTATCCATATCACTCATCAAATGTCTCTGCCATTAGCTTTCCCATTAACTTAATTAACTACCTAAGAGAATTTGCTGTCATTTGTCAAGTTTTCTTCAGCCTATTACCTCTTCAGTTCAGTTCAGTTCAATTCAGTCGCTCAGTAGTGTCTGACTCTTTGCGACCCCATGAACCGCAGCACGCCAGGCCTCTCTGTCCATCACCAACTCCCGGAGTCTGCCCAAACCTATGTCCATTGAGTCGGTGATGCCATCCAGCCATCTCATCCTCTGCCGTCCCCTTCTCCTCCTGCCCCCAGTCCCTCCCAGCATCAGGGTCTTTTCCAATGAGTCAACTCTTCGCATGAGGTGGCCAAATATTGGAGTTTCAGCCTCAGCATCAGTCCTTCCAATGAACACCTAGGACTGATCTCCTTTAGGATGGATGGGTTGGATCTCCTTGCAATCCAAGGGACTCTCAAGAATCTTCTCCAACACCACAGTTCAAAAGCATCAATTCTTTGGCCCTCAGCCTTCTTCACAGTCTAACTGTCACATCCATACATGACCACAGGAAAAACCATAGCCTTGACTAGACAGACCTTTGTTGGCAAAGTAATGTCTCTGCTTTTGAATATGCTAGGTTGGTCATAACTTTCCTTCCAAGGAGTAAGCAGCATTTAATTTCATGGCTGCAATCACCATCTGCAGTGATTTTGGAACCTCATTACTTCTGTGCCAACATATTTTTACTCTTTTCAACATTTTTGAAAATGTGATACAACTTAAAATCAATATGCACCTGTAACAGTGTGTCAGGTATGTTAAAATGTGAGGGTGGGGGGAATGTGTAAAATACAACCCTCTAACTATTTGCAAACGTTTGGTGGCCTTTGAAAGAACTAATTAAAAGAGAACACATGGCATCTACCCCACGCTCCTGAGGAGTAGTTTATACATAGCGTTGTGACAATACCTACCATTCAGAATTACAAGTGTTTATACCACATGTGCTCTTGCTGCTCTGCTCTGTCTGAGGACACAGACTGTGTCACATGCAGGTGGACACCCCATCACCACCTGCAGGGCTAATTCTGGGCTACCAAGAGCAGGTATTCAGCACTTATATCCTGAAAGAATGAAGGCCTATTTCTTATTCCTGAGCTTTCAAAAATGCATTTTAATATTTACAAGGCATTTTTCAGAGACCGCTCCAAAATTTTTGGTTGATTTACGTGAGAAACCACATTTAGGATTCTAAATGGTTTAAGAATACATGGACACAGTATTTATGCCTTGTTTGTACATACACCTTTAATCCCTCGAATCTCTGAATATAGTTTTTTTCCAACATCGATATTAGACAAAAGATCGATGGCCACAGAGTGAAATTGCTCCCCCAGGGCTACCCTGTGCCTTTTTCTGGACACTGCTCAGTGCACGTGTGTCCCCATCTGTAGCAATATTTTCTCCTAACTTGCAAGGTCATTGCCAGGGCACCAGTATGCAAAAGCTAAGCTGACATAGAAGAAGCCTCTATCATTCTACCACACCCACCCCCTTATATTTATTTTATGGAATTTTAGAGCCCTTGAGAAGGCAATGGCAACCCACTCCAGGACTCTTGCCTGGAAAATTCCACGGACGGAAGAGCCTGGTAGGCTGCAGTCCATGGGGTCGCTGAGAGTCGGAAATGACTGAGCGACTTCACTTTCACTTTCCACTTTCATGCATTGGAGAAGGAAATGGCAACCCACTCCAGTGTCCCTGGAGAATCCCAGGGACAGGGGAGCCTGGTGGGCTGCCGTCTCTGGGGTTGCACAGAGTCGGACACAACTGAAATACTTAGCAGCAGCAGCAGCAGAGCCTTTGAATTGGGAGCAGATTTGAAGATCATTTAGCCTGATTCTTTCTTAATACAAGAATCCAGTGTATATCACCCCTGACAAGTTTATAAAAATTTGCCTTTGAGTTCCAGGCTCCGAATCAAGATGCAAAAGTGTCTGCCCTGGAGTAGGAAAGAATGTGTTTCTGTTTTATACTCAGAACGCTTCTTCAAGGGTGGCATTTCTCAGTCACCACTAGAAGCCACATGCCTTTTGATTTCGTAAGACCTTAGCTTTCAGAATGCATTATATTTTAAATCTTATTTTTCTTTTAAAAATTCAGAGATTTTTTTTTAATTACTTGACCCTAAATGGCAATAGTTTTAGTTCTGACTACAGCTATGAATTTCTTCTATTTATAAATGTGCACCTATACCTAAGATCAGGGTATTTGAATGTAAATCCCTATTTGCTTATTATTTAATAAATATTATTTCACCTGCAAATAAAGTGAGGATCTACTAGGTACTAGATGTTTTCCTAGGCCCTGGAAATAAAGTCATGGTCTCAGAGCTATGGCTCCTGCCTTCAGAAAGTTTCTAGTTTTGAAGGTAGNGCATTTAATTTCATGGCTGCAATCACCATCTGCAGTGATTTTGGAACCTCATTACTTCTGTGCCAACATATTTTTACTCTTTTCAACATTTTTGAAAATGTGATACAACTTAAAATCAATATGCACCTGTAACAGTGTGTCAGGTATGTTAAAATGTGAGGGTGGGGGGAATGTGTAAAATACAACCCTCTAACTATTTGCAAACGTTTGGTGGCCTTTGAAAGAACTAATTAAAAGAGAACACATGGCATCTACCCCACGCTCCTGAGGAGTAGTTTATACATAGCGTTGTGACAATACCTACCATTCAGAATTACAAGTGTTTATACCACATGTGCTCTTGCTGCTCTGCTCTGTCTGAGGACACAGACTGTGTCACATGCAGGTGGACACCCCATCACCACCTGCAGGGCTAATTCTGGGCTACCAAGAGCAGGTATTCAGCACTTATATCCTGAAAGAATGAAGGCCTATTTCTTATTCCTGAGCTTTCAAAAATGCATTTTAATATTTACAAGGCATTTTTCAGAGACCGCTCCAAAATTTTTGGTTGATTTACGTGAGAAACCACATTTAGGATTCTAAATGGTTTAAGAATACATGGACACAGTATTTATGCCTTGTTTGTACATACACCTTTAATCCCTCGAATCTCTGAATATAGTTTTTTTCCAACATCGATATTAGACAAAAGATCGATGGCCACAGAGTGAAATTGCTCCCCCAGGGCTACCCTGTGCCTTTTTCTGGACACTGCTCAGTGCACGTGTGTCCCCATCTGTAGCAATATTTTCTCCTAACTTGCAAGGTCATTGCCAGGGCACCAGTATGCAAAAGCTAAGCTGACATAGAAGAAGCCTCTATCATTCTACCACACCCACCCCCTTATATTTATTTTATGGAATTTTAGAGCCCTTGAGAAGGCAATGGCAACCCACTCCAGGACTCTTGCCTGGAAAATTCCACGGACGGAAGAGCCTGGTAGGCTGCAGTCCATGGGGTCGCTGAGAGTCGGAAATGACTGAGCGACTTCACTTTCACTTTCCACTTTCATGCATTGGAGAAGGAAATGGCAACCCACTCCAGTGTCCCTGGAGAATCCCAGGGACAGGGGAGCCTGGTGGGCTGCCGTCTCTGGGGTTGCACAGAGTCGGACACAACTGAAATACTTAGCAGCAGCAGCAGCAGAGCCTTTGAATTGGGAGCAGATTTGAAGATCATTTAGCCTGATTCTTTCTTAATACAAGAATCCAGTGTATATCACCCCTGACAAGTTTATAAAAATTTGCCTTTGAGTTCCAGGCTCCGAATCAAGATGCAAAAGTGTCTGCCCTGGAGTAGGAAAGAATGTGTTTCTGTTTTATACTCAGAACGCTTCTTCAAGGGTGGCATTTCTCAGTCACCACTAGAAGCCACATGCCTTTTGATTTCGTAAGACCTTAGCTTTCAGAATGCATTATATTTTAAATCTTATTTTTCTTTTAAAAATTCAGAGATTTTTTTTTAATTACTTGACCCTAAATGGCAATAGTTTTAGTTCTGACTACAGCTATGAATTTCTTCTATTTATAAATG
Source organism: Neotragus pygmaeus (assembly GCA_006410875.1). Taxonomy (NCBI): domain Eukaryota; kingdom Metazoa; phylum Chordata; class Mammalia; order Artiodactyla; family Bovidae; genus Neotragus; species Neotragus pygmaeus. Next base: position 2,224,867 of record SJYV01020660.1, read on the forward strand.
TGCACCTATACCTAAGATCAGGGTATTTGAATGTAAATCCCTATTTGCTTATTATTTAATAAATATTATTTCACCTGCAAATAAAGTGAGGATCTACTAGGTACTAGATGTTTTCCTAGGCCCTGGAAATAAAGTCATGGTCTCAGAGCTATGGCTCCTGCCTTCAGAAAGTTTCTAGTTTTGAAGGTAGAAAAGTAATTAAATAACTAATCTTGATGGACTTGTAGGTGTTTTCTGATGTGAGAAGAACTGTGGGAGAATAAGTTAGGAATGCCTACCTGTTTAGTTTTCATGCACAATGAATCTTTCTACTGATACCTGAATAAGTAGGAATTATCAAGATGAAGAGAACAAGGAACCCATATTTGATGGTCCAATGACCAGAAATATCATGGTAAATAAAGGAACTAAAAATTAATATGGCCAGAGTATGAATAAAAGAGGGTCATCCAGTGAGACTGGAGAGATAAGTATGGGCCAGACTGTGGAGGGTTTTGTCAGTTCAGTGAGGGCTTTGCCACTTGGAGCGCAGGGAAATGGGAGCTACTGAAGTTTTTAAGCAAGGAGACTATAGATGATTGGCTGTGTAAGACATCAGACTATAGATGATTGGCTGTGTAAGACATCACATGGAGGCTATGGTGGGCTTGACCCAGCTCACACTGACCCAAGAATGCCAGTTGTTAAATGTTCAGGAATTTTGTTAACTGGTTGTTAAACCGTGGGTAGTTTGACATAGAACATGGTGGAAAATTTTACATGCTGGAAATTGGCAAACACCACAAGTGAGGGTTTTGAGTTTTGTTGTTGTTTTGGAAAGCTGGTTTACCAGCACTCCACTGGATAGACGTAAGCAAGACAGGAGACAAGGGGAAGCGTGACAGCCTGGACCAGGGTGGCAGCAATAGGAATGGAAATACACGGTTAGCTCTGAGAAATATTTAGGCACAGTCTGTCCTTGTAGCAGTAGATACAGAGATAAAAGAAAGGCATAGCAGGCACCAGGGTCATTTCCAATGTGTCAGTGGACATCTAAATTGACATCCTTTAAGTAGCTCCAGTGTGAAAGCAAAGGTCAAACTCTTTGGACATTCCATTCTACATCCAGTCATGCCATTTGTTTCTTAAGAAAACGTGTATTTAAAAATCTTACATAGGTTATTCTGAACCAATTAATAACACTGTACTTCAATTTTGATCATACTATGTAAAATAAAGCAAAAACCTCTTTCTCTCCAGAGGCTTGTTTCGCTCATCTGGCATTTATTGCTGATGTTCTCCAAGCCCTCTCAAAGACAACAGGAATGCCAAACATGGAAGGCAACTTGGACATGAAACTCTATGTCCTCATGTGATGCTGCAAAGATGACTTTCTCCAGTGTAATGGTGAAGCAGATGTTACAATTCTGTGAAAGTTTTATTTGTAATTTTATGAGATTAGCCCACCAAAAAAAAAATCCATATGGTATCTTCTTTTGGTTTTCAGCGAGAATTACATATATTATGGAGAGGTAAGAAGCAGAAGAGAGATTATTATTTATTTTGGCTGATTCAGTTGCTAAGCAGACTCATTATTTATGTCCTGGCTCGAAAGCAGCACATTTTAAATGCAGATCAGAATACTTTTTTTTTTCCTTGTGTCAGATTACAAGGTTGAATTGCTTCACCAAAAGTTACCATTTCTGTTACTGAAAAGCCATATCTTGTTAGTTTTATGCTCCAAAGATGATTCTGTTTAGATAGAGAAAAGTGTCAGGAATGAAGCTTTCTGACAGCAGGGTGAAACTCTCTCACATTGAAAGAATTCTCTCACGAGAAGTGTTTGCAATCTCCCTGCGATTTTTCCTTCCTCCTAAAACCTGTTTGAAGATAAAACGGAGTGTAACCTGTGCTCTGTCAACTTCCTGCCGAGTGTTAACTCAGAAACCTCCAGGTCACAGAGTACATCATGTAACAAGTTCCTGGTGCTCAGGAATGAGTTCCAGATCACTTCCCTTAGGACTGATCGTCTATCGCCGAGGCCATTGCAACTTCTCCTGAAATCTTCAGAAGGTGATATCTAGCTTCATGATTAAAGAATGTTGAAACAAGGTACAGTGTGATTCCTTGTCAGCAAATTCACCTCAACTCCCCCAGACGAGGAAGATATGAGTGGCTTATGGAAATGCAATAGATTTAAAAAAAAAAATCGAGTATGAGAACACTTTTGATATCCAGGGTGTGTTGTTACTGTAGTTATGGTCGTTATTTTTAAGATATACTACTTTTTTTCTTAAAATTTTTACTTTTAAGATATAAGGATAAGTCCAAATCATTACATATTATTTTTAGTTCAGTTAAAAAAAAATCCTCTCATTAAACATTACATGTGGATATTGGGGGCTGCAGTGATGAAAACAACAGATAAATTTCTTGCATTCTAGGAATAAATGATTGAATGAATACATGACAGAAGGCAGGAGGTTGAATCAAATTTTTTACTGAAGATTCCTTCTAGCTTTTAAAAACTATTTTAAGATAATTTTGGTCTTAGTAAGAGTTGCAAAGATGGTCCAGAGAGTTTCTTATTCCCTTAAGGTTAACATCTTACATTTTGCCTGGTAAGATGACCAAAACTAGGATATTAACATTGGTACAATACTAGTTACCAATCTATAGATTTTATTTGCATTTCCCCATTTTCCCCTAATGCCTTTTTGCTGTTCTGTGTCTAAGCCTGGATATCGTGTTGTAGTCAGTTGTCACATCTCCTCAGTCTCCTCCCATCTGTGACAGTCGCTCTGTCTTGCCTTCTGTTTCATGACCTTCTGACCTTTCATGACCTTTCAACACTTGTGAACCATTTTGGTCACAAGTCTTGTAATATATCCCTAAGTTTGGGTTTGGCTGTGTTTTCTCATGACTAGACTATGCTTGTGGATTTTGGAGAAGAAAACACAGAGATGTGTTGTCATGATCTGAGAAGGTACCTGTTATCAGTGTTTTATTATGAGTGATAGCCTACAAGGATTTGCTACTGTAAAGTTACTAAATTTCCCTTTCTAAACTCTATTCTTCAGAATTCAACACTAAGTCCAAACCACACTTAAGGGAACTGGGGATTAATTTCCACTTCCTAGAGAGGAATATCAAAGAATTTGTGGAAAGAATTTGTTAAAATTCAAAGAATAAAAAAAAATAACAAAGAATTTGTTAAAACTATGGAACAACTATGTTGAAGGAGGTAATTTGAGGCTATGCAGATTTCCTGCTTCTCGTTAATTCAGCCTTGATCCCTGAATCTTGCCTGCAAAAGTTATTACTGTAGTCTTCTTACTGTGATCTAGGAGTGAACTCCTGCTTCTCTCATTCGTTCAACATTTATTAACTAGAGTTCTTCAGCTCTCCAGTTCATTTGTTTTTTGTTTGGTCATTTATTTGTATCAGTGTGGATTCAAGAACATGTACTTTATTCTCTGGGTTAGAAAACAATCGTACTATTATTTATTTCATTGTTCAAATTGTGTAAGCCTTGGCTAGTTCATTTTTGGTTGAACATTCCACTGTTTGCACCTGAGGGTTGGCATGGTTAATTTTTTCTCTGTAGGACACAGTGGAATTTCCTTCTGTGAGAAGCAATTCTGTATGAAATATATGAGCTTTAGAAAGAAAACTGAAGCTAAGAAATTATTCTCACTGACTTTGAGAATGATTCACATATACATTTACAAAAATCAACTGCGTTTTGGTGGGGGGAAGCAATAACCCTAGCATGGAAAAATAATGAAAACATACATTATTTTGGGTTTACTACTGTACTAGTAAGGATAACCATGCATTTCTTTAAGTGAAATACCATACCGTGAAGATGAGTGTCAATCCTTAAAAGTTTTCTCTGAGCCTGCTAAAATGTCAAATAAGAAAACCTAGTTAATCACTACTTACTGAACTTTATCTCATCTGAAGTTCATTTTGGTATGGGGAAAATTAGAAATGCACATTTGTTGAACGAATAAAGACATAATTCCTCCACTGAAGAATTGTAATGTTCATCAGTGAAAAAAGATGAAAAACTGTGAGGCAATTAAATCAGAGCAAAACATTACATATGGGCTTCACAGGTGGCTCAGTAGTAAAGAATCTGCCAGACAAATGCAACAGATTCAGGAGACATGCGTTCAATCCCTTGGTGGGGAGGATTCCCTGGAGGAGGAAATGGCAACGCACTCCAGTATTCCTACCTGGAAAATCCCATGGATAGAGGAGCCTGGCAGGCTACAGTCTATGGGGTTGCAAAGAGTCGGACATGACTGGGCGACTGAGAACGCATACATAAATTACTTATATATAAATTTACATTTTATGGAATAGATAGTAAGGGATGCTTCTAATTAGAGACTTTGTTTTTTGTTGTTGTGGTAATTAAGCTTTTAGAGGTTTAAATTGTGGTCTACATTAAAAACTGAAATGGTTATGAGTTTAGGCTGATTAATCTATTATAAGAAGGCAGACAATATGTTGAATGTCATAATCAGTTTTCTTGTTTAAAATTTAAAACTAATTTAAAATTGCTGTGAATTAGATTCCTAGCTTCAATCTAATCTATTACATTTAAGGGATCTCTGAATGACTTTGTAATTTAAGAATATTGTTGGTAAATACTCAGTTAAGATCAAAGTGTTTCAAAGGAAAATTGTTAAGATTCTTCAGTGTATTTCCTTACTCTAAAATGACTTTATCCATCATAGTGTAGAATGGACTACATAGGGTCCGTCTCCAGTGTCCAAATTCACTTGAGTATACAAATACAAAGCCTCATGAAGATGTCTGTGCTAACAGATGCTGGGCTTATTCATAACTCACTCATTCACTCTGCATAGCCAGCATACATCCTTTGCAATAATAGGTTCAGGGTCAGCCAAGATACATAGACATAGACGCCATGTACCTGTGGGATCACTAGGGAATACTTAACATGACAAATTTAAATGGGAGAATTCCAAGTATGCAGTGTTCCTTCAGGCAGTACTTAGAATATTTTTCAATATAAAATTTAATTTTGTTATCAGATTACCAGTCTTCTTTGGTCTTTATGTTTTGGTGTCCTGAAATCCAGTGGTCAGGATTCTGTAATTTTAGGAGCATTTGACCTTGAATGGAGGATTACAAGCCCTTCTTCAGTATTAGAGTAAGATGTCTGTTGAGATGTAGGACTTCAGCAGAAATCAGCTTTTAAAAACAAAGGTTCAGGCAGCTGTCTCTACATCCATGGGTATGTTTGATGGAATCGAGCTTGTGGAGGAGAAGGAAAAATGTATGGGAGTTTCCCTACTAGGGCCTTTGAGAATGTACTTCCCCCATATCTAGCAGTATATATTACAGTGTAATATAATGTGGTATAATAAATTTAATTTTATCAACTGTAATGTCTGGGCCAATAATTATTGTATTTTAGAATAGAGCATCATAAAGATAAGCATCAGGATTGTAGAAACTGTAGGTAGGATTAGAAAAACATGACAGGAGGAACTGATTTCTAGGAGTCGTTATTGGGAGGGACTAGAAATCACTTGCATAAAATTATGTCTTGGTTTTATCATTATATGTGAGTGGTTTTCTTCTTGTTGTTATATACAGATTTAATCTCCCTCACAATCCTTAGTCAAATGTAACACTTCAAGTAGGTTGGTGGATTATTTCACTTTTCCTTATCTCCTCACCTGACAATACTACTTTTTATTTACATGTGTACACACACACACACCGCCCCCCATATATTCAGTTCAGTTCAGTCGCTCAGTCATGTCCGACTCCTTGTGACTCCATGAATCGCAGCACACCAGGCCTCCCTGTCCATCACCAACTCCCGGAGTTCACTCAGACTCACGTCTATCGAGTCAGTGATGCCATCCAGCCATCTCATCCTCGGTTGTCCCCTTCTCCTCCTGCCCCCAATCCCTCCCAGCATCAGAGTCTTTTCCAATGAGTCAACTCTTCGCATGAGGTGACCAAAGTGTTGGAGTTTCAGCTTTAGCATGATTCCCTCTGAAGAAACCCCAGGGCTGATCTCCTTCAGGATGGACTGGTTGGATCTCCTTGCAGTCCAAGGGACTCTCAAGAGTCTTCTCCAACACCGCAGTTCAAAAGCATCATTTCTTCGGCGCTCAGCCTTCTTCACAGTCCAACTCTCACATCCATACATGACCACAGGAAAAACCATAGCCTTGACTAGATGGANATTTCCTTCTCCAGGGGATTATCCCCACCCAGGATATATATATAAACACATTTGCTGTTTAGTTGCTACGTCATGTCCAACTATTTTGCAGCCCCATGGACTGTAGCCTACCAGGCTCAGGCTATCAGGCTGTCCATGGGATTCTCCAGGCAAGAATACTGGAGTGGGTTGCCTTGCCTTCTCTAGGCGATCTTCCTGACCCAGGGATCAAACCCACATCTCCTGCAGTGCAGGCAGATTCTTTACTACTGAGCCACTGGGGAAGTCCCATAAATATACACATATTTATATAAATTCTTAAGTTTAGTTATTAAACTATCATTTTAATAATCATCACCATGTTATTATTTCTGGCTATTCTTATCCAGAAGAGTAATGGGTGAGAAAATAAATGAAAGGATTTTTTTTTTAAACTCCCAGGCTTATATATTAAATGACAGACCTGTTAGAGAGGGAAATTAGAAAATGTTACTTACTTAGTAACTTGTAAAATCCTTTTAAACTCCATTTTAATATAAGAAATATCTTCTGGCTTTGGTGGTCATAAAAAGATCCTCTCAAAATAGAAAAATCAAAACAAATATAAACAGATAATTCTACCACCCTCAACAATGAGAGAATTACTATTAACAGCTCTTTTGTCTTTATTGCAAATGCTGGTTTGGGAGGTCTGGCTTCTAAGAAGTCTGCTTATCTAATGAAGTAGCTCTACATAAATTGAGACTTAACATTACCCAGAAATTTGGCTAAGATTCATCACTGACACACATCTTATTACTCTTAGATGAAATTTAAGGAAGCAGACATTCGCCTGTTTCTGATCATGTAGCCTCAACTCTGTGTAGTCACATTTAGAGAAGTTTAAATTACAAATCTTATTTAGAATGTGAGTGCCACTCTGATAAGAAGCTCATAAATAAGAGCATGAAATACATTTAAAGATTACGAGCCTTACAAAGTAGATTCAGGAACATATCTTTATAGTGTGAGTTACATATGGGAAGGTTCTCTTTAAGAATTATTACTGTATTTGAAAATCAATATTATTTCTCTTGTAGTGAAATAAATGGGAACCCACAATTTAACACTGAAAGTCAAACAACCCACTTATTATTCCATCCCCCAAATTTGGCTGCAAAATTATTTAGTTGGCATTTTAGAAGTTTAAAAATAGGATCATATTTTATATAATTATCTGTGACAATGGAAAAATAAGTAGAACATGTTCATTAAGTTTTACTTTTAAAGACTGATGATACTATATTTTCCATCAAATTTAATATTGCTATATGACATTTAATTCTAGTGTCCTCACTCCAAAAATATCAATTAAGGAAAAGTACCTCTTTCAAGGAAAGGCTTAAAAATAGGTTTCAGTTTGTTATTAGTTCATCACTAGCATAATATATTATTTCATTATGCATTAATGAAATACTCAATTAATGTATGTGAAAATTAATTAAAAATAAAACACAGACTAAAACTGCTTATGTTAACTTCATACCCTTAAGAATGGACCATGTATCTTTACCAGAGCAAATGCTTCTCTGAAACATTTCATGGGTTCTTTAAGCCTTTTGTTAACTGCCTGCTATTACCACTACAGCTTGTATATGTATATATATGATCACCAGCTTTCTAATTTCTCTCACCTTCCTCCAGTTTTCTTTTCCTCCAGTTTTCTTTTCCTTCTGTGGTATCTTGCACAGTTAGTCCAGATTAATTTCAATTTTATTCTCATCATGTCATTGTCTTACTCATAGATCTTCAATGGTCCCCCCTCTACTTTGTTTTTCTTAATGAATAGTGTATAAACCATTATTAGCTCTTAAAAGCTTTACATATCCAAATGCAACATGATTTTTGAAATTAAATCTTACATTACTCTTTTACATTTTTATTCAGCTATTGTGTCTTGTTTGCTGTCTCATGAAGGAGAAATACTTATTGCTGAATCTGTGACTTTTTCTCAGTTACACTTTTATTAGAATTTATGTCCCTCTTCTCAGTTTGTATTACCTTTAAGTACAGTTACCTATCCAATAACTTTTGTTTCTGGATCCAATTCAACTCCCACCTTGTTACTGATCATTTCAAACTCCACTAACCTCTCCTCTCAAGCACTTATCATATTATATCCATCTCTTACATTTAATTTCATGATTACTTTTTGACATATACTATGTCTTTGGAAGGAATGATGCTAAGGCTGAAACTCCAGTACTTTGGCCATCTCATATGAAGAGTTGACTCATTGGAAAAGACTCTGATGCTGGGAGGAATTGGGAGCAGGAGAAGGGGATGACAGAGGATGAGATGGCTGGATGGCATCACTGACTTGACGGACGTGAGTCTGAGTGAGCTCCAGGAGTTGGTGATGAACAGGGAGGCCTGGTGTGCTGCGATTCATGGGGTCGCAAAGAGTCGGACACGACTGAGTGACTGAACTGAACTGAACTGATGTCTTTTCAATGTGGTATAGGTTAGCTCTTGGGCTGTCATTTAACAAAATTTTCAGAGTCCATTAGGATGGAGAATGTGTATTTGAACCTTTGGAATAGTATGCCTAAAAAAGGTGCTGATTTTAGAACAGGTGATCCTAAGATTTGACTCTTACCACCACTATTACTAGCTGTGCCAGGGCTGCTCATAACTTCTTTCAGTTTCAGTTCGCCCGTCTCTAAGCATGAATGAGACCACTCTTTTATAGGATTGTAGCAAGGATAGTCATACTCAGGTAAGGCACTTAGTACTCAATAATGTTCCTCACCTTATACCATGTATGATAGCATTCCTCAGTAACTATTTATCAAAAGCATGGAAGAAGCATTCACATGTCTGTTTGACCCTCCCTTTAATTAGTAATTTAAGGGTATATCAAAATCCAAGTACAGGAAGAGGTTTGAGAGCTACATGGCTCTCTGTGGAAAATTATTTGCGGGTGGTATCCCTGAAGCATTTTGCCAGCATCAGCTACATTCTAGGCTCAATTTCATGTCAATAGGATTCAGTTCAGTTCAGTCGCTCAGTCGTGCCCGACTCTTTGCGACCCCATGAATTGCAGCACGCCAGCCCTCCCTCGGAGTTCCTCGGAGTTCACTCAGACTCTTGGAGTTCACTCAGACTCATGTCCATCGAATCCGTGATGCCATCCAGCCATCTCATCCTCTGTCGTCCCCTT
>SJYV01020660.1:2236015-2252955 GCA_006410875.1 Neotragus pygmaeus
TTGGATTTCCTCGCAGTCCAAGGGACTCTCAAGAGTCTTCTCCAACACCACAGTTCAAAAGCATCAATTCTTCAGCGCTCAGCCTTCTTCACAGTCCAACTCTCACATCCATACATACAATAGGATTAGGTTACCAAAAACAAAATCTTGGAACAAGCCAGTCATCAGGATGCTAACAAAGCTGCGTCAAAGTCAGCTCCATTGAGGTAGTCACATGCAGGAGACAGATGACAGTGTGAATGTGGCCCAGAGCTCTTCTAATTGTACACAAGGTTGACTAGGCAGCAAAGTCAGAGCAATGTCATATGATCATACAGGGAAAAAACTTCAAACAGAGCACAGTAAGAGAGAGATTTGGAAGATATGAGCAATGAAGATGGAAGAATTCATATTTAATTACTTATACGTAGCTAGTCCTAAGCAATGGGAAGGAGCCCGAATCACATTAGATTGTTAACAACAGCAAAAGCTGTGTGTGAAACTAATAATTGTTAATACAGAAAGTTATATAGAAAACTGGAGGACTTGCATTGATCTTTAAAATCACACTTATATATGTAAAAGTACTATAATAAATGTATCATATTCAGGAAAGTGTCTGTGGTAAGGGTGTATAATCTAAAGAACATTTAAATTATTCATTTGTAATAACATCCATGTAAATATAGTTGAACTTTGAATTTAATTTGTCCAGTAAAGATTAAAAGGATGTGAGAGCACAGTATGGATTCATGTAAAATAACATTGAAAAATCTGGTCTGGCCACAGTGCTTTCATATCAGAGAATATAACCCACCACTTGAAAAAAAAGGAGAAGGATGTGAATTTCCAGCGTGCTTCTGTCAAAGTGTCATTTCTCTTTACTTTAAAAAATGTTAAATTGTTCCTAATATGTTTTCAAAATATTTATGTACCAGGAGTGACTACTCTTCAGAATGCTTGGGAAATACTTCAGAAGGCATTAATCATTACTGTTGATAGAAGTTGTTACATTATTATTGCTAAATAATGTATCTCATTTATATAAATCTGTAATTCTTTTAAAGGATTGAAAAAGCAAGAATACGTTTTTGCTTTCGGAGATTTTGATGACATGAAATGCATAGTGTTCAAAATTCTGAGTACATTTTTGTCATTTTTTGAAACCCACTTTTCTTTTTTGGTACCTAAGTACATTCAGCAGGGTGCACAGGATCAGACAGTGATTCCTGCTCTACAACCCAAGTGAGGATAAACTATATAAACATTTGTTTCTCTTTTTCTTTAATAAGTTTAAATAATGATTTTCAGACTTCACTTTAGAATCAAAAGCCAGTGGTAAATCAGCTAAATGGCTTGGCCAACTCCCTAAGCAAGATTCAGTTAAATCAGTTTTATGTAGTGCTGAAAACACAGCTGATTGAAAAGTGAATGGTTCTTATTTTCAACTGGCTGACTGGACCTCACCGGAGATGCAGGCTTAGAGAAGACCCTGGGAGCCTCTTCTTGACTTCTCACCATTTGCTATTGCAGTGGTACTGCAGGGGAGAGGCTGAGGCTCAATCACACTGACTCATAAAGCAGAGGCAATAACGTTTGCACATTTTATATACTCCTTACGCTGACCCTATCTACTGTTATCACTGGACTAGGGTAGAGAGATGATCCATCAGTTCTCAGGAAGAACTCACACGGGTACGTGTGTTTTGCTTTTTGTTTTATCTGTAACTACAACTTCGAGGACATAGTTTGCAATATCAATCCAATTGTCTTAAACTGTATCATAGTGAGTGGAAAGTGGACAGGAGGAAGGAAAGGTCAAACCTTCTATTTAGACAAGACTTGGCCTAAAGAAAGTTGGGACAGGAAGTTCTATTTAAATGAACTGGGGATCACTCTAGATTGAGGTTTATTGTCATCTCTGTGCTACTTCAGTTGCTTCTCATTTTGTCTTAAGAAAAAATAGTACTCTATAATGAGCCCTGAGACCTTTTCTTACACACATGAACTAATAAATTCCAAAATAAAGAAATGTCTTTAACTATGGGGGTCTATAAACCCAGTTAACAATGAAAGAGATGGCAAGTCTCCCCAGAGGCCCAAGCCACACATGGGAAAGCAATGGGTCCTTATATTTTATTTTTCTGAAAATGTTTTCTTATCCTAAAATAGACATATGTATATTTATATAGCTACACATAGAGTATAAGTGTATATTTATACACATGTATACCAATACACTTCATTAGAGAACATGAGGTCAGTTTCTGTCTATACCCTTAAGATATTTAAATACACTCTGTTCATTTCATTAAAATTAAACCTTAATTACTCAACCTTCCTGTTCTTGGATTAGATCCTGGTTCCTGTATCTTTAAACCCGTCAGAAAAGCCAGGAATCAGGACTGAAGAAGCCAAAGACTTTAGTGAAGAGATAGAGAAATTCTTAAGAGCTGAGTGAAAGATGTAAGATGTGCTAAGAGCTTAGCATACTATCCAGAAGAAAGGATCAGCATGTGGTCAGAGCCAAACCTCACTGGTGCTAAGTCAAAGATGTTTAGAAAAAAACATTTCAAAAAGCAAAAGAAACCAGCTGTTCCAGCAGTGTGTGTTGGGTGGCAGCATCAGTGGATGGCAGATGTTGCAATGGTGATTAGTAGCAATTATGTAGGTTGAATAAAGCTGAGAAAAGTAACATCAGTGAACAGATCTATAGGCAAATGCCCTAACTTCTCTGAGTCCCAATTTCTTCATTAGTACTAGGAAAAGTAGTGATTGGGATAATAAAAACATCTACATCACAGGATTATTACATCAAAAGATATTAACATAAAAAATGAAAACTGTTGAGTAAACTGAATTCTTCCTGTTAGCTCTACAACATAAATTTTTCAAAAATCAGCATCTCTCTTGATATTCCATCCCTGTCCACCTACCTACGGTTTATGTTGACTGTATTACATTATTGATACATTGGATTGTGTGTTATGTACAGTGACAGACTTAATTTTCTTGGACTCCAAAATCACTGTGGACAGGACCACAGCCACGAAATTAAAAGATGCTTGCCTCTTGGAAGAAAAGCTATGATAAACTTGTTATTCAGTTGTCAATCATGTCCAATTCTTTGTGACCCGATGGACTGCAGCGCACGAGGCTTCCCTGTCCTTCACCATCCCCTGGGCATGTCCACTGAGTCAGTGATGTCATCCAACCATCTCAACCTCTGTTGTCCCCTTCTCCTCCTGCCTTCAATCTTTCCCAGCATCAGGGTCTTTTCCAATGAGTCGGCTCTTTGCATCAGGTGGCCAAACTATTGGAGTTTCAGCTTCCAATGAATATTCAGGACTGATTTCCTTTAGGATGGACTGGTTGGATCTCCTTGCAGTCCAAGGGACTCCAAGAGTCTTCTCCAACACCACACTTCAAAAGCATCAATTCTTCGGCTCTCAGCTTTCTTTATAGTCCAACTCTCACATCCATACATGACTACTGGAAAAACCATCGCTTTGACTAGATGGACCTTTGTTGGCAAAGTAATGTCTCTGCTTTTTAATATGCTGCTTAGGTTTGTCATACCTTTCTTCCAAGGAGTCTTTTAATTTCATGGCTGCAGTCACCATCTACAGTGATTTTGGAGCCCAAGAAAATAAAGTCTGTTACTGTTTTCATTGCTTCCCCATATATTTTCCATGAAGTGATCAGACCAGATGCCATGATCTTTGGTTTTTGAGTGCTGAGTTTTAGACTTAGACATCATATTAAACAGCAGAGACATCACTTTGCCAACAAAAGTCCATATAGTCAAAGCTATTGTTTTTCCGGTAGTCATGTACAAGTGAGAGAGCTAGACTGTAAAGAAGACTGAGAGCCAAAGAATTGATGCTTTTGAATTGTGGTGCTGGAGAAGACTCTTGAGAGTCCCTTGGACAGCAAGGAGATCAAACCAGTCAATTTTAAAGGAAATCAACCCTGAATATTCACTCGAAGGACTGATGCTGAAGCTCCAATCTTTAGCCTCCTGATGTGAAGAGCCAACTCATTAGAAAAGACTCTGATGCTGAGAAGGATTGAGATTAGGAGGAGAGGGGGATGACAGAGGATGAGATGGTTGGATAGCATCACTGACTTCACTGACTCAATGGATATGAGTTTGACATACTCTAGGAGATTGCAAAGGACAGAAAAGCCTGGAATGCTACAGTTCATGGAGTTTCAGAGTCAGACACAACTTAGTGAATGAACAGCAAATAGTGTTAAGGATGCATTAGTGGCCATGGAAGCTAAGATTTTTAAGAATGATAAACTCTCAGTGGAGAAGTGTAGTGAAGTTTAATATAATATATTAACTACTTGGACCAGATACTGACTCAGTTTGGAAATAATAGATACAGATGTTCCAAGACAGCATTAGCCTTGTCTGTGTGTTTCCAAGTTCAGCTGATAAGTTGTGAGGAACTTTCGGAGGGAAGAGTTCTGTGGATGGCGGAACTTCCTTCCACAAGTCTCTTGTGATTGTTTAAGGATTTATTGAAGCAATAAAAATAAGTACAATAAAATAATTAAAAATTGGGCAAATCCTCTTTCTTAATTTAGGTAGTGTATTATTAAATTCTCAAAGGTTACAAAAAGGAAAAGATGCCTACAAGGAAACAAAAGAATGCTTTTGTTTTTGAAATCCTGTAAAGAATATATTTATGAAAATTAAGTTAGATATAAACAAATTAGTTTTTAAAAATCTTGAAAAGCCTGTGTAAGAATGACAGAAGAAATTAAAGCATTCAAGAAGATGGTGAAAAACTCAGAAGAGCAATGATTTTTAGGAGATTTGGTCGTTGACCACATTTTGCATTAATATGCTTCTAGGCAAAGGGGCTTTAGACAAAGTAGATTGAAGTAAAAAAGTCTAGATCTACTTGATCCAAAAAAAGAGTTGTCGTTTCACACCATAAGAGATTTTCTGGATTTTTCAGATCTGCTTCAAACTGCAATCACTGAATGACTAAATTTGAATGTAGCATGATGAAGTAAAAGTAATGATCCTCTAAGAACACTCATTACCATGTTTGGGATGAGCTTCTTGTAAGGTAGTTGTTACTTGGGTCTTTTAAAAGATCCAAGTTTCTACCGGGATTTATCATTTATGTTCATTAATGGAACATAAATGCTGGAGAGATGAACCTTGAAACAGATGGAGTTTTGCTGAAACCACAGAAACTTCAAATATATTAATCTAGACAGTCTGAGGGCTTCCCAGGTAGAGCTAGGGGTAAAAGAATCTGCCTGCAGGAGATGCAAGAGATGTGGGGTCATACCTAGTCTGGAAGATCTCCTGGACTAGGAAATGCCAAAACACTCCAATATTCTTGCCTAGAAAATTCCATGGATGGAGGAGCCTGGCTACAGTCCATGGGGCTGAGTTGAACATGAGAGTTGAACATGACTGAGTGACTGAGTACAGGGAGGCTGATGTTCCAAGAGGGTAGACACAGGTGTTAATGAATGACCAGGACAAGCTATGTTCTGGAACTCTACTGCCTGGATGGAGACTTGCTTAGGATTAGCTTAAAAATGATGATAACTGAGCTATATGTAAATTGAGAATTTCTGCAAAAAAGTCTAAACAGTACATTAGAATATCATCCAAATATATTACATACTAACTTTGATCTTTCCCAAGGCAAGAATTAATGGAGTAAACCCTTCACTGGTTAATGGGATACAACATTACAATGGCATACAGGCATCAGAAAGTTTTAATTGGCTTAGGTGTTTACCCAGAGGAGTTTGTAGGTACCCTAGAAAGCCAGCTTTTTGTAGACACATGAATCTGTAATACAGGGAAACCAAACTGTATTTTTAACTACAGTGAATCCAAAGAAGACCTATTGTCCCGGAGACGCCTGGGTTTCTTGTTGTTGCTGACAACAGGCCAATTGCAAAATAACAGTTGCAGTGTGAGATCTAATATTTAACTTCCTAATTAGAAAAGCCTCCTTGGTATGTCACATATTTGGGAAACATCTAAAGTACGGGATAGAGGAGATTTGCGATCTCAGCTGGTCAGAAATGACTGCTTTAGAAATACTCTGTCAGTACAGAAATACTCGTCAGTACTGGTAGCTTCAGAAATACTCTGTCAGAAAGCACAGTGAGTACTGGTAGCCCTCGCTTTGCATGGTGACCCCTGTGCATTCCCAAATAGTCTCCTTGTTCTAATGGTTTCACTGTGCAAAGGTAGCAAACAGTACTCACATGTATGAGTTTCCATTAACATAATATCAGGCAAAGTGGTAACTACTGGTAGTTACTCCAGGACTTAGTCACAGGTAGGTGACAATATAATTTGTTATTCAAACTGGGATGGGTTTGAAAGTGAAAGTGGGCTCTATTAATTATCACGTTGGGACAACAGGCGTAATTCAGCAGTGTTCCAAGCAAAATATATGGTCACTGTGATCCTAGGTTTCTAACCAGCTGAGACCAAGGATGAATGGGAAAGAAGTGGTAGACACCAGTGGTACCAAGAGCTCTGTGCAGACACAAGGCATGGTCTTGAGAGGATTATGGAGAGTGTTAGCCTAGTAAGTTAATTCCTTGACTTATATCATGTTGTGGCTCCAAAGGCAGTCTTGACTGCTCTGTATTGAATTGGTAGCCCAACGCTGCTAGCATTGGCAAGGGTTTCAGGGTTAACAGAGGTCAAGCCTGAGCTTGACTTCCTTCCCCAGTACTATAGGATGTGGTATTCAGCAATCACAAGTGGTGAGGCAAAATGGATTTGCCTTTCTAGGTATGTGGTACTAATTAACCAGCATATTTGGTATATGAAAACAATCAATATGCAGAAAATGAAATACAAGATGCTGTCATAAAACTTCCTTGACAAATGGTCATCTAGATTCTGCTAGAGCTCTATAGCACATCATCTGTGGCAGAAAACAAACTTCATAAGGAGTCAGTTTCATTGTTAGACAACTCTAGTTGTTTAGTGTTCTTTCTTAGATGATGTTGATCTGAAACTTGTCTTTCTATACTTACTGTCCTTTTCTGTCTTCTGAATTAATAAAGAACACGTTTCTTTCATTTCTTGGTACTCTCCCCTTGAGCCCTTATTTCACTCCAGGGGGAAAAATCCCCATTTCTCCCACCATTTATCATATGATTTGTTCTAGCTACTTAGAAGAAAAGTATATTACAAATATCTTGGGAAGACACATGAAATTCTCTTGCTTTGTGTTAGAATTAACAGATAAGTCACACTATTTGCTTTCTCTATGATATAGAGCATTAACATCTTGATTCATGAGCTGAACTTATTACTGATGATAAATTTCAGTGCCCTGTTCTGTTAGCTATTATTTTTGCTTTTTCCCATTTATCACTTTTTAATCTACTTTGTGAACAGTCAGATCTGTCACTAGAATTTCAAGAGACTATTAAATAAAACTGTTTTCTAAGAAAATATACTGTCTCCGTTATTGTAGAGTCATTTTGCTTAAAAAAGATTTACAATATTCCTGCACCATCCTCCTGTCCCTAATACACTGCTGCTTCAGTGTTGTTAAGCTAAGCTTCAATGGATATACTAATTCTTTTAAATCAGTCATTATTTCCATAGTTTTTTTTTTTTTTTAAGTACATCCTAAATGTGCAAACTTGGCATATATGTTGCCAAGTTTCCAGCAGGGAAATAAAGCAGCTTAAATGTGGATAACTTTTTTAAAAAGTGGTGTGTGTAAACCACAAACTTCTCACATGATGAGAAGGAAGCTAATAAGAACTTAGATTTGCTAGGCAATAGTAGAGCTCGTTTATAAAGGACCTCAAGGGCTAAGATGTATTTTTGTGGATTTTATCTCATGTGGTTTTAAAAAAACTGAAGGTTTTTAAAGAAGGAAAACTCAGAGCGCTATCTACACTATGAGGATGTTTTCTGGAATCGATTCTTGATTTTTGAAAGGCAAACCAATGTGACAAAATGAAGGGAGGACTCCCAGTCCAGTGGTCAGGATTGCCTTGGGACGGCTCTCTTCAACTTGCACAAAGGGAGACCACTGTGCTCTGTGGCTGTCTTTGACATTAGCCATTCTTGGTGATTTCTGCTCTTTACAGTTTATTCTCTTATTCCAGTTCTGAACCAACAAATTTTCGTTAAGCACTGTCTAGGTGTTCACAGCAGGACGCTTAGCTCAGTATTTCAGAAAGAAAAAGAATGTGAAGTCGCTCAGTCGTGTCTGACTCTTTGCGACCCCATGGACTGTAGCCTACCAGGCTCTTCAGCCCATGGAATTTTCCAGGCAAGAATACTGGAGTGGGTTGCCATTTTCTTCAGAAGCAGAGTGTAAAAGAACAACTTTTTAGATTTAGGTGATTTGAGTTGGATGTTAGCTGTGAACTTGAATCAAATCAGGAAAATGTATTATTCCAGAGGCTGGGTTTTTTAAAGTATTTCTCAGGAAATACTCATCTCATGATATTTCATCATTAACTCTGGATGTTTCTCCCCAAACACATTAACTGTAAACCTATCCATTTTAAAATTACTCTGTTTTTTAAGATACACATATTTAGCTCTAAGACAGTAAAGAACTTGAATTTGCCCCTAGGTCAGCAGTTGGGCTCTAATTGCTGACATTAGGTGAATACCAACCAGCTAAATCACAGTGGCTCCACAATGTTTTAAGGAGCCGTGTCTGCACAGTATATGGCCTCAAGTGCAAAACAGAAGGCTGCTTATACAAACAGTCGTGTGCACGTGCAAATTCTTTTTTGGGTTGAGAGCTGCTTATTTTGTACAGATAATTACCAGGCTGCATTCCCACTAAATATATTCTGCTGCCTTAAATTGGGGGCTTAATTGCGAAAACTGATCCTTTGAAGACATGAAACTCTTTGAAGGTTTCTTTCCTGACTGCAAAATTTTATGGGTTCTGTCTATAAATTGAGTTGTGCAGGATGACTGGGCTGATGGATTCTATAGACTGAGATCCAGCGGTGTCACATTACCATTTTCTACCAGAATACCCTCTTTGGCACAAAGACCCATGGGCCGTAGTTTGATGGTGACCTTAACTCGCAAGCAAGTCAGGTCTCTGCTACTGGACGTTCTCCCCATTTGGACAGTGCCTCATTGTCACCAATTGGAAAACATGTTTCTATCAGGATAGAAACACGTGAAGGCACTACTTAACACTGAGTGCTTGTGCTAAGTCGCTTCATTTGTGACCTGTGACCCCATGGACTGTAGCCTTCCAGGCTCTTCTGTCCAGGGGATTCTCCAGGAAAGAATACTGGAGTGGGTTGCCATGCCCTCCTCCAGGGGATCTTCCCAATCCAGGGATCGAACCCACATCCCTTACATCTGCCTGTGTTGGCAGGTGGGTTCTTTACCACTAGCACTACTTAACACTAATGAATGATTGCTTGTTACATTTCAGCTTTGAGCACTGGGAAGAAATGGCATTATCAAGTCCAAGGCATATACTTTCTCTGTATATCATTTCTGAGGGAGAAAAGACTGCCAAGATTAATATTAGGCTGCCAGATCTTTCCACGGTCCCAGATTAAAATTTACTTGACATGTAGGTGCTGAGAGCATCGACATAGGCAGGCATATTTGCAAAGTTATCTTTCAGAATCTAGGTTCAGAGATTCACTGGAGATTTTCTATGTGTGTTTTTATTTATTTCCTTCTCTATTCTGCTGATTTTGTCCTGCAGCAGCAACATGTGATCCTGAAAACGGCAGTGCTCACCTGGCTGGGAAAATATTTTAAAAATACCAACAACAAAAAATCCCAGCATGTGACTGTGACCAGCTTGCTAGGTAGGCGTGAATACTTGTGGTTTGCACTCTAAATCCAGGCTGTTGCTAGGAGCTACTCTGTAACTTTGCCTCAAACATTTCCACCAAGAGAACCTTCTTCGTTGCCACATACCAAGCCATTCAATCTGCTGTGGTTTGGCCTGGAAGTCCACATCTGTGCTATGTTGTGAAGGTAGGTCACACTGTGGTTTTAAAAGACTGCTTTTAATATATTTTGCCTATGAATTGATGCAACTCTCCTGAAGGGAAATTCAGCATTATCCATTAGAGGACTTAAAAGTGTCTACACTTCATGACTCAGCAGTTTAGCTTCCTGGAATTTATCAGAAGAAAAAAAAAAAAAAAACAGTGTGTTAAGATTTATGCTATAGTTCTTCAAAGTGTTAGCTATAATTTAAAAATTGTAAAGTGCCATGCTACAAAATGAAAGACTGTTCATATAAATTCCACAGAATAATTGTAAATCAACTATATCTTAATAAAAATAAATAAGCAAAAATAAAATATATTTCATAGAGGAGAATGGTATATGGCCATTAAAAACTAGTATGACTTGGAAATGGATATCAGGAGATGTTTATAATTGTTTAAAATGGAAAGAATAGTTTTGGAAAGTATGACCACTTTGAAACTACTTTTTGTAAAAAATAAAGGAGGTAACTACATAATAATGAGCACTGTCATATTACAAAATGTGTGTGTGTGTGTGTGTGATGTTATAGGTTATTATCATCATACGTTATCATCATTAACTCTAGATGTTTTGTATTTTATTTTTTGCACTCTTTGGTATTTTCAAAAAAACTAATAATCACCATGTAATAATAGTATTCTCAAGTTGCACTAGTGATAAAGAATCCACCTGTCAGTGCAGGAGCCACAGAAGAGGCAGGATCGATCCCTGGGTCAGGAAGATCCCTGGAGGAGGGCATAGCAACCCACTCCAGAACTCCTGCCTGGAAAATCCCATGGACAGAGGAGCCTGGTGGGCTACAGTCCACGGGGTTGCAGAGTCTGACATGACCGAGGTGACTTAGGTAGGCATGAAGAGTATTATAATTAAGTAAACAATAATTCTTCTATTTTCACGCCCTCATACAGAATTATCAAGGGCAGCAGTGTTTTATGGAAAAATCTTAGAAACAGACAAGCAATGAGTGGGTCTTCAATTAAAAAAAAAAAAAAAACCCTTTATTACCACAAAAGCTGTCTAGTTAGTATGCACTCATATGCTGTATTCTGCCTCCCTGGGTGCAACGAAAATGGCTACAGTTTCCTTCTGAAATCATTGTCCATTCTTTTCCAAACATTACTGAATGGAACACTCAGTGCCCACCTCTCCTTCCTGCTGCAGAGCTAGAAATAAGCAACGTCCTTGTACGTATAGCATGGCTAATGCTTCAATCAGTGAAGGGGTATCCTTTGATGAAGCTGTTTCTGTTACACTGGAAGTTGAGGAAGTATTAAAGAAATATTAAATTGGTTGAAAAGAGACTGCTGTGTGTGGAGACTGGTTTGACTTTCAGGATTCTGGTTTGACCTGGTTATAGGAACAGAGATGGATAAGGGAAAAAATACATTGGAATCTAAACACAGCATGAAAAAATTAGCAATGCCACTTGCCAATAAATGTTGCAGGGTTGTAATTGCTGCAGTTTGGACACTGAAACAGTTTAATTGAGAGGGCTTGCCTGTAAAAGTTTTGCAGAAAACCCCAAAGGGAATCCTTGATCATGGCTTCTTGCCACTTCCATTGGACTGCAGGTATCTTCACACACCACACTCCCAGTACTACTGAGCTGCGATACCACAGCCCATCACCACAGCAAGGGTCTAGGAATATAGCGATGGATCAAGCACTGCTGTTCACCTGTGGCAACTCTTGATGTAGAAAGTAAGAAACAAATATTATAATGCAATATAGTTAGCATAATAATTGACATATGTACTCCATACTGCCAACTCAGAAGAAGGAATAATTACTCCATGGACCTTGAAGTTCTGTTTAGGTTTCAAAACCAGGGTGATGCTTGATTTGGATCTTAAAGATTGAGTAGGCATGAAAATTATGAGTTCTTACAAAGTTTGAGTACTACAAATTATGAGTGGTGACATGTGGCAATGTAGTCCCATCATTTAGGGTTTTCTTAGGCCAACACAAAGGTCAAATTTGGTTCAGTCAACTGAACCACTGGAAAATGTCATTTTGAATTTTACAAATATAGCCCTCGCCTCACATGCCATCTAAGAAATACCAAAAATTTCATAGCTGTGAGAAATGAGGCAAGTCTTTAACATCAAAGACACAAGACCCACATAGGCAGCAGATTCTGATTGCAAAGCATAAACTTCAGAACAAGAACTGATAAATGCTGTAGAAATGAACTTTCAGTAATTTCACCAATTTATCACAAGGCTCAGTTTAGTGTTTCTCAAACTTATTTTCTCTGTCACTCCTTTGACAAAAAGCCTCAGACTCTTCCCCCTAATTCCTTCTTCTTCTCCTCACAAAATTTCAATGTGTACACAATTACAGATCATTGTAACATCTGAGATTATTTCACCTTGCAGGAGTCAATTTTTGCCCCATTGGGGTTCCTAATGCTCCCCTTTACTATGTGTGGTTTTAAACGAAGATGTTAGTCTCAAATTTTGTTTCCTAGATTGCTTGTAGCCCAAATTACTTTTTTAAAGATTTTTTTTATATGGACCATTTTTTTTTAAGTTGGAGAAGGCAATGGCAACCCACTCCAGTACCCTTGCCTGGAAAATCCCATGGATGGAGGAGCCTGGTAGGCTGTTTTGTTTTGGTTCTATGGCTGCAAGGCACGTGGGATCTCAGCTCTCCCACTAAGTATCAAACCAATACCCCACCCCACACTGGAAGACAAAGTCCCAGTCACTGGACTTCCAGGGAAGTCCTCAAACCAAATTCTTTTAAAAAGTGGTCTGTATTTTGTTTTGTTGTTTACATGCCTCACGCATATAAATCGAAACTCACACACTAACTACAATAAAGTCCTTTAATGTGACCCCAGATAGCCATTCAAAGTAAGAAATCTTGTTCAGATTCTTTATGAAACCACTCTCAATTTCTAAAATGTAGTTCTCCAATGAAGATTGTGACTGCCTCTCATTTCTCAGATTTTCTAGCAATACCTCATTTTTGTTGTCACAAGTATCATGAGTAATAATTTTAAAGAACAGACACAGATCAAAAATCCTTCAAGTGGACAGTCTTCCTTTTTTTGGCCATAATTTGCCCTGGCTAACCTCAACTATACAAAATCACAGCATTAGGCAGTTAGAGCAATTTCAAAGAACACACACATACTCACGAGCTAAAAAAGAGGCATAATTTTGTTTGGCAAACACAGACTGTGGCCAAAATTGTTCTGTAAAGTATAATGCTTCAAAAAATAGTATACCCACAACTATGCATCATGGGAGCTCTTATGAAAGAAAATAGAGATTGGTTGGGGGAGGGGAGAGCCTCTACGAGAAGATAAAAGGGACAGCTTCTAGGTTTGGCAAAGTTAAAGTGGAAGGCATTTGGAAAGGAGATGCATTGAGGACTTCAAGTAAATGGGAAGCTAACCCCTCTTACCTGGACATATTTAGGATCTGAGGAGCAAAGGGCTTTAGATCCTTTCCCAGGATAACCAGCATGCACATGAGGGACTTCAACAAAATCCAGATACAGCTCAAGAACCCCCAAAGATGAATGTCCTGGGGACTAAAGCAAGAACATCAGCAAAGCATGGAGGACACTTGACAAAGAAGTCCTCAAATTTCACCGTCATAGCTTGACTCACATGCACCTGAATTTTACAGCTGCAGGCAGAAGATTTTGCCAGTTTTATACACCAATCATTGAAATGACACATCATTAAAATTATTAATTAAAAAAAACTATGAATAAAATAATTTAGATGTGTTGCCCAGGAGCAACAGAAATTGGGATGAAGGGCTAAGGAGGGATGGATCTGTTACCTTGTCTGTGAGAGTGTTTACCAGAAAAAAAATCAGGTTGCAATATCCAGAGATGGAGTCCACAAGCAAAATGTGCCTCAGTGTTCTCCACTCCCCTTAGCTTTCTCTGTCATCACCAGATCTCTCTGCCATCCTCACTAGATCTATCCTTCAGCCCTCAGGCACCTGCCCTCTTGACTCCTGGATGAAAGAAAAGTTGCCATCTGAGACCCACTGACATGACTGATCTAGTCCACTGGTCTAGGACTTAAGGTTTGCAAAGTGCTCTCCTAAATGGATGGTGGATGTGCACAAATAAAAGGCTCCATGGGAAAATAATGTCGAGAAACTAGGATGAATACATTTAAACATATTTGCTATGTTGTTGTTTAGTGGCTCAGTTATGTCTGACTCTTTTGAGACTCATGGACTGTAGCCTCCCAGGCGCCTCTGTCCATGGGATTTCCCAGGCAAGAATTCTGGAGTGAGTTGCCATTTCCTTCTCCAGGGGATCTTCCCGATCCAGGAAATGAACCTGTATCTCCTGCATTGGCGGGTAAATTCTTTACTGCTGAGCCATTAGGGAAGCCCTTAAACATCTTTATCAATATGCTAACAAGAACTTGATTCATCAAGAGAAGCATATGGTATAGTTTCCTAACATTGGGAGATAAATTGAGAAATGCTAAAATGCAGCATTTTATTTTACCTTTACACTGACTAATAGAGGCTTTTGTTAATATTCATTTAAAGTTAGGGGGTATAAATAACTTTTGGTAAGCAAAAAAAACAATACCAAAATGAACAAAAAAACCCCAAACAACAACAAAACACCCTCTGTAGTCACTTGGGCTCTATATGAATATTCAATTTATTAAGTCTGACAAATTTGAAAAACTTGGCTTTTAGTTTTTCAATTCAGCCTATAGTTCTTGATCATCTCTCTGTATATCTACAATTAATACCATGAGAATAAGATCAATTTCACCTGTATCAAAATACCAATAAATTAACTCAATTTGAACAGAACAAAATCACCTTAAACCATCAACTCTATTTAAAATTTAGTTAAACTCCTCTAAATGTCTTTTTTTTTTTTTTTTTTTTTTGAGAAGGCAATGGCACCCCACTCCAGTACTCTTGCCTGGAAAATCCCATGGACAAAGGAGCCTGGAAGGCTGCAGTCCATGGGGTCGCTGAGGGTCAGACATGAATAAGCGACTTCACTTTCACTTTTCACTTTCATGCATTGGAGAAGGAAATGGCAACCCACTCCAGTGTTCTTGCCTGGAGAATCCCAGGGACGGGGGAGCCAGGTGGGCTGCCATCTCTGGGGTTGTACAGAGTCGGACGTGACTGAAGTGACTTAGCAAATGTCTTTTTTGTTTTTATAAATTTAATCATTTGATTTTCTTAAGTGACTCAACTATATAACAGGGTACACTTATGAGCTTATCTTTCAAAAACTTTCTAAACCCTTACAGCCAATATTTATATAATGCTTACTCTATGCCAGATAATGTTCTAAGTTTTTCATTTATTTAATCCTCACATCAATCCCATGAGGTAGCTATCCTCATTTTTAATTTTGTCTAATTAAGAACTATTCTAATTTATGTTTTACAGGTTGAGGAAACTGAAGTACTGAAATCTTGAATAACTTGCTGGAAGTCATACTGATAATAAGTGACAAAGCGCTCATTAGTTTAATATAATAAACTTAACAGTAAAATAAATCAAATTATTTTAGTCATGACAATACTCCCGACTAACTTAAATTCTCTAGAAACTTTCACTTCAGAAATGACAAAACTGACATGTCAGATTCTCTCCGACATACAAATACCTTAAACAACAAACAGATTATTTGGAATTTAAAATCATCTTTTAATACTAAGTTTGATTTTTATTTCTAACTGTTCGGAGAGTTTACAAGACCTAAATGAAGAAGAGACTAACATCTCAGTCAATTCACAAACTCAGGATCACAATATAGTTACTTCTCAACCAGAAACCAGAATGAGAACATAAGGCCAGGGAGCAAAAAGCTTCCAGATGACCCTCCAAGCATCACAGTGAGAATGTTAGGTCATTTATTTTAGTACTGCCCATGGAGCATTGTGTTCAACTGAAATTGCAACCTACTTCTGAAATTATAACCTACTCTACTGGTGTGTGAGTGTGTGTGTGTGTGTGTGTGAGAGAGAGAGAGAGAGAGAGAGAGAGAGAGAGAGAGTGAGTGTGTCTAAGGAATGCTTGGTTGGATTTACATGCTTTTTTTTTTTTTTTAACCATCTCATTGATTTCATTGATTTTCATGTGTTTCCTTTCAGTAACAGCTCTACAGTCCTCCTCATCAGCAGCAGTTTGCAAATAAGGAAGCAGAGGAGCTGAGAATTAATTAATTTGCCCAGACTCCAGCAGGGGATAAACAATAGAGCTGAGATTCTAAGCCCAGGTCTTCTACATCCCGATCCAGTAGTTGCTGTTCAGTTGCTAAGTTGTGTCGAGCGCTAAGTCGACTCTGCCACCCCATGGACTGCAGCACAACAGGTTTCCCTGTCCTTCACTGTCTCCCGGAGTTTGCTCAGATTCATGTCCACTGAGTCAGTGATGCTATCTGATCATCTTTTCCTCTGCTGCCTTCTTCTCCTTTTGCCTTCAATATTTCCCAGAATCAGGATTTCAATCCAGACACTTGCTCAGGATTGGTTCATAGGCCACCTGCTGTGCTGTTCAGGCTGAACTTGGAACCTGCTGTGCAATAGTTCTATAACTCATGTTGAAATTATATTCCCCAACTTCTTTCTTCTGGCTGTGCCTCTGAAAATATTCACAGTTACTATTAGGTCATTCATTATTTCATCAGCCAGTCACAATATTTACTGGGCTGCTGTCAAACACTGGGCACTGCTTTTGGCACTTACAATGTTGTGAGACCAAAGTATGAATTTATATGGAGAGAAGGGTTAGGTCGTTTTTATTTTTTTCATTTTTTAATATAAATTTATTTATTTTAATTGGAGGTTAATTACTTTACAATATTGTATTGGTTTTGCCATACATCAACATGTATCTGCCACAGGTATACACTTGTTCCCCATCCTGAAATCCCCTCCCTAGGCTGTTTTTAAACAGAGCCATCACTACTGTACTTGACA
>SJYV01020660.1:2254690-2391201 GCA_006410875.1 Neotragus pygmaeus
ACAGGAATCCTACTTAAATTGAGAACAAATGGATTTATCTGTATAACTGAAAACTCTGAGTAGGAAGCCACACATTCATGCATGGCTGGATCAGAAGCCTAAAGGATGTTACAACATCTACCTCCCTTGCTCTTAAAATCTGTTTCCACACATTCTCTGCCTCCATGTCTTAACTTGCCACATTCTGAGTCCTGGCCTGACTCTTTCCTGCTGCTGACTCCTACTTAGCAAATGAAAGTGACTGCGGATCTCATGTGCCTTTCCCTTCCGTCTTGTGATTTTAAAAGAAGCAAGAGCATCTCTTCCAAATGTTCTTGGAGAAGAAATCTTGGAAAGAACGTTAGTTGACCCATCTCTTTGAGCCATGTGCCCAGTGCTGAATGAATCATGGTAATCAGGGGTTTGGAGAGTCCTGGGCCACATGCCCTGGAGTAGAACCACACCTGCCTAAGCCGCTGGGAATGGCAAAGGCAGGACGACGGGCAGGCAAGCCTTGAGGACCACGTGTGTATCCTGATGTCTCTGTCTCCCTCCATCCCTCTCTTCTTTCCTCCCTTAATAGTCATTGTTATCTACCATAATAATGTAAGACTATTAATTAATATATATTTATAGTATATATAAACTGTATTTAATATATAATTAAGACTATGCTTCAGAAAAAGGAATATGACAAGACTATATATTGTTACCCTGTTTTTTAACTTATAGGCAGAGCACACTATGAAAAATACCAGGCTAGATGAGTTACAAGCTGGAATCAAGATTGCTGGGAGAACCTCAGATATGCAGATGATACCACTCTAATAGAAGAAAGTGAAGATAAACTAAAGAGCCTCTTGATTAGGGTGAAAGAGGAAAATGAAAAAGCTAGCATAAAACTTAATATTTTAAAAAAGTAAGATCATGGCATCCAGCCCCAACACTTCATGGTAAATAGAAGGGGAAAATGTGGAAGCAGTGACAGATTTCCTCTTCTTGGGCTCTAAAATCACTGTGGGCGGTATCTGCAGCCTTGAAATTAGAAGATGGTTGCTTCTTGGAAGGAAAGCTATGACAAATCTAGACAGTGTATTAAAAAGAAAGACATCACTTTGCCGACAAAGGTCCATTTAGTCAAAGCTATGGTCTTTCCAGTAGTCATGTATGGATGTGAGAGTAGGATGATAAAGAAGACAGAAGTGAAGTGAAGTCGCTCAGTCGTGTCCAACTCTTTGTGACCTCATGGACTGTAGCCTACCAGGCTTCTCTATCCTTGGGATTTTCCAGGCAATCGTACTGGAGTGGATTGCCATTTCTTTCTCCAGGGAGCACTGAAAAATTGATGCTTTTGAACTGTGGTGTTGGAGAAGACTCTTGGGAGTCCCTTGGACAGCAGGAGATCAAACCAGTCCATCCTAAAGGAAAGAAACACTAAATACTCATTGAACGGACTGATGCTGAAGCTGAAGCTCCACACTTTGGCCACCTGATGTGAAGAGCTGACTCACTGGAAAAGACCCTGATGCTGAGAAAGATTGAGGGCAGAAGGAGAAGAGGGTGACAGAGGATGAGATGGTTGGATGGCATCACCAATTCAACGGACATGAACTTGGGCAAACTCCAAGAGATGGTGAGGGACAGGGAAGGCTGGCATGCTGCACTCCATGGGGTTGCAAAGAGTCGTACATGACTTGGTGACTGAACAACAACAACAAGAGCTTCAGAGATGCAAAGTTATATATATTTCTTCCCGACTCTATTTGCATTGAGTCATATAATATATTACATAATATGTTACTATTATAATCATACAGTTATAATATGAATATAATATTATTACATATAATAATATATAACTATATTATATAAAATAATTATTGCATATATGTTATATCTAAATATAACATATTCGTATTATATTATATTACAAAGGAATGGGGGCAAAGGAATTGGCAACCCACTCCAGTACTCTTGTCTGAAGAATCCCAGGGACAGGGGAGCCTGGTGGGCTGCCGTCTATGGGGTCGTGCAGAGTCGGACACGACTGAAGTGACTTAGCAGCAGCAGCACCACAAGGGAATGGAGTCTGTAAAGACTCTGAGGTGGGCGGGACCATGGTGATTTAGATCATGTAAGAGGCTAGTCTGACTGTGTTGTTCTGAGCATGGAAGAACGGAGACAAGAGCATGAGCCGGGGATTGGCAGGAGGACACCAGGGGCCAGGTCACGCAGGATCTTGAGAAGTCAGGACGAGCCTCTGTGGCTTTATAGAGACCGTGCCCTACTAGTGTTGAGGTTGTGTAATCCAAAGGAATGATATTAATGGCAGGAATTTCTGGCCATTAGAAATGTGGAATGGGAAGACAACAAGATGTCAGGTTATTTAAGGGCCCCTGGGTCTTCATTGTTTCACAAATCACTCTATGTAGCTGGCATCTGGCAGGGAAGCAGTCATTGCTTAGGCAGGGTTTCTGCCCTCAGTCTTTCTCGGCCTAGAGCACATTCAGTTCAGTTTGTAAGGACGTGTGACTCGGGTTGGTATATTTTAATCTTCTGAAGCAAAGTGTGCACTGCTTTTCAATTTCAAATAAACTGAAAATGCCCTGAACTATCTTTATTGCACCACTTTATCTTCTATCCCCTGCCAAGATAACATCTGTTCATCCTTGGATATAAGCTCAACCATCACTTCTTTTGAAAGCCTTCCCTGATATGTTGTCTGGATCAAGATCCATCTGCCACATACTCTTTACCATAGTTCTCTTGCAGAACAGAGTTACTAAACACGTACTTGTGTAATGCTAGATGAGGTTATAAGAATAACTCATCACACAAGCTTGTAAATTTTATGTATGCAATGACTATATCCCCCAGTGCTGAGCACATAGTAGGTGATCAATAACTGTCTGTTAAAAAGTGAATAATCTTAACTTTTCTGGGGCATATTTATTTTTTCAGATTTACATTTAAATCTGGTAACGTTCTATGATTGTGGTTGGTCTGCAGTTGAAGACTTGCTCAAAATGGGCTCTCAATGGTATTTGCTGAAAGGCATTAAATAAAGAAAAATAAATCAAGGCTGTTTTTAGAATGCCTGAACCATGTAACTTTTAACATATAATTTGATTAAGAGATCAAAAGCACAGAAGAAATATCCGAGTAATCTCCTTTTGAATTCCGCTCTTTGTAGAGTCACACATTCATGACCTTTGTTCCTGTGTCTGAATCTCTCCGTCAGAAAAATGCCTGCTGCTTCAACCCTGAAGGGGGATGAGACATGGGGAAGAAGGGACAGAACCTCTGGGCCAAGTAATAACCTCCTCTCTTTTGACAAATACCGTAATGTGCTATGGCTCAGCTCTTGTCTGGAAAAATCTCCTTAGACGTTTTTATTTACTAACTGTTCAATGTTTAAATGATTCTTAATGGAAGAGAATTGAGCACACACACACACACACACACATCACACACATTTCCCATTTGCTAAAGATATCTCTCTTGTTTAGCTCCTGTGACTAACCATAACTTTCACAATTTTACATTATCCTTTAACTTTCAGTTTCCTCTTCAATAAACAGGCCCAGACCTCCAGCAGTAGCTGGTTAGGACTACACTGTGGCTACTAGGAGATGAGATTTCAGTGATGCGAAAATATTCATGGCATTTGGACTCATAATGGTTGTACTATTCTAGAAGGGGAATCTTGAAGATGAGTTGACATAGCTCCATCAGCAAACATCCCACCGGATGTTTTCTTAAGCATTCTGAACAAAGTTCAACTGCCCTTTGAGAAAGAAAGCACATTTCTTTCTCATTTATAATTTTTGGAAAGATACCAACCCCCAAATTCTGAGAGTTCATTAGAGGAAAAACTGCCCAAATATAACAATACTTTGTTTGTCCTTTAATCCATAGAACCACATAGTTATTTTTTAAGTATCTCGGCAATTAATTACTACCATTTCTTGAGGAAGGCAGGAAATACTAGCCACATTTTATAGCTATTATAACAGAAACAGGAAGGATTTACTCTTTTGAGATTAACAGCCTTCCTGGAAGAAGGTTAGCTTCTTGGAGAATGCGTTAATAATTTAAGATCATGGTTAATTTTAGCCCTGTACAAGAAGAGCAGAATTCAAACTGACCAAGATAGGCTCTTAAGTTTGCAAATACAGGTTGTCTTGCGAGGTTTGCTTAAAAAGATGAAGGACCTAGCGATTAAGAAAACTTGGAATAGTTATGTGGAAAATATTTATACTTCACTGAATTACACTTACTCATTTATCTTACTTTTCTTTAGGCCATTGCAGCTTATAGTGCACAGCTTATTTGCACAGCTTATAGTACAAATTGTAAACAAAATAATAGTTTTCAAAAATAGTCCCTTTCCAGCAGTATTAATGAAACCTGAGTAGTCTAAAATATTTTTTCCAGTTTAAGCAGTGTTTGCTTTTTCCCATGTATGCAGGAGTAGCTAAGGGATTCATCTTTTTCAGTTTTGTGGTAATCATCCTTGGTTCTAAATGTTCAGCGATTAGATTCCCTCCCGGCACTTCAATCTCTGGCAACCACTGATGTTTTCTCCATCTCCCTAGTTTTGCCTTTCCCAGAATGTCATGTATTTGGTATCATAAAATATGGAGGCTTTTCAGATTGACTTCTTTCACTTAGTAATATGGGTTTAAGGTTCTTCCATGTCTTTTCATGGCTTGATATTTCATTTCTTTTTAATGCTGAATAATTTTCTATTTTCAAGATATACCATAGTTTATCCATTTACCTCCTAAAGGACACAAACATCTGTGTGTGGGCTTAGTGTATGGGTAGTGAGGTGGGGGGGGTGCACTTTTGTGTGTACATAGGTTTTCAACTCCTTTGGGGTTAATACCAAGGACAGTGATTACTGGATCATATGATAAGTATATGTTTAGTTTTGTAAAGCAACTGTCAAACTCTCTTCCAGTGTGGATACACCATTTTGTATTCCCATCAGCAATGGATAAGAACTCCTGCCACTCCCTATCCTTGCTAGCAACTGGTGGTGTCAGTGTTCTGGATTTTGGTCATTCTAATAGGTGTTAATTTATATTTATGATTCATTCTCAATGATGTGAGGTTTATTTTTTTGCCCTTGTCTATGTAATATTTTATTGTTGGATTGCCACTTTAAAACTTGTTTCATCTCTTGATAGGTTTTTGGGTTGTCAGTAGTCGTGTTTAATAATCTCATGGTTCCCTTGTGAACATTCATGTTCTGTGCAATTCTCTGTACATAAGTACAAGTGTTTCTCTAGAGTATATGTGTTAGGAGTGAAATAGCTGTTGCAGAGTTAGTTCAATATTACTAGGTGAAGCTCAGTTGTCTTCCAAAGTTGATTCTATACACATTCACCTATAATGAATGAGAACTCCTTTTGGTGTATAGTCTTATCAACCCGTAATCTGACATTTATCATTTTTGTGAGTTAGTTTAATGTTATATCATTATTAGCAAAGTTGAGTATTTTTCACATTTTTATTGGTCATTTATGTTTCCAGTGAAATGTCTCTTCATGTCCTTGCCTTTGTTTTGTCTTTTTCTTATAAACTTGAAGAAGTAGTTTACAATTTACATGCTTTGAGTTTTACTTAAAAAATTCCTCCCAACTGTTCAGTTCAGTTCAGTCGTTCAGTCATGTCTGACTCTTCGCAACCCCATGAATCGCAGCACGCCAGGCCTCCCTGTCCATCACCATCTCCCGGAGTTCACTCAGACTCACATCCATCGAGTCCGTGATGCCATCCAGCCATCTCATCCTCTGTCGTCCCCTTCTCCTCCTGCCCCCAACCCCTCCCAGCATCAAAGTCTTTTCCAATGAGTCAACTCTTCCCATGAGGTGGCCAAAGGACTGGAGTTTCAGCTTTAGCATCATTCCTTCCAAAGAAATCCCAGGGCTGATCTCCTTCAGAATGGACCGGATGGATCTCCTTGCAGTCCAAGGGACTCTCAAGAGTCTTCTCCAACACCACAGTACAAACTCATAAAATTTCTCCTATATATTATTCTAAAAGTTTTGTCTTTGACGTTTA
The DNA here is from genome assembly GCA_006410875.1 of Neotragus pygmaeus. Classification (NCBI taxonomy): domain Eukaryota; kingdom Metazoa; phylum Chordata; class Mammalia; order Artiodactyla; family Bovidae; genus Neotragus; species Neotragus pygmaeus. Next base: position 2,260,742 of record SJYV01020660.1, read on the forward strand.
AGTCTTGAATCCACTTGGAATTGTTCTCATGTATATTTTGAGGTTGAGATCCATTTCCCTTTCTCCCCACATGGATATTTTGTTTTCAGTATACCATTACTGAGTGGGAGTCCTTTCTTTCCCCATTTGTGTGCAATACACCTCTGCTCTGCTTCTATTTCTGTGAATTTTGTGTTATTCCCAAGCCTTGTATTTGATTTCATTAGAAAATTTGTCCATGAGCAAAGAGCTTTTGCTATCGCAGTCTTATTTAATATAACTCGATCTTTTTTTTTATATCTAGTAAGTCATTTTCCTCTGGTTAACTCTTCAGGAATGGTTTAGCTCTTCTTGGTCCTTTGCCTTTTATATAAATTAAACATTTATCAAAAAATCCTATTGACTTTTAATTTGGTCTTATATTAACCTATAGATTAACTTAAATAGAATTGAAATCGATGTCTTTAAGCTCACATTGTATGATCATGCTATATCTTTCCATCATATAGACATTCCTTGAAATATTATAACAGTTTGATAAATTTCTCCAAAAATAGTCTTGTACATAGCTTTATTCTTAGGTGCTTTATATTTTCAACTGCTATTAGAAATTAATTTTTTAAATTTCTTGCCTAACATTTTCTTTCCAATATATAGAAACACAATGGACTCATGTGTGTATCAATTATATATCAACATTGTTAAAATCTCCTGTGAATTCTAATAATAGTTTGCCCACTTATAATTTTGTTTGTGTGTGTGTGTGTAATCACATAACCTGTAAAAATATTTATTCCCTTTTGAAATTATACATTTGCTTTTTATATTTTTGTGTAGTCCAAGAAATCATCTCTCTCTGTCAATATAAAGACATGCTTTTGAGGTTTGTTTGGTAGCAATGTGAACCAAAATATTAAGATTATGAAATGGTGTTTGGGAAAAAAGTTTAAACTACTGAAGAAAATATTGTGCTGTTGTAGGACTCCTCAGGTTCTATTTATTATTTATGACAATTTGGTACTTTTAAAATTTAGGAATTTATTTCAGATAAATTTTCAATATTTTTACTCAAAGTTGTTTGTAATTTTATTTTTTATGTCTTTATCTTTAATCATAATACCTTTAAAAATATACAGTAATATTATTTAACAAATAAATACCTGTCTCTTATACACATCTTGGGAGGGGTTGGGGGCAGGAGGAGAAGGGGACGACAGAGGATGAGATGGCTGGATGGCATCACGGACTCAATGAACATGGGTTTGGGTNTTGAAGAAGTAGTTTACAATTTACATGCTTTGAGTTTTACTTAAAAAATTCCTCCCAACTGTTCAGTTCAGTTCAGTCGTTCAGTCATGTCTGACTCTTCGCAACCCCATGAATCGCAGCACGCCAGGCCTCCCTGTCCATCACCATCTCCCGGAGTTCACTCAGACTCACATCCATCGAGTCCGTGATGCCATCCAGCCATCTCATCCTCTGTCGTCCCCTTCTCCTCCTGCCCCCAACCCCTCCCAGCATCAAAGTCTTTTCCAATGAGTCAACTCTTCCCATGAGGTGGCCAAAGGACTGGAGTTTCAGCTTTAGCATCATTCCTTCCAAAGAAATCCCAGGGCTGATCTCCTTCAGAATGGACCGGATGGATCTCCTTGCAGTCCAAGGGACTCTCAAGAGTCTTCTCCAACACCACAGTACAAACTCATAAAATTTCTCCTATATATTATTCTAAAAGTTTTGTCTTTGACGTTTAAGTCTTGAATCCACTTGGAATTGTTCTCATGTATATTTTGAGGTTGAGATCCATTTCCCTTTCTCCCCACATGGATATTTTGTTTTCAGTATACCATTACTGAGTGGGAGTCCTTTCTTTCCCCATTTGTGTGCAATACACCTCTGCTCTGCTTCTATTTCTGTGAATTTTGTGTTATTCCCAAGCCTTGTATTTGATTTCATTAGAAAATTTGTCCATGAGCAAAGAGCTTTTGCTATCGCAGTCTTATTTAATATAACTCGATCTTTTTTTTTATATCTAGTAAGTCATTTTCCTCTGGTTAACTCTTCAGGAATGGTTTAGCTCTTCTTGGTCCTTTGCCTTTTATATAAATTAAACATTTATCAAAAAATCCTATTGACTTTTAATTTGGTCTTATATTAACCTATAGATTAACTTAAATAGAATTGAAATCGATGTCTTTAAGCTCACATTGTATGATCATGCTATATCTTTCCATCATATAGACATTCCTTGAAATATTATAACAGTTTGATAAATTTCTCCAAAAATAGTCTTGTACATAGCTTTATTCTTAGGTGCTTTATATTTTCAACTGCTATTAGAAATTAATTTTTTAAATTTCTTGCCTAACATTTTCTTTCCAATATATAGAAACACAATGGACTCATGTGTGTATCAATTATATATCAACATTGTTAAAATCTCCTGTGAATTCTAATAATAGTTTGCCCACTTATAATTTTGTTTGTGTGTGTGTGTGTAATCACATAACCTGTAAAAATATTTATTCCCTTTTGAAATTATACATTTGCTTTTTATATTTTTGTGTAGTCCAAGAAATCATCTCTCTCTGTCAATATAAAGACATGCTTTTGAGGTTTGTTTGGTAGCAATGTGAACCAAAATATTAAGATTATGAAATGGTGTTTGGGAAAAAAGTTTAAACTACTGAAGAAAATATTGTGCTGTTGTAGGACTCCTCAGGTTCTATTTATTATTTATGACAATTTGGTACTTTTAAAATTTAGGAATTTATTTCAGATAAATTTTCAATATTTTTACTCAAAGTTGTTTGTAATTTTATTTTTTATGTCTTTATCTTTAATCATAATACCTTTAAAAATATACAGTAATATTATTTAACAAATAAATACATTTTTTAAAGTTTTTTTTCTTGTTTTTAATTTCTAAAACTGGATAAATATCTGAATATAAAGATGTTTGAAACTTTTTGAGATGCTATTTAGGCTTATGTATGAATTTATATATATATGTGTGGGGGGTATATATATACATATATATATGCACATACTTCATTGTGGCAAAGAATATATATTTGAAATGATGGGGTATAATGTTCTACATATGTCCATAAGATCAATCTTGTTAACTGTGCTATTTGTATAAAGTGTTAGTCACTTAGTTGTGTCCAACTCTTTGTGACCCCCATGGACTGTAGCCCACCAGGCTTCTCTGTCCATGGGATTCTCCAGCAAGAATATTGGAGTGGGTTGCCATTCCCTCTACAGGGGTTATTTGTATAGTCTTATTGATATTGATTATCTGTTGTATATCAATATTTAGAGAAGCATTAAAATGTTCAATATTCACAGTTGAGTTGTCAATTTCTTATGTAGATATATCAATATTTGCTCTTTAAATTTTGAAAGTCATCATAAATCCATTAAAGTTTAAAATCACTATATAATCCTTAGTAATTAAAGATTTATAATTATGTGATGACCCTCTTTATCACTAACATTGCTTTTTGCTCTAAAATACATTTTCCATATTATTTTGTTGTTATTCAGTCGCTAAGTCATGTCCAACTCTGCTACCCCATTAACTGCAGCATGTCAGGCTCCCCCGTCCTTCACTATCTCCCTGAGTTTGCTCAAATTCATGTCTGTTGAGTCAGTGATGATCTAACAATTTCATCCTCTGCTTCCCCATTCACCTGTTGCTTTCAAGTTTTCCCAGCATCAGGGTCTTTTCCAGTGAGTCTGCTTTTTGCATCAGGTGGCCAAAGTATTGGAGCTTCAACATCAGTCCTTCCAATGAGTATTCAGGGTTGATTTCCTTTAGGATTGACTGGTTTGATCTCTTTGCAGTCCAAGGGACTCTCAAGAGTCCTCTCCAGCACCACAATTCAAAAGCATCAATTCTTTGGCACTCAGCCTTCTTTATGGTCCAGCTCTCACATCTGTACATGACTTCTGGAAAAACCATAGCTTTGGCTATATGGACCTTTGTCTGCAAAATGATGTCTCTGCTTTTTAATATGCTGTCTAGGTTTGCCATAGTTTTCTTTCCAAAGAGCAAGTACCATTTAATTTCATGGCTGCAATCACCATCCACAGTGATTTTGTAACTCAAGAAAATAAAATCTGTCACTGCTTCCACTTTTTCCTCTTCTATTTTTCATGAAGTGATAGGACCAGATGCCATGATCTTCGTTTTTTGAATGTTGAATTTCAAACTACTCCATTTCTTCTAAGGGATTCTTGTCCACAGTGGCAATTACAATGGTCACCTGAATTAAATTCACTCATTCCTGTCCATTTTAGTTCCCTGGTTCCTAAGATGTCGATGTCCAATCTTGCCATCTCCTGCTTGACCACAGCCAATTTACTTTGATTCACGGACCTAAAAGTCCAGGTATTATGCAACATTGTTTCTTATAGCACTGGACTTTACTCTTAGCACCAGATGCATTCACAACTGAGCATCATTTCTGCTTTGGCAGGGTGCTTCATTCTTTCTGAAGCTACTAGTAATTGCTTTCTGCTGTTCCCCAGTAGCTGTATTGAACACCTTCCAATCTGGAGGGCTCATTTTCTGGTGTCATATCTTTTTGCCTTCTACTATTCATGGGGGTTCTTGCAGCAATAATACTGGAGAGGTTTGCCATTTGCTCCTCTGGTGGACCACGCGTTGTCAGAACTCTTCACTATGACCCATCCATCTTGGGTGGCCCTGTATGGCATGGCTCCTAGCTTCATTGAGTGACACTAACCCTTTCATCACAACAAGGTTGTGATCCATGATTGGGTTCTGTGTTACTAATATAACTAAATTAGACTTGTTTTGATTTATATCTACATAGCATATGTTTCATCATTTTTAAATTTAAACTTTGGTTTCCTATAAATAATATAAAGTTAGATTTCATTGTTCAGTCTAAAAATTTTTGATTTTCAATAAGAAATCATTTTGTTTACATATAGATCAAATCCAAGTCTCCCACATTGTAGGCAGATTCTTTACCATCTGAGCCACCAGGGAAGTCTGAAGAATACTGGAGTGTATGTTTGGATTAACTGCTACCATCTTATTTTCTACTTTCTGTTTGCTGGCTCTAATTTTTTTCTCTCTTGCCATTTTAATTGATTCATATTTTCATCTTCCACCATTTAATATTTTCTTTGATAGTTTGGTGGAGAAGGAAATGGGAACACACTCCAGTATTCTTGTCTGGAGAATTTCATGGACAGAGGAGTTTGGTGGGCCACAGATCATAGGGCCACAAAGAGTTGGACACAACTGAAGCAATGGAGCATCTGATCGTTTGGGAGACATAAACTATTTTTCTACAGTTTTCTAAAGATTATAGTTTTAATATAAATTATTTAAAAATTTTTAATACTGCATTTAAAAATACTAGAGTAACCTATTAAATTGTAAAGCTAAATACCTTTATTCTTCTGAATACTGTATCTTAAAGTGGCTTAACTCCAGTCATCATTCAAGATAGTGATAATGCTTCATGCAATTCAATCTTGAATTTTTATTCTCACAATGATTCATTGTTAAAATTTCATACATGTCTATTCAATTATATTTTTCATATACTTATATTTTCATAGCTCATTATTCATCTCTTATCTCAGATCTTTGTCTTTAAGGACATCTTTTAGAAGTTACAAATCATTATTTGTATAATAATCTCTGTTTTTGTTTATCTGAAGTTGCCTTTATTTTGACCTTTTTCTTAAAAGATGGTTTTATTGGCTATAGTAACTGGTTTATATTCTAAATGTCATTACTTCTTTTTCCCAGCACTTTGACTGTATAATTGCACATTCTATAACTTGTATAATCTGAATCATGGCCCCAGTTCTATAGACCATTTTGATCTCAAACCAAGGCAGAATTACAATTTGATGACATACATTTTTGTGACATACATTTTTTCCCTTCCTCTAGTCCCACCAACAAACTTCATGGAAATCCAGCTTCTCCTTCAAAGTCTCCATGCGGGTCCTGGGAACTCCCTGGGGATGTCTCATGTGGGCCCACAAGCAAGTCACTTTTCTGATCATCTTGTTCTTCAGTCTTAAGTCGTGTGACACCTTGCGACCCCAGGGAATGCAGCACACCAGGCTTCCCTGTTCTTCACTGTTTTGCTGATCCTGCTCACAGTGCTAACTGTCTCGCTGTATCTCACTGTGTCCACTGTTCTCTGAACTTATGGTAGGCAAGCCAGGAGCTAAGAGGCTGGAAGAAAATGCAAGGAACGGTAGGAAGTGCAGATGCATTTATTCTCTACTGGCTGGAGCAGCAGCCAGTAGCAACAGGCATAACACAACATAACCACACACAACGCTTCAGGGCTTTTCCAGCTGAAGCTTATAAATATACTTATAGACCAAAAGTGGCCCCTTAGCCAAACAAGTACCTCATGATGTGCATGCACAGTGCTATGAATGATCTCAGTTGTTACATAACCATCCAAAGTCATTGTTTATCAAACATGGGGAGAGGGTGTGAGGATGTGGTGTGAGAGAGCCTGACTGGTGCCATCTTGTTAATTTCCCCACTATCAGAGTTTACTCAAATTCATGTCCATTGATTCTGGGATGCCATCCAACCATCTCATCCTCTGTTGCCCTCTTTTCCTCCTGACCTCAATCTTTCCCAACATCAGGGTCTTTTTCAATGAGTTGGCTCTTTGCATCAGGTGGCCAGGGTATTGGAACTTCAGTTTCAGCATCATTCCTTCAAAGGAATTTTCAGGGTTGGTTTCCTTTAGGAGTCACTTCTTTGATCTCCTGGCTGTTCAAGGGACTCTCAAGAGTCTTCTCCAGCCTCACAATGTGAAAACATCAATTCTTCAGTGCTCAGAATTCTTTATGGTTCAACTCTCACATCTGTACATGACTACTGGAAAAAGCATAGCTTTGACTATTCAGACCTTTGTCAGCAAAGTGATTTTTAATACGCTGTCTAGGTTTGTCAGAGCTTTCCTCCCAAGGAGCTAGGGTCCTACAACTTCATGGCTGCAGTCACCATCCACAGTGATTTTGGAGCCCAAGGAAATAAAATTTGCCACTGTTTCCATTTTTCCCCATCTATTTGCCATGAAGTGATGGGACCAGATGCCATGATTTTAGTTTTTTGAATGCTGAGTTTTAAGGCAGCTTTTTCCACTATCCTCTATCACCCTCATCAAGAGGCTCTTTAGTTCTTCTTTGCTTTCTGCCATTAGGGNCCATCTATTTGCCATGAAGTGATGGGACCAGATGCCATGATTTTAGTTTTTTGAATGCTGAGTTTTAAGGCAGCTTTTTCCACTATCCTCTATCACCCTCATCAAGAGGCTCTTTAGTTCTTCTTTGCTTTCTGCCATTAGGGTGGTATCCTCTGCATATCGTACAGCAGATTCCAGTCTTTGCCAGGTTCTCTGCTTCCTCAAGGCCTCACAACCTAGAAACCTTCATGAGAGGATGTACTTTTGCTGGGTGTTCCCCCAACATGGTTCTGATATTTATGCCATGTCAGGGTTCCATCTCTAGGGTCCTGATGATGTTATTCTTGTGCCAGTGACAGGCTGTGTCACTTGGAGAGGAAGGGGCAAAGGGCAGGGGGGTGGAGAGAGGAAGGGCTTCACCTGAAGGGGCTTATGGGAGACTCCAGATATGGCAGATGCAGAATAAGAGACACTGTGCTCTTTGCAGAGAGACCTGCCTCTCGGGTGACTGATGTGTTGTTAACGAGATAATCTCCTGTCTTTTTCTCCTTTAGAATGAGCTCTTTCTTATGTACTTCTTTCTTCCATCACACAAATAGCCTCCTGGCGGACCCATCCCATAAGTTTCCCTAGGTACCCAAGTATACCTGAATGCCTGAAGATCTGGGTATAAATGAAAGCTGAAGCCCTCTAAACAGCATAAACTGGATGTTTTATAAGCATCAGTTCAGTTCAGTCGCTCAGTCGTGTCCGACTCTTTGTGACCCCATGAATCGCAGCACGCAAGGCCTCCCTGTCCATCACCAACTCCCGGAGTTCACTCAGACTCACGTCCATCGAGTCCGTGATGCCATCCAGCCATCTCATCCTCATATTTATACCATAACATTGTATCCATTCTTTACTGCATTTCTCTTAATTTGCTTTACATTTAAATACAAAGATTTTTATTTTTAGAAATTTTATTCTTCTAAAATTTGTCTATTGAAGTATTTGCCATTTATTTAGCTGGTTTTAACCTTAATTCCTGTACTTTAAATATAATTAAGTGCATCTTTCTTCCATTTGTTGGAGGTTTCTTCTATATTTTAAAAAATTATTTTTCTCATTTTCTTAATTTCCTGTTTTCTATTTGTATTTTTTAACTAATTGTGTTTCAGGTCTTGAAAGTTGAATTTCCTGATGTCTGTTTTTTCTTTTTTTTTTTTTAATTTGTTTTCTTCACTTGAGAATGTTTTCTGCTTATTTGTATTTCTTATCCTTTTTCCAATGTTGTTAAGATTTTATGTGGTGATTTACTCCTTGGCCTTTTTGATATTTTTTTAAATTAACTGAATAAAGATTTTGCAGAAGAAATTTAGTCTGTCTTATTTTAGATACATTTTTGTTTCACTTTTTACTTAAGCATAATGTGAAGCTTTCCTTGGAGAAGGAAATGGCAACTCACTCCAGTATTCTTACCTGGAGAATCCCATGGACAGGCAGTGGGCTACAGTCCATGGGGTCGCAAAGAGTCTGACACAACTGAGCACACCGCACAATGTGAAGCTGTATAAATATCATTTACTGTGCTCTGCATTCTCAAATGAACACAAGGACCATGTTCATTGTATTGCAACTAAAGAATCCGAAAATGATATTCAACTCATCTCAAGACATGTTGGCTACCACCAGTAAGAACATCACTGACCCTAGAGAAAAGCAAAGGAGTGGAATTTCTAATATATATATACATACACACACACATACATACACATATGTGTATATGTGCATGTATATATATATATATAATTGACTTGAATTTGGAGAAATATAAATGTTTTGTTCTTGGTTCTCACTTTAATATCAGAGTCCCTGTTTTAAATGATCACATTTACCATAGGAATTCAAAGCACTATCAGAACAAATACGAAATATGAATAACCTCTATTAGTGGAATCAGCACTCTTAAAGGCAGTGATGTGTGTATGTGTGTATATAGAAACCCTTTTTGTTTAATTCTGCCATGCATTGATGTTCTTATATGTACCTGGAGTTCTATGTATACCTTTCTATATGTATGTTTGATATTGTGAAAAGTGACTTAGAATTTGTCTTAAACATACGCATATCCTACAAGCAACAATTTAATATATTTATTCCTGAAGGTGCCAGGTTGCATGAGGTGTTTGTTTTTAATTTTTGTAAAAAACCTCCTTACTCTGCCTTTACCACTGGACAAGAGGGACAGTAATATCATCACTGAAAATGCATTCCTGCTGGCTCGTCAATAAGAAGCAAGTCATCTACAGGAATGTACTATACAATCCCTGTCGCGGAACAGTCTGTTCCCAGCAGTGTCTCACCTGGCAGCCAGTCTAGAAGACTTTTTCCACCCATTTCTGCTAACTGTGCTCTCCAGTACAGTCTTTCCCTCTCCAGCTTCTATGGAGCCTGTTACTTTTTTTCTGTATATCCCGAACTTAAAATTGTTACCGCTTTGCCATAGCTTTTATTTAATTTTTTAATTAGAGGATAATTGCTTGACAATGTTGTGTCAGTTTCTGCTATACAACAAAGTGAAAGTTATATGTATACACATATCCCCTCCCTCATGAGCTTCCCCTCCCCCTCTGCATGCCAAGTCATCACAGAGCACAGAGTTGAGCTTCCTGTGCTACAAAGCAGCTTCCTGCTGGTTATCTGTTTTACACATGGTAGTGGATATATGTCACTGTTACTCTCTCAGTTCATCCTACCCATCCCCAACTCTGTCCACACGTGTTCCCTACATCTGTGTCTCTATTCCTGCACTGTAAATAGGTTCATCTGTACCCTTTTCTAGATCCATATATATGCATTAATATGCTGTGTCTGTTCTCTTTCTGACTTACTTCACTCTGTATGACAGACTCCAAGTCCATCCACATCACTATAAATACCCAATTTCATTCCTTTTTATGGCTGAGTAATATTCCATTATACTTATATATCACATCTTTACTCATCTGTTGATGGACATTTAGGTTGCTTCCATGTCCTGGCTATTGTAAATAGTGCTGCAATGAACATTGGAGTACATGTGTCTTTTTGAATTATGGTTTTCTCAGGGTGCCTGCCCAGGAGTGGGATTGCTTGGTCATATGGTAGTTCTATTAAAACAAAAACAAACAAATGGGAACTAATTAAACTTAAAAGATTTTGCACAGCAAATAAAACCATAAAAAAGATGAAAAGATAACCCTCAGAATGGGAGAAAATATTTGCAAAAGAAGCAATGGACAAATGATTAATCTCCAGATTATACAAGAGCTCATGCAGCTCAGTATCACAGAAACCCCAAACAACCCAGGAAGACCTAAATGGACATACAGATGGCCAACTAACATGTGAAAAGATGTTCAGCATCACTAATTATTAGAGAAATGCAAATCAAAACTACAGTGAGGTATCACTTAAAGAAGTTAGAATGGCCATTGTGAAAAGTCTACAAATAACAAACACTGAAGAGGATGTGGAGAAAAGGGAATCTCCTTGCACGGCTGGTAGAAATGTAAATTGGCACAGTCACTATGGAGAACAGTATGGAGGGTCCTTAAAAAACTAAAAAATGGAGCCTGTTATTCCTGAGGGTTCCTCTCTCTCCACTGCTCACCACTGGCCCTCTAGGTCCACCTTCACAGACCAGCTTCTCCCTCTTCCTACAGCCTACCCCTTCTCTTTCTCCTTTGACTGCTGATACCTGCCATGCAGTCTCAATTGTTTTTCTTTTCTTCTGGATGAAACAAGAAAAGCTTCAAATCCAGGGAGGTTTGGAGAAATTGAGAGAAGCCAATTAGAAAAACATGTATTGGTGTGATCTCAATGTCCTTATCTCTACAAGGTGAACAAATCTCGGCCTAGCCAAGGACTGTCTCTTACAGGATACCTGTGCACTATTTCATCAAAGAGCCCCTCTGTCTCCTATCTTGCCCTCAGGTGCAGTAAAAAGGGGCTCTCTTTTGTCATCCAAGCTTTCTAAGTGCACATTCCAGAAGGGTGATGGGTGTGTTTTGTGTTCCAGTGTCGGGGCAGGAAGGAGAGAAACCTCCTACATCTTATAGCTATTGAAAATGGACTTGAACATACTGAAAAAGCCATCACAGATGGTTCTGGGCAAAACATAATTAGAAAACTGTAACATTTCTCAGTAAATCTTGGCTTTGAAATCCATTGGCTTACAGTGAAGTAGATCTAGATGGTCATAGAGGAGTGTTGGGTTCAGCCTATGACATTTTCCCAACCCTTCTTAAAGCAAGTTATGCATGTGGGTGGTTAGTGAGGAGCTTGTGGCTTTCGAAAGAAATCTACACTAGGGGCAAGATTCCAGTTGGCTGAGCAAATAATAGTTCACTTCACACCTGCTTAGTGTAATGGACATTTTCAGTGCTTTCTGCACCCCTGCCCTGGAGTTAGGAACCTGGGCTTGAAGATTGGGTTGTTGATGTGTGTCATTTGAATTATTCCTGGACTTGTCTCATCTGGTTTTGGCAGAATGCAGTTATAAAGTCAAGCTCAAAATTCTGTAGGGAAAGCAATGCAAGTGCCAGCTTTCAATGTTCTTTGGAGATTTTTTTCAAAAAGACATTTATATGGAATTTTCTGTACTGGTAAAATATACATTTCAAATGTAAATGAGGACATTGCTAAAGTCATTACCATTTATTGGGATTTAAAATTATTTTCATATGAACTTTAGAACATGCCCTAGGCTAGTGTTTAATCCTTCTAACCATGTATTTGACTGTCATTATCTAACTTAAAGGAGGCCTAAAATAAAAACTAGAACAATACAGTTCAACACACAATGATTAACTATTTTCTTTAAGGGAGTACACACTAATTCTTTACAGTCTAGTACCATACAGATCCTCAACTGATGATTTTTAAGATGTGTGTGTGTGCACGCGCATGCTCAGTTGCTCAATCATGTCCAAATCTTTGCGACCCCATAGACCATAGCCCTTCAGGGTCTTCTGTCCATAGAATTTTTCAGGCAAGAAAACTGGAGTGAGTTTCAATTTCCTAGAAATTGGTGGAAGCCCATCTTCCACCATGAAAAACAGCATAGAAAAAGTAACATATGCGTACTATACACTGCTCCCTAAAATGATCAGGGTTACTGTCCTCAAATATCCTTGTTGCTCAACCTCATTTGAACTTCTGAAACTTAGAACTATCCAGTGCTCATAAAATTATATGTTTAGGCTTTTAGTCTTGAATATTTAAAGGATAAATGACCTAAACAATGTAAAAAGTGTTTTCTTAAAATGTGAGCTATAGTATAAGAGTATCCAGCAATTTCATTCATGTTAATCACTCAAGAAAAGCTCAGTTTTAAAATAAATTTAGGAAATTCTGGATTAAACAAATTTAAACAGGATTCATTATTGAAATTCTGTATAGTATGTTACGATGTCACATGCCTCTAGATAGAAATCAGACAATAAATATTTATCCAGCCCCTACTGTGTGCCAGTAACAGCACCATATATTGCTCAAACAAATGTCAACAAATCAGATATGGTTTCTGTCCTCACAGGGTTTTCGAAATACTAGGAAGGGAGAGATTAAACAATGATGCAAATATTTAGATTGTATAAACTTTTAAATTGTATGGTGCTATAAAGGGAAAGAATAAAATGCTATAAGAATGAACAAGAGGTACCAATTTAATCTGGAGGATGGATTTAGGGAAGAACTCTGGTAAGAAGTAAGATGTAAGCTGAAGCTAAATGAAGTAGGAATTAGCCAGATAAAGAGGGGCATTCCATGTAGAAAATGAAGTGAAAGTGTTAGTTGCTCAGTCGTGTCTGATTCTTTGCAGCTCCATGAACTACAGCCTGCCAGACTCCTCTGTCCATGGAATTCTCCAGGTAAGAATACTGGGGTGGGTAGCCATTCTCTTCTCCATGGGATTTCCCTAACCCAGGGATGGAACCCCATCTCCTGCACTGCAGGCAGATTCTTCACCGTTTGAGGCACCAGAGAAGCCCCAATTCCATGTAGAATGAACAGCAAAGACAAAGCCTTGAGGTAGGAGAGAGTTTGCTGAACTGGAGGAAGAAAAGAGCAGTGGGGCTAGGGTACCGTAGACAAGAGGCCATGAAGAAGGAGACTAAATAGTGAAATGTAAATTCATGCAGAATCTTAGAAGCTATATAAAATATTTTTAAGTGCAATGGGTTTTAACAAGAGGACTGGTGTTAAAATATCATTTCCATAAAGTAAAATAAAGTATTACATTCAGCATTCCCCAACTGTATTTGACCATGGAAACATTTTGCTGAGAAATTTCCTGGGAGCAGTATCTTTAGAAAACATACTATCTGTTCTAACCAAGATTGTGTCCTCAGATTGTAAGTGACAGAAAAGAGCAAAAGAGACTTCGTCAGTTCAAATTCATTTATCAGTATCAGAAACATTCAGAAGGATGGCGGCCGACATGGAGGAGGGGTTCCAATGTTATTCAGCTCAAGTTTCTCTTCATCTATCAGTCCTTCCTGTCCCTGTTTCAGTTTTATTCTGAGGCTCATTAGTATGTCCACAGAAGCTCTGGAATTTTCCTACCACAGGGACAAGGTGAATGAATCATCTCCTCACAAAGCTCCCAGACTGCATGTCAGTAGGAAAAAGGAGCCTCTTTCACAGCATTTGCAGGAAAATTACATTGCCTCGTGCTATTTCTCATTGAGATGCCTGTCTGGAATCCAATCACCGAAGTAACCAAAGTAACTGAAGTAACAGGCTATGTCAATGGGTTTAGGCCTGGGTTACCTGTAGCCTTGATTGTTTGGATTCACAAACATAAATCTAGGGTGAATACTACAAGAAGGAACAAGGCTGGAGAGGCAGAGAGCAAAACTACAGTGTGAGTTTTTTGTTTTTCTTTTTTTAATTTTAGTGTTTTAAATCATGTGAATAAGTTTGAAGTATGGCATTCCATTCCAGTACTCTTGCCTGGAAAATCCCATGGATGGAAGAGCCTGGTGGGCTGCAATCCATAGGGTCGCTAGAGTTGGACATGACTGAGCAACTTCACTTTCACTTTTCACTTTCATGCATTGGAGAAGGAAATGGCAACCCACTCCAGTGTTCTTGCCTGGAGAATCCCAGGGATGGGGGAGCTTGTGGGCTGCCGTCTTTGGGGTCAAAGAGTTGGACACGAATGAAGTGACTTAGCAGCAGCAGCAGCAGTGAGTGAATCACTAAATAAATGATGTCATGTGCTTCACTGAAATTGTCATCAGCCCTTCCAATACACTCGCACACACACACAGACACAAATGTATGCATGTGCATGTAGGTGTGTATATAAAATATACATGCCTTTATAAAAACCTAAAATTTCAGGATTATAAAAGATGATTTTACCAATAGAGTCTTTGATCAAAATGTTCTCTAGAGTTCTTTTAAGATAGTAATAGATACTGGAATTTATAAGAGGCAGTAAGTCAAACTCCTGAGCATGTAAAATCAAGTTTAGAAGTATAAGAGTGAAAAAAAATGCTCTTCTATGAGAAGCTTATATGTTCTGCGTGATCAAAATAGACTTGATAAACTATGGAGCCTGCATAAAAACCACAGCTCAAGGAAAAGCTATGACACTTACAGCATCAACTAGGAACATATTTTTAGTCTTAAAGAGGGTGCTTAACACTTCTGGTCATTTATACTTTGTTCCTCATTTTATGACTATCGTCTAAAAATAGTTGGGGCCATACCAAGGCAGGAATTGTTAGGGAGGAATTTGTGGATGAAATGAGACTTTGGGGAATTCTTTTCTAGGAGGCTGTTGGAAGTGCATTGCAGAGTTCTAATAGGATGTCAAATAGACAGGGAAATAGTTTGGCAAATGTAATTTTACTGTTTCTACCTCAAAAACAGGTCTATTTGCCTCAAATCCCAAGAATGGTCCTATAGTAAATTTCTTAAGGATTCGAAGATTTATCGACAATCAAAGCGAGATTATATTTTCTAATTTCATTCAGGATATTTGTGTCCCTCTAAATTCCTCTCTCACCCTAGAGAAATAATAGAATTAGATTTGCTTTTAGAAGTGAAGAGAAAGGCAAGTATATACTTTCTCTTCTTTTCTCTCTTTGGGTCCTTCTGAATTAGGTACATTGGTACAGAAGTTTTAAAAGCAGTGGGTTTAAGCATAAATATTATATAAATGTACTGTTTTGCTTAGCAATCATTGAGTATTAGAACACTTAGTTTATAACTTATATCCACAGTTGCCCTGTGTCATCTTACTGGTTGATGTTTTTTCATGAAAATCCAAATTTACACGAGCTTATTCCTATAACATAAAATTTACAAATATTTATTCTTAAATAGCTGTATCTTTAGATTTTATAAGAAAAGGGGTTCAGTTCAGTTCAGTCGCTCAGTCATGTCCAACTCTTTGTGACCCCATGAATCGCAGCACGCCAGGCCTCCCTGTTCATTACCATCTCTCAGAGTTCACTCAGACTCACGTCCATCAAGTCCATGATGCCATCCAGCCATCTCATCCTCGGTCGTCCCCTTCTCCTCCTGCCCCCAATCGCTCCCAGCATCAAAGTCTTTTCCAAACAACTGTCATGTGTCTCTGTGAAGTAAAAAGGGCATCATTGGAAATGTTTTTAGAATTATTAATATAACTACTAAAATTATTTTCTGAATCATACAAAATCCCATGCTTAATGTTCTAGATGCTTTTAAGTATTATACATGTTTATTCTTTGTTTTAAAATATAGATTCTTGTATTCTATATAAGAATACTAATATTTGTATATGTTTAGTTAATTAAATTTTGCTAAGGTGATGCATTAGAATAAACACATTAAAAATCTCTTATGCATGTTTATTGCAAAATTACTGAATAATGTACTTTGAAAGTTAGTAAGCCAATTAAGGTAAAATGCTGACTATAAGAAACAGTGTAAATGACAGAGGAAAGTAGCAACATGTAATCCCAGTATGGGTTATAAATCTACAGATAGGAACAGATTGGAGGTAGAAGATTCCAGGAGCAGTCCAGAAAAACAGAATAAGTTAACAAATAAAAATAATTTAGAATATAACCTTACTATAACAGATTAATGGTGATCAACCATGATTGTCTATCATTTTGGCATAGTCTAGGGAGCTATAAAATTATATCAGTGGCTGGGGCATCACTACAGAGTTTTGGATTATATGAGTCTGAGTGTGGTAAGTGGAGGTTTTGAAGGGGAGAGTATACTTCAAAGGCAGAGGATTGAGTTCATCACAGTATTCATTTCATGACCATTATTGTCCTTTGCCTGATCAAATTCCTAATTCTTTGATTTCCTTTGATCCCTATGCCACATTTCATTTCTTCTCCCACCAATAGGAAACCATTTTGATTTCTTATATAGTGTCTATATCTGTATGTATAACTACATACATTTGTGTGTATCTGTATAACCATGTAAAATGGTTTCAGTTCAGTTCAGTCGCTCAGTCGTGTCTGACTCTTTGCGACTCCATGAATCACAGCACCTCAGGCCTCCCTGTCCATCACCAACTCCCGGAATTCACTCAGACTCACGTCCATCGAGTCCGTGATGCCATCCAGCCATCTCATCCTCGGTCGTCCCCTTCTCCTCCTGCCCTCAATCCCTCCCAGCATCAGAGTCTTTTACAGTGAGTCAACTCTTCGCATCAGGTGGCCAAAGTACTGGAGTTTCAGCTTTAGCATCATTCCTTCCAAAGAAATTCCAGGATTGATCTCCTTCAGAATGGACTGATTGGATCTCCTTGCAGTGCAAGGGACTCCCAAGAGTCTTCTCCAACACCACAGTTCAAAAGCATCAATTGTGGAAAGGCCATGAGTCATATATCTCCACTCTTATTTTTTCTCCTTGGGATTCCATGTTACAAGGTCATTCTATTTTGTTCTGTGTCCATTTCTGTGGAATAAACAATTTACATGAAGCAACAATGGGCAGTTATTTCTCATGATTCAAGGGCAGTGCTGTTGGTTGTACACAGTCTTATTTATGTCTTTGCAGTCGGCTGTGAAGTCTTTTAAGGATTCGGGCAGCTGGAATAGTTTGGACTCTCTTTGTGGTTCTTTTATCGGGGCTTTTTTACATAGTGTTTTCTCATGGTTATTAAAAGCAGAAGTTTCAATAATTCTTTTAAGATTTCATCTAGGAAGTAGAACAATATCATTTCTTTTATATTCCTTTCATCAAAACAACACAAAGTCCAGCCCAGATTCAAGAGGAAGGGAAACAGACTTTGCTTTATAATGGGAGAGATAACTAAATCACATTGAAAAGGTCAAGGAAAAGAGAAACATACTTCACTGGGACTATCACTGTAACCATCAGCCTTACATGTAAAACACACACACACACGCACACGCACACACACACACACACACACACACACACACACACGCACACAATGAAGGAAACTAAGAAAATGTAAAAGAAGAGTAATTGCAGACGACTACGAGGCACCGAACAATATTTACATAATCATCATAATAATGTAAATAGTATTTATCAATCTGAGTAAAGAGAGGATGATAACTCTAAGGCTAGATTCTCATCTCGCATCATAAAATATTAACAGATAATTTACGAAATCAATAAAGTATGGAAAAGTAGCATAGTATTTTATTTTTAAAAACTGGGGTAAATACTTAAGGAAGTAACTTGAAAAATTAAAAATTGAGCCTCTGGGGAATGGTTTTGGGATTGGGAAAGACAGGAATTTCTCTTTATTTTGTGTGTGTGATAGGAATTTTGTCAATTTTTTAAAGTGTGTGTTTTAATTTTTTAGAGTTATTATAGAGCAATGGGCTTCCCTGATAGCTCAGTTGGTAAAGAATCCATCTGCAATGCAGGAGACCCTGGGTCAATTACTGAGTTGGGAAGATTCCCTGGAGAAAAGAAAGGTTACTTGTTCCAGTATTCTGGCCTGGAGAATTCCATGGACATGGTCGCAAAGAGTTGGAAATGACTGAGCGACTTTCACTTTCACTAAACATACCTTAAAATAGACACCAGCATATCAAAGTTTTAGTGATGCTGTACATTATAATACATAAGATATTATTAAACTAAAAATAGCATTTTGTTAAGGAGGATTTTTTTTTCATCATGAATCTAGTTGTTTAGGCATTTATTTAAGCTTTATTAAGGATGACATCACTGAATAGATGGGCGTGAGTCTGGGTAAACTCCGGGAGATGGTGATGGACGGGGAGGCCTGGCGTGCTGCCATTCATGGGGTCGAAAAGAGTCAGACACGACTGAGCGACTGAACTGAACTGAACTGAACTGAAGGTATACTGAACAAATAAGAATTGGGTTAAGGTTACAACTGGATGTTTTGATATATGGCTGTTTCGATACATGTATGCTTTGTGAAATTATCAACACAATCAAGCTAGTTAATATAGGCCTCACCCCAGCGAGGTACCATTTTCTCACTTTCTCTACCTCCTCCATTTCTCCCTCCCTTCCTCCCTTCTTCCTTCTATTTCTCTCTCTCTCCCTCTTTCTTTCACATGTAAGATATACCCTCTTAGAAAGCACCAAGTTTACAATACAGTATTGTTAACTATAGTCACTATGTGATATCTTATATTTTTTAAAAAGCCATGTTTTATTTGATATCGCATTTTGCAATGAACACATATCTGAGAATTTTAATCTACCACATTATATTATTTATTTTCTTTTGTAAGATTCCACACGTAAGTGAGACCAAATAGTGCTTGTCTTTCTCTATCTCATTTATTTCACTCATCACAATGCCCCCAAGGTCCACCTCTGTCATGGCATGCACCGTGATATTTTTTAAAACAAACACAATAAATGAGGAGGTGATTATGAAAAAACCTGACTGACACGATGGCCAAACTACATTAAAGTAAAACTCAAGAATTCCTCATTTCTTTTTCTCAAATTTATATAATAATCTGAGGAGCCTCAAAAAACACAGGCTGTGAGCTAGAACATTCAGTTCAGTTCAGTTCAGTCGTTCGGTCATGTCTGATTCTTTGCAACCCCATGGACTGCAGCATGCCAGGCCTCCCTGTCCACTGCCAACTCCTGGAGTTTACTCAAATTCATGTCCATTGAGTTGGTGATGCCATGCAACTATCTTCTCCTCTGTCGTCCCATTCTCCTCCGCCTTCAATCTTTCCCAGCATCAGGGTCTTTAAAATGAGTCAGTTCTTCGCGTCGGGTGGCCAAAGTACTGGAGTTTCAGCTTTAGCATCAGTCCTTCCAATGAACACCCAGGATTGATCTGCTTTTGGATGGGCTGGTTGGATCTCCTTGCAGTCCAAGGGACTCTCAATAGTCTTCTCCAACACCACAGTTCATAAGCATCAATTCTTCAGCCCTCAGCTTTCTTTATAGTCCAACTTTCACATCCATAAATGACTACTGGAAAAACCATAGTTTGATTAGATTAGACTTTGATTAGATGGACCTTTGTTGGCAAAATAATGTCTCTGCTTTTCAATATGCTATCTAGGTTGGTCATAACTTTTCTTCCAAGGAGTGTCTTTTGATTTCATGGCTGCAGTCACCATCTGCAGTGATTCTGGAGCCCCCCAAAATAAAGTCTCTCACTGTTTCCATTGTTTCCTCACCTATTTGCTGTGAAGTGATGGGACCAGATGCCATGATCTTCGTTTTCTGAATGTTGAGTTTTAAGCCAGTTTTTTCACTCTCCTCTTTCACTTTCATCAAGAGACTTTTTAGTTCCTCTTCACTTTCTGCCATAAGGGTGGTGTCATCTGCGTATCTGAGGTCATTCATATTTCTCCCGGCAATCTTGATTCCAGCTTGTGCTTCATCCAGCCCAGCTTTCCTCCTGATGTACTCTGCATATAAGTTAAATAAGCAGGATGACAATATACAGCCTTGACATACTCCTTTNTATCACCGATTCGATGGACATGAGTTTGAGCAAACTCAGGGAGTTAGTGATGGACAGGGAAGCCTGGCGTGCTGCAGTCTGTGGGGTGGTGAAGAGTCAGACACAACTGAGCGACTGAACTGACAGTCACCTCTACAGTGGTAGAGAAAAACCTCTGACCATGACTCAGATCCTTGCATCATTTACTCAGGTCCAGGTAGAGGGTGTCTCACTGGCCAAGATTACATTCTACCCACTGCATGCAACAGGCCATGGAGAGGGGTTATCCAGGCCCAATCACTCTGTAATAGGAAGCAGAAGCCACTTCCCACCAAGACTTCACACAGTGGGGAAAGGACAACTCCCTGAACAGAAATCAAGATGGGATTAGGAAGGTGAAGAACTCCCAGACAGACAAAAGGACTAGGTCCACTGCCCCCATTCTATGATTCTGTGTTTTATATAAAGTATTGAGAAGGCCTAGAGGTATCACTAATGTGCTGTTGGGGAGTATTACTGTGATTTCTTTTTAAAGATTAACAATTGAAAAAATCCTTTACCAAGAAAGAACTTTTTAGACAGTTTAGACAATTCCTCCTCCTCTGCAAGGCTTTAGTTGTGTTATATCGTATACATGGGGAAAGACAGCACACCATGAATATTCAGTTCCTTTGCTGACCTAGACAGACCATTCTTTTCTATTAAGAAATAGAAAATAATGAAATGTTAGAGCCAACATATGGAACCCAGTTTGAAAAAGAGTCAGGAAATATAATAGGGTAAAAGAAGGGGAATGAGAAGAAGCTGGGAGAGGGAGCAGGAAAGAAAAAGTAGGAAAATAAATGTATCATTATAATGATACTTCAGGAACAGCTTTAAATGAAAGACAACAAATGAACCAGTATCATGAACTGAAGGAATCTCTCTCCCATCCTTCTTTCATGCCTCCTTCCCTCCTCTTCTCTGTCTCTCTCCTTTCTCTTTAATTTTATTTTGACACAACGTCTATCTCCTGGTATCTGCTATTAGGCAAAAGATTCCTGAGTTAACTTCTGCAATATTAACTCTATTCCTCACCCAACTCTATTCCTTACCACAAAATGACAGTTCAACAAAAACCTAAAATACAATACAGAGATATCTAGGATTTTTTTTTTCTCTTTTCCTTAAAACTTCTTAGAATCACCTTTAATGTGTTCATTGCAGCCAGAATGTAACTATTTCCCATACAAAGCTGACTTACAACTTTGGCTTTTTCTCATGGCAAAGTGGTAAATAATCATAATATGATTTGAAAATGTATAGTTTTGCCTAAATCTAAACTACAGTTCCATGTAAGCTTGCCCACAAATGTGTTTCCACTAAATCAGGACAGCCTACACCCAATGGTGAGAAACACGTAGAACTCCATTTCCCGGGCTTTAACAATTTCTTCAATGGAAGAGTCCTTTAGATCTTAATTGGATGTAGACCAAAAAATTCATTCACCCAGATCAACAAAATCATGAACTCACTTGGATGGAACCATCAGCTAGGTGTGCCATTGGACTGGCTGCAAGATTTCATAAGCATTCAAGTTGTATGGCTTTTTGTGATTCAAGTTGTGTGGCTTTTCCTGAGAATAAAAATAATCACCACTATTACCTTTAATAATTATTGAACACAGTCTATCTTTCAGGAACTATGCTCAGCACTTTAAATGTAGTGTTTCAGTCCATCCTAATAACCTCTGTATGAGATTATACACTGCTGTGTATTGAGATATGTATTGTGATTGTTATTACCATCCCATTTTACAGATCTTATAGTTGTTTCATTAAATCATTTGCAACTCTGTAGCCTGCTAGGCTCCTCTGTCCATGGGATTTCCCAGGCAAGAATACTGGAGGGGTTGCTATTTCCTTCTCCAGAGGATATTCTTGACCCAGGGATCAAACCTGTGTCTCCTGCATTGGCAGGCGGATTCTCTACCACTGAGTCACCAGGAAGCTCTTTATACAGGTCTTATGAACAGCTGCTACATAGTAAGCTGAGCTTTAAATCAAGACATGCTTATTCAAGAGCCCATTACGCATTACATCCTGAAAGTTATGGACTGGAGCATTTGGGCAAGGGTTGTTTTATCAAATTTGGCTTTGTAACAGTAACTTAAACTTACGAGACTGATGATAGCTCTCCAATATGCCTTGAGAGGATTTGCTGGAAGAAAGACTTTTGCTAAGCTCACCAAGACACTCAGTGTATCATTCTGTTTTACTTTCTTCACAGCACTTCTCCAACTTCAATGTGAGTTGAAGGGAGAAAGGATTTTGCCCTTTTTTTTTTTTTTAAACTGCTGTTTCAAGAGCATCTTAAAAGACTGACCCATGGAACATGCTCAATGAATATTCTTTGAATGTTGAAGTTGCATATTGAATTTCGGTCATAAAAATAAACTCTGCATCAGATACCCATATGAAATGAAAGTCAGGCCATGGTCCCATGGATAATGTAATCTGTTTTCCCAGTTCTTTCCTTTTCACATTCATCTGTATGTGTGTGGGCATGTGTATATATGTGTATGTGTGCATGTTTGTATATGGGGGAACATTTAGAGTATTTTCTCCAGCCTTAGTAGCATGGAGTCTGAAAATGTGCCATAAACAAATATTTAAAAACCCAATTGCCTTTGAAAATTATTTGAAAGGACAACATATGAAAGTGATTAAAAATATGAGCTTAGTCTGGCAGCTGAAGTTAGATTAGGATCCCTATAAATTCTAAATTACTACTATATTCCCTTTACATTTCTCATGCAAATATTAGCATTTTCTTTCCCTTGATTACAATGTTAAGATATTTTGTTTCTTTTCTATCATATTTTCTGGCTAGATGTTCCATTTGAATGTTAAATAGAAACAGTAATAGTTAGAATCCTCCTTCTGTTGTTGATTGTAAAGTGAATGCTTCTAAATAAATTACAACTGTGGTATATTCTTGCTAGATTTCCATTAGTAATTGTGCCAGTTATCAACTTTATTTCCTCTTGGCTCCAAGTATATACTTTATTGCCTGCTCTTTGAAAATGTAGATGGGCCCTTTAAATATTTTTCCTTTGACAGTCGGCATGACGTTAAACTTGGGCATCCCAGGTGTCTCAGTGGTAAAGAATCTGCCTGCCAACGCAGGAGATGCAAGAAATGCGGGTTCGATCTCCTGGAAGATCCCCTGGAGTACGAAATGGCAACCTCCTCCAGTATTCTTGCCGGGAAACCCGGCGGGCAGAAAAGGCTGACAGGCTACAGTCCATGGGGGTCGCAAAGAGAAACAACTGAGCATGCGTGCATGACAATTAAACTTGGGCAGTAGAGGGCAGTAGGGAGACATTGCAAAAGGAAAGGGTTCTCCTTTCTGGTTGCGGTGTGCTCCCTGGGCATGCTCCTGCAGCTCACAGGCATTCCAGGTCTATCTCCTAGGGTACAGGCAGCTCTGCCAGCATCTGGCTCTGGAAGCATCCCAGCTTCTCCAAGGCCAGGCTCCTACAGAATGGGCAACTTCTCCAACAGCAGGCTCCTGTGGTATACACAGCTTCCCTGATGTCCAGCTCCTGCAGCACTGGGCTTCTGCAGTGAACAGAGATTCGTGGTAACCAGAGGCTAGCAGCTTCCACCGGCATCCCTTTGCACTGTTTTATTGCATAGTTCCTCCAACAAGATACTTTGCCATGAATGACTTTCCCCAAAATCCTAGAGTAGATTTTTGGGCAATTTCCAGAGAGTAGATTTTCTAGCAAATTCTACTAGTACGCCACTAGAGGACCTTCTCTGCCCTCCTTCTCCCTAAAGGAAATCAGGGTTGCTAGGAGGAGAAGAGGAAGGGTCCTCCTTGGGCATTGTATCTCAGCTCTGGGGATAGAGCTGCCTCTTTATTTTCGCCATGTTCTTTAGCATTCTCTTTACTTTTCACTAACCAATCCCTCACTTATTCTAATCAGTTTTTTTTTTAATTCTTTAAGCTTTTCCTGTTCACATTGCTGTGTTGTTTCTGTCTCCTGATTGGACACTGACTGATTTTCCAGGCTAAGTATGTTTTCTTCTATACTTATTTTATTAAAATTTTTTTATTATAAACATTCTGAATGGGTACTGAATGTAATTTAAGGCCCTTTTCTGCACTAATTGAGGTAATGTCTCTCTTTTAAAATTTTTTTAAATGTCATGATATATATTAATTTTTCAAAAACATGAAACCATCCTTTCACTCCTGGGATAAATCTGATATGGTAATTATTTCTAATAATTACCGATTATCTCTGATTTTCCAGTATTTTCTTAGGACTTTTCCGTGTATGTGTAACACACAGAAGCCTGAGTTACAATTCTCCTTTCTTGTTTGTCCTTATCTGGTATTAGTTTCAACTTTATGCAAACCTTATGAAGCATCTCAGAAAAAGATGAGAGCTATCATCTCAACTCCTTTTCTTTCTGGCCTTCTTCTCTTTGTCTTTGAGAAGCTACTATAGAACCTCTTTTCATTCTCTTTGTGTTTGACTTAGATCTCCATTGTCTTTAATTTGGGTATTAATAAAGGCTTCCTCCCTTATCCAAATTGCTTCCTCCCTTACCCATGTAGCTAGCCAAGTTATCAGTCTCAAATAGTGCCCTGTTTACTTGCAGAATAATATTTTTGAAAACTTATCAAAGGCAAATATATGCATGTCATGAAAGGAATTATGCATTATGAGAAAAACTCTCTTTCTGGAAGACTAAAAATTGATCCCAAACTCCTAATTGCAGTTCACATTTTAGACACAGACTTAAAAAATGTAGAACTAATAAGTTATACATGTTTTTTGACTTTATTCTCTTCTATAATTATTCATGTAGTCAACAAGTTTAGGTCCAATGAGTTAGCCTAATGATTCCCATCTTTATCTCAAATTTATTAAGTTCATGGGTTGCTTGTTATCACTAACATCAGCACTTTGGGAGAGTGGTAATTATGTTTGCAAAATAATAAGAGTAAAATGCAATGAAACATACTATTTGAAAAAAATTTCTGCATTAAGACATTGTAAATTGTAAAGTAAGTCCTACCACCAAAAAGGTAATTTAAAGAATGCATATTTAGATCTTATAATCTAATAGGATGTATATATAAAATAAACCATGCATATTTAGATCTTAAAGGCAATTTTAGGGTTTTCCATGGCTGAAAGTGGGCATTGTTTGAAAATATTAAAATGGTCAAGGCTTCTTTTACAAAAAACTTTGTTTCTTCTTTTCCCTAAAATTAAATCTAAACTTTTGAACACATCACTCAATATCATCTGCAATCCCTGCTGACTTTTCAAGCTAGAGACTTCACTCTTCTCTCACTCCCATCTCCTTGTGTGCCACTCACTGTCCTCAAGGGTGCTTGGTTTGCAAGCCTGTTCCTATGACTTGCTGTCAGCCTGGCTTTACCATCTCATCCCTCCTTTTTAATCATTCTAATTTTTTTAAAGTCTTTGGAAACACTAACTCCAACTTGAGTCCTCTCCCTTCTTTAAGCATCTCCAGAACAAATTAATTTTCCTCCTATATTCCTATAATACTTTACTTCTTGAAACTGTATCTTCTAATTAACTGGAGATAACTGTACCAGTTTGAGGTACAATATAAACCACATCTCTTTTTACTATTCCAATTAAATAGCTTGCTCATCATTTAACCTCTTCCAGTAATTTCTTCATATTCCCAGGGTCTACACTGTAGAGCAATTCTGAGAACAATAAAAGTTCTAGTAACTGTCGGCCCTCCTGTAGTACTTTACAATGTGCATTTTGTGTACATCAGTGCATTTGGTTATGACAACGACCGTATGAGTAAACCTTGTGACAATACCTATTTAATACAGCATGATACTGAGGCAGAGAAAGGTCAGGCAACTTGCTCAAGATCACACAGCTGGCCTCTGTGGCCTGAGTCCATCCCTCTCAGTCTTATGGGGAAAGATCCTGCAGACAAAAAGTGAAGAAACTGGTTTTGTGACTCTAAAGACCAGGATGGCAAAGCAGTTTTGAGGACTCAGGTGAAATGACACAGAGTAAGGCAAGACTCTCTTCTCACTTCTGAGTGAATTGCATCCTGGTTTCGGTGCAGTGAGGATTCTGGGGAAAACAGTGGCTCAGATACCTGGGAGGATTCTGTTTGGGCAGCCCTGAAAGTCAACATTCTCTGCACAAGTGCTGGCCTTCCTGTGGGGGCATAAATAGCACAGACATGTGAAAGGATACTGGTTCAGAGGATACTGATGAGGAGAGCACTGGGGTGTTAGATACTGTTGGGGAGATATCCATGGAAATGTCAAGAAGTAACCAGGTGAGACTGGGATAAACTAAATCCTCCCATTATGAGGGACTGGGTGGGAGACACTGAAATCTACATTGTTATGATTAATGAGATGCTTCTTCCCTGGTGGCTCAGATGATAAAGCATCTGTCTACAATGCGGGAGCCCTGGGTTCGATCCCTGGGTCAGGAAGATCCAGCTGGAGAAGGAAATGGCAATCCACTCCAGTACTATTGCCTGGAAAATCCCGTGGACAGAGGAGCCTGATAGGTTACAGTCCATGGGGTCGCAAAGAGTCGGACACGACTGAAAGAGTTCATTTTCACTTTCCCTGGTGGCTCAGACAGCAAAGTGTCTGCCTGCAATGCGGGATACCCGGGTTTGATCCCTGGGTCAGGAAGATCCCCTGGAGAAGGAAATGGTAACCCACTCCAGTATTCTTGCCTGGAAAATCCCATGGACTGAGGAGCCTGGTAGGCTACAGTCCATGGGGTTGCAAAGAGTGGGACACGACTGGGCAACTTCACTTTCACAGTGCTTATGGTTTTGTGAAATCTAGAACCACTTTAATTACACAGATAATCTTATCTATTATCACAATTAGCATCCAAGATATGCACTGTTATTTATACTTTATGTGTTTAAAAAACTGAAACTCAGATAAACAAATAACTTACTCAAGATCAGGACTCTTGTAAATAGCAGCCTGGGGGTTCAAACCT
Organism: Neotragus pygmaeus; assembly: GCA_006410875.1. Lineage (NCBI taxonomy): Eukaryota > Metazoa > Chordata > Mammalia > Artiodactyla > Bovidae > Neotragus > Neotragus pygmaeus. The sequence goes on from SJYV01020660.1 coordinate 2,287,878, forward strand.
AGGGATTGCTGCCTCCAAGGTTCACATTCTCTCCACTGCATACAATGTCTTCCTGTAACAATGAGCAAAGAAAAAACATACTGTTGTGTCTTTTCTTTGACACATACAAGCAAAGCATTCCTTTCTGAGTACTTGGCATTTCTCATGACATAGAAATTAGAATTCATTGATATTTTCATAAAATGAAGTCCCCAGTGAAGAGTTTTGTCCTCACCCAAGATAGATAAACCTCGGAATGCTGCTACAATCTGATGAGTCTCAATGTGGTTTTCTTTAGAATATGTGAGTGCAGATGCAGCTATCACTTTTAATGTGTGGATAAGTGTGTATGGAGACCACAGCCCTCACTCTCACCTCATATGGTAGACACATGGGGCCGGACCCTCCATTTCCCACAGTACACAGTCCGGCCTCATACAAGTATTTTTTTCATGTTTACAATAAAATGTGTTTCCCAAGACATGATATTCCTCAAAAATCTGCACGTTATCTTTTTTAAAATATATTTTCCTTTATTTATTTTAATTAGAGGGTGATTGCTTTACAGTGTATTGGTGTCTGCTGTATTCTTTCGGCTGCTAAATCAGCCATAAGAATACACATATCCTTTCCTTCCTGAGCCTCCTTCCCGTCCCCCTAGCTCACCCCTCCAGGTCCTCACAGATCACCAGGCTGGGCTCCCTGTGTTATATGGCAACTTCCCATTAGCTATCTGTTTTATACACTGTAGCACATATACGTCAATGCTGCTCTCTCAGTTTACCCCACCCTCCCTTCCCCAAGGTGTCCAGAAGTCCATTCTCTTATGCACATTATCTTTTTAAGAAAGAAAACTTAAGAAATTCTCTGAACCTCTTCCTTTACTAAAAAGAAAAGAAAATGAAATTTTGTCTCAAAAGTAGGAAGGAGAAAGGGTGTTATAATATCATCAATCACAATAGAACCCAATCAGGGGATTCTGCATCAAATTAGATTCAGTTCCTGTTGGTTCTGATGAAATTGTACATCTGATTTTTGTCATAGCAAATATGATTGTGATACCATAACTCAGAAGAAACGTCAATCCAGAGACAAGGGAACGCCATTGCTTTCTGCCAAAGTTAAAGCTTCACCGAGAACCTTAGTTCGTTTGCTGATCACACGTGGATTGGGAAAGCACATGTGACTCATGAGGACACCTGGGCCGAGCATGCACCCATTCTCCAAGTGGGCCGCTTCACCTGCACCTGCTCTGTTTCTCTCTCAGCCTATCTGGATCGATTGGGTCACGTTGGTGAAGTGATGCCATCCTTCCTTCCTTGTACCTAATTTTCTGACAAGCTAAAAATCAGCAACATTTCAGAAAATACAGTGTCCTTGATTAAGGACTTAAATTCCCATGCTACACAAATAGGATTTTTTTCTGGAATGCACGAGTATAACAGGTTTATATTTATATAAATGTGTATTTTTAAAAGTTGTATGTAGAAGGAGAAAAGTTCCCAAACTAACTGCCTGAAGGAAAATCAAGAATACATTTTGCCAAGAATGCTTCCCTCTAGGATTAAATATTTTAAAATCTCCCAAACTCTTTGTGTCACAGAAAATGAATCTATTCTTCTGTAACATCTTTAATTTCCTGATATTCATGATTGTCTACAATTTTAATTTGAGTCAAAGTGTGAAATGGGACATTATTTCCAAAAAAAAAAAAAAGACACTTTTAATTTGTATCTGGTTAGAAGCTAAAAAAGGCTTTTTTTTGAATATTTGTGGTTTTTCTTCTTTTAACAATCATGAATAAACTACTGTTCTTGCACAATGCAGATGATTAATGATAAAACTTGGAAGTAAATTCAATAATGGAATAACAATAAAAACTCATGAGGGTTATACTGCTCTCTTTGAGATATTCCATCGAAACGATTGTTGCTTCTGAACAAACGGTATCTCACTGCTTTTGAGGCTGGTGTATGACTGACTGCTGAAAATTTAGCAGATTGTCCTGATGGCTCAGACAGTAAAGAATCTTCCTGCAATGCAGGAGTAGTGGGTTCAGTCCCTGGAGAAGGGAATGACAACCCACTCCAGTATTCTCGCCTGGAGAATCCCATGGACAGCGAAGCCTGGCAGGCTACAGTCCATGGGGTCGCAGAGTCGGACACAGCTGAGGGACTAAGAGTGACTAATGTTTTAGAATATCTTAAAAGGGAAAATCTGTTGAAACAAATCTCCAAAGTCAGCACTAGAATCTGAAAACCTTGCAAAAAAGCCAGCTCTGTCCTCCTAGCTAGGAATGAGATACATCATTCTTCTCCCACCACGCCAGGCTCCCCCATCTCCAGATGGTCACACTCTTTATGTGTTTCTAAATTTAGTTCAAATACCGCCTTCTCCAGAAACTTCCCCTTCACTCCTTTAAAGTCAGTTCTCTTATTTAAGTGCCCTACCTATGTCTTTTTTTGAGACAGATTTGTTCCTTTTTATTTACATTCATTTGAACCCCTGTCTTATTTCCCCTACTTGATTCCAAAAGTTCATACACATCAGGTTCATTTTCTGGTTCATCTTCGATTCCTTCATGGAGCTAAAGTAGTGCTGGACCCCAGCCAGGCATAATTGTGAAGAGAGCTTACCTTTTTTGAGACTTTACTATGTGCCAATCAGTCTGAAAGGTGTTGTTTAATTCTTCAAAAAATCATGCAAGGTATGTACTTTTATTGTTTCTATTTTTATAAGTGTGAGACCAGAGACTTCAAGAGAATCAGTAACGAGTAAACGTTCAAACGTGTGACTTCAAAGATGGTGTTCTTAGGGAAAAAAAAAACAAAAACAAAAAGACACTAGATTAGAAAAAAATGAATTTACCAAGAAATTTTCAGAATCAATGTAAAGCAAAGAACAGATTAAAATTATGTGTTCCAACCTCCCACTACAAGAGGAGTCAAATAATCTAATTCCCATCTTTCATGAGATAACCCTCTCTAAACCATTATAAAAACAGCAGTACACAGTTTCCATCCAAATGGAGTTTTCTGGTCAGATTTTTTTCTAACCTGGCAGAGCCAGGGCTTAAATCCAGGAATATCAGAGTCCAAAGCCATGTGCTATCCACTGCAGCACTAGGGCTCTCTAATGCCTTGAAGGTTTATCCTCAGCCTTTGTTATGATCATTAGAGCTCATTTCCACCGTGTTCCTTTGTTGCCCTCTTGACAGGTCACAGAACCTCTCCCTCTACAGCCTGTCTCATATATTCTTAGGCCTCTAATTTCTCCCTAGTTTCCTGTTTCCAAGGTCAAACAAGCCACTTTTTTCATTCTTTTCTGAAGGTCAGATTTTTTCAGCCTTGCAACATTCTTGTGCCTCCTCCCTGTCCCCTCATCAAGTTATGCACACATGATATTAATACTAAATGACTGCTTCGAATTATTCAATTGTTGCTCTAATTGTCATGTGCATTTTTCTCAAAATAATAATTGCAAGATTGCACAGACCGATTCGGTAACTCTGCTGTCTTGTTCATGAATATAAAATAAACACAAGGGAGTAGATGAGAGGACAGGAAAGTCACTGCCAGCTGGAACTTGAGAAAAGAATGATGTTCCGTAACCTCAGGAGCCACTGAGCACAATTGAACCTTGTCTATTTTTGGCAATATATGAAGGCTACATGAAATACTGTGGTTTCCCACCCCTGCCCTCTATGCTTTTGGGGTATACGGAGCTGATCTAGTGCTTAATGGTAAGCAGCCTTGTAAACTTGGTTGCATGGTACTTCCAATTAGAACGTGGCTTAGAACAATTTTTGGCATTTTCTTTTTATCAGGATTCGTAATGATACATCAAACCCAGTTCTTCTCTATATTTTGGCATTTCTGTGTTTACTCTATAGAAATAACTAATATGACTTTTTGTGTACACAGGGCATACAGATTTTATGAAGTTATTATGTAGAGCTGTAATACAGATCTTGCTGCTATTGCTAAGTTGTTTCAGTCGTGTCCGACTCTGTGTGACCCCATGGACTATAGTCCATCTGGCTCCTCTGTCCATGGGATTCTCCAGACAAGAACATTGCAGTGGGCTGCCATTTCCTTCACTTTAAAAAAAAAAGAACCTCTGTCAAAATACATGGTAGTAGAGAAGAATTTCAGTATTTTACCTGTGCACACCATAACATACGATGCCGTTTCTCCCCATCCTATTAAGGGTTCTCCCTTTAACTTAAATTTGTCTAACAGCAAAAGCATATAAAAGCAAGAACTGAGTAACTGTACAATGCAAGCCTTAATCATTGTCATAACTACTATTTCTTCTATGGCTATTATGTTTATAAGATTTTTTTTGATGTGTAACTTTTTTTTAAAGTCTTTGCTGAATTTGTTACATACAACATTGCTCCTATTTTATGTTTTGTTCTTCTGGCCAAGAGGCATGTGGGATCTTAGGTCCCCAAGCAAGGATCTAACCTGCACCCCCCTGCACTGGAAGGTGAAGCCCTAACCACTGGACCACCAGGGAAGTCCCTAGTTATTGTTTTTTTATTGTTAATTAGGCAGAGAAATAGTCATCACCAGCGCAGTCTTATCATAACACTTGGGAATTTGAGATTTTGTTTATTAAAATGAAGAGTTTCCATAACAAGTCTCACCTAATTATGTACTCAAGCCCATCTTGAATAGGTGCTTACTATTTTATTCATGCATAATTTAAATATGTTCCTACACCTTTTCTTTTGTTTTGATTCTAACCTGCTCTTTTAAGATTATGTATGTTTCAGCTCCAGTGTCACCTACATTGGAACATTTCTTCTTAAAGTTCAAAATTCAAGGTGCATACAGATCTCCTGGGGATCTCATTAGTAGCCCCATTTGTAGTGGATCTGGGTGGGCTGGAGAGCCTAGTTCTAGCAAGCTCTCCAGTTTTGCTAATGCTCCTGGCTCTGTGAACAATTTGGAGGAGGGCATGACAACCCACTCCAGTATTCTTGCCTAGAGAAGGACAAAGGAGCCTGGAGGGCTATGGTCCATGGGGTTGCAAAGAGTTGGACATGACTGAGTGACTCAGGACATAGCAGTGAACAACACTTTAGAAAACAGCTTTACGTATAATACATTCTCAACTGAAGCAATATAAGTGGTACACTTGATTCTTTTCTCTTCCTAAATGTAAAACTAATCAGTCAGTTTTTCAACAAATATTATTGAGGTCCACAATGTGCCAGGTATCAACTATTCTTCATTTTAATACAGAGCCACCTCATTTCCATTGCTACTACCAGCCAAGTTCATGCGACTATTCTCTCTTCTGAGAGAGAATACTGAATGCATCGCTCTACATACATCCTTGCTCCCTTCTTCAATTTTTTTTAAAATAGAAAATACACGGATTTTTAAAAATGCATTTCTGATCATAGCATTACAATGTATCAAATACATCAAAAGCTTTTCATTAACTTCTAAAAGTCCCAAATTTTTAACAATCAGCAAGATCCTGCTTACATTAATACCTTCACCTCCTGTCACTCTCCTGTTTATTGATTTTCCAGCCCATTTGCCTCTCTTTCAATTATCAAATTTGCTAAGCTTCTTCGCATCCCAAGTCTTTGGCACATGCTTTTGCTTTGCCTGAAATTCTCTTCTTTATCTAATACTATTTATCCTTCAAACTCAGATTAATATTACCTCATTAGAGAAACCTCATTAGACCTCCTGGATGTTATCGTGACATCGTGTTACAAGTTTTTTTAGCGCCATTCATTTCTTTTAGGGAGCACTTTCGTAGGCATAGTTACATAATCAAATATGCAAATTAGCCTGCTTCCTCTAATAATGAACTGAAGGAGGGCATGGATTTTGTTTGTCTTCTGTTGACTTTTGTACATCTAGTCCTTAGCAGACTTCTTGGCATATAGCAGAGGTCAACAGATACTTAATAAATGAATGATAAAAAGAAACAGAAATAGACTGTCTTTCTGGTCCATTTGTACCTCTCTGTTATAAACCGATATAGTTTGCCAGTTTTCAAAGAACCAGTCTATAACAAAATATGCATCATTAGAATGCAATCCAGTCTCTTAGATGTATCCATAAAGTGTTTCGTGTCACTTCTGTAATTTCCATTTTCTCCTAAATTTCATGAGATGACTAACAGAAAACTTAAATTACTTGCATATGAAAAAAGACCCAGCTGTTAATGTATTTGAGAAGTGTTTAATATACTGCCACATACAACCTCCCACTGCTTCCTAAGTTGTTTCTGATGACACAGAGTCTTTATGTATAGTGAATTATTATATGTGCTTAAGTGAAAATGTTAGTGACTCAGTCATGTCTGAGTCTTTCTGACCCCATGGACTGTAGCCCACCAGGCTCCTGTCCATGGAATTCTACAGGCAAGAACATTGGAGTGAGTTGCCATTTCCTTCTCCAGGAGATCTTCCTGAGCCAAGGATCACCCCAAGTCTCCTGTATCGCAGGTATATTCTTTACATTCTCAGCCACCAGGGAAGCCCATATGTGTTTCACCCTTTGTCAAAGGGGAAGATGCATTTCTGGGAGTTATATCCCAGAAAATCTTTGCAATTACACTATTTGGGTATTCTAAAAAGCTACAGTCTCATCTTTTTCTGGTTGCCAAATCTCATTTGTGAAAATACATATTGAATCTATTTCTTGAAATTCTGCCACCACCTTGGAGCACAGGGGAAGAGAATAGAAGGGTTTTTGCTAATTATGTTTGAGCCCTGTATGCCATGAGATATTCAGGACCACAGAAATGCTGCTTCTAGGAGACCTCTAGGATCTCTTCAGAAAGCATTATTTTAGACATATTTTTCAAGGTCTGAAAAGTTATCCTCAACTTTCTGAAATCAGCAGAAAAAGCAAAACTAATTTTGGAAAATCCCACTATCCATCTTCTGCATAGAAAATAGGAAGATAATTCAAGTTGGTGAACTGAAGTCATACAGTGTGTGGCTTGCTTCACATATCTTCTGAAGGCCTCTATTCCCATCCAACCCAAAAAGATCTCAAGTAATGACCTCAGCCCTCCCTGGGCTGACACATTCTGTAACTCCAAAGTGATGATTCAGCGTTATTTTAAGCCCTACATGAAGCAGGGGAGTATGATTCTCCTCAGGTCCATGGTGGGCTCCCGGCCAGCCGCAGCTGTCAGCTCGGCGGGTTTCAGCAAGCTGCTCAATGCAGACTGACATGGAGCCCTTGGCCCGCACAAGCAAGAGCCCTGTACTTATGGGAAAACGCTTAAGTTGCCTACTCTCTTCTTGCGGTTGTTGTTTTACAGTTCAAGTTCCACTTAATAGACATCCGGAAAAAGCTGCTCTGTCTGCAGTGGCAGTGGAAACATCCTTTCTCCCTGGTACTTTGTGTTAACACAGCTCGGCTGAAAGTCACTGAACTCCTGAATCAACCGACAGGGTGGTGGGGGGTGTTCTGTAACAGAGGGGATCTGAGTACACGATACCACGGGAGTATCCTCAGCTACATTTTGGCCCTGGCTCTCACACTTACTCACTTTCTCACATAGATATCTCCAATCTTACCCTGTTTCCAAAGGCTTAATAATATGGATACAATAAGCATTCTTTTTCTTTCTTTTCTTTTTTGCTTTTTCTTCCTTCTAACCTTCAGAGGAGCCTGGTGAGCTGCAGTCCATGGGGTCAATGAGGGTCAGACATGACTGAGCGACTTCACTTTCACTTTTCACTTTCATGCATTGGAGAAGGAAATGACAACCCACTCCAGTGTTCTTGCCTGGATAATCCCAGGGATGGCGGAGCCCAATGGGCTGACGTCTGTGGGGTCGCACAGAGTTGGACATGACTGAAGTGACTTAGCAGCAGCAGCAACAACCTTGTTCTAATTTTTGTTTGCCATTTTCATTAATCATTTAGCATCCTTAAGATGTTTAAGCTTTAATCTTTGACCTGAAATTCCTAATTTGTAAACAGGGTAGGTGGTTAAGGTAACCAGTCTATGAGTGAATAGAGAGGCTCCTACGGAATAGTTGAAGACTCTTGCTTTTATGTTGTTTTGAATGTGCCCCTCTGATTTTTGCTTTCTTCCTAAGGTCTAGTTCCATAATTACATTCCCAAAGAATCCCAGGATATGCCAGTAGACACCTTTACCTTGCCACTTAAAATGGTGAGAAAATGAAGAATTTTTAAATGGCCCACAGGAAATATACAAGCTCTCCTCCTAACTCTCTCCTCTCCTTCACTGTGCCCACATGCTTCTCAACTCCTTTCACCTCTCCATTTCACTGCAAAACCTTTTATTCCTCTCTTCACTCACTTATTTAACAACATTACTTTGGGTTTGCACAGGACTAGGCATTACGGATGCTATAATAAGCAAGACAGGACATTTCCCTGCCTACTTTGCATTTCAGTGAGGAAACCCAATAGCCGACAAGTAAACCAAGCCACCATCAGGGAAGTAACACTATTAATAACAGAAATGGGCCCTTTCTACTGAGGGTTCAGGAGAACTTTCTCTGAAGAGTTAAATTTAAGCTGAAATCTGAAGAACAAAATCAACTCAAATCCACAAAGAACCCAGGGAAGAAACATCTCAGGCAGAGGGAAAGGCAGGGATCAGGGAAGAGACTGGCAGAAACTCACAGGAGCTGGAGGACAATAGCGTGCCCGTGACTGAACTGGCGAGTGAGGCTGGGGCAGGTCACCTGACATCCCTGTGGGTCACAGCAACTTCTTGAAGAACAGTGGCAGACTCTGTGAGGATGAAATTGTGAGAGCTCTGCTAATTAACTGGAAAAACCAGGTGAAAAGTCCAAGAAAATCACCGGCTTGTTAGATTCTGTCCAGGCATGTTCAGCCTGGACCTGGGGTGAGCGTCGGGGGAGAAACTCTAGGAAGTCCATTCTGAGAACTGCTACCCACAGAGAAGCATCCAGAAGAACCAGCCTTCTCATTTTCAAGAGTCCACTGTGTAATATAATGTATACAGTGATGTATGCTCCAGCACTTGGAATGTTTCCCCTCTGTTATTTCCAGTCCATACTTCTACTCACAGGGCTGAGCACTTATCTCTACATCAAGACTTATTTACCAGGCATTAGGTCAGGCAGGACAATGCAAATTTCTCAGCAAATTCAGCTAAGCTCAGTATACTTGGAAACAGACTTAAAGCAACCTCTGAATGCTAACTCCTTTTAGTTTTTCATTCCCATGATTCTTTTCTATGTGGATGCCTACTGGGTTAGTGCTTTGTATAATATTCCACATCTGTTAGTATTTGACTTTTTTTTTTTTAATTCTTAATATGCTTTCATTACCTTCCCTGGTTACATGTTAAAACATGATCATTTGATTCCTAAATCCCCTTCTTCTATTTCGTTTTTGTCAGAGGATTACCATCAAACTGTAAACTCCTAATATTTTGGTAATAGTTTTAGAAACTTAAAATACAAATGGACCCTCTGCATTATTTTCCAACATAACAGTTTTTCAATTCTACTTTAAGTGAGCAGTTTAATTGGCCTCCTTAGGCTCTTTGAATTACAGGTTGAGCCAAAGGTGAAATGACATCTTATTATTTGCATTATTGTGTTTCAGAACATGTGAGTAACTCTGGTAGAGAACTAGAAGTTACATATATAGGCCCCAGATGGCAGAATATCACATGGTCTATGTCTTAGTATGAGAAACAGCTCAAGCAAGTAAACTATTCCCAGACGTTTATTACATAGCCCAGGTCTGGAATAATTATTGTGGTTCTGGCAAGAGACAAAGGTGGAAAAATGGACATTTAAGTAGAGTGAACATTAAAGGAATTATTGCATTCTTTTCTGAACATAATCACCTGTAACTGGAAAAGTAATAGTTCCACATGTCATATTCTTTGTTGATCTGTTAGATATTTGCACTTGTTTAACCCAAGTGTAGGTGCAGAGTATTGCCAATAGATACTGAGAACTCAGTAAATCCAAGTAATTATTGTTAGTAGAGCAGAATCTAGAGTACATAAGAAGCTAATATTTCAAAAAATGTAAATAGCATGCTTTGTTATAATATCAAAAAATATGTCCTACCTCTATTACTTACACAGTTTCAAAAAACATTGATATACATTTTGTGCACTCAGTGCAAATTATGGAACAACTGTGTTTGATCACTTTGTGCATATACTTCTGAATGTGTATGGCAAAGCTCTTTTTCACAGCATTTCTTAACAACAGAGTCAGTTTTTGAGCTGGCATCTGAATATCTCACTGACGCTGTTATTTCTTCAATAACAAATATGTCATTTCTCTTACTGAAATTACCTAGGTTATTTACATATATACTTTTATGGTCAGGAATGAAGATTATATAGTATGAGAGCTTTTTGATTAATAAAGCATCTTTTTTAAAAAAATTCATAAATTAGTAAATGGACCAAGGCATGTTCCAGCAAATACTTGATTTCAGCTGATACTACCAGCTGTTTCCTTTAGCATAAAAACAGTTACCTAGGAGAGATAGCTACTAAGACATCCAAAGATAAAATCACAAATGAATAAATCCAGGCATAAATTATAGCTCTTCTGGCTTTGATAAGGCAATGTATTATAATGGGAAAGAAATATTTATCCTATGCTTCCTGTGTTAATTTTACCTTAAGGTATCCAGATAGCTTGTGAAGGAAAGCTTTTTGTATATAGAATAATTTAAGCTAATCAATTCAAGAAACAGAATTTAGAAAATCACCTGATATTCTTGAAAAAAAGCGTAACTCAGACCAAAGTGTCAAGATTTATATCCCATTAATACTTTCAAAACTATGCTGTGTGACAGAATTTCAAACATTATAACAAAGTCTCCCCTGCCCCCGGCTTTTGCTTTATCAGAATAGAAATTCAGACCCAGAAAATTAAAGGGATTTGGTCCAGGTTATGCAGGAAACCCAGTGCCTTTATTCATCCTGGAATCACAAGCTAAGTCTGTCCTTTTATGATAACAAACGGGTTATTTTGTTGCTGTTTCTATGCCTCTATAAGGAGCACATTCTTTTGGATTCTACTGGGTGACAAGGGCAGTGGGTGATAAAATGGCTGCTGTCTATTTTATTGTTTCTGGGAGAAGGAGCGCCAAATTGAAACAGAGTGAGTGGAGACCCAGGCCTCTCTCCCCAGAACTTTTTTTAGAGTGAGATTTACAGAAGCTCCACGTTTGCAGTGTGTGCAGAGGTCAGCATCACGACTGCCCTGACCGTTCAAGCAAAAACTTTGGTTCCTCATAATTAGTGGGTCTGTGGAAAAAGAGAGTCTTCCCAGGTTTTTCCATAACTCGCCATGGCTTACTGCTGGGAGAGCAGGAAAAATATGAGGAAAACAAACAGAAACAGGCCTTCTCTGCTCGCGGGCTCTCGGCCTGCCAAATCAGCCGGCTGGACGCAGAGGCAATTTCCTTAGTGTTTGCAGCCTTAAGCTGACTTCTGCACAGGGAAGTTGGGCAATATTTATTGTTGAATGGGGCCCTGGGAGATTATTCTTGGAAGGGACGGCCTCTGTGAACCTTTGTGTGTTGATTGAAAATCTCTTGTAGCCAGGGTTTCACAAACTAGATGTGACTGCCTCCTTCTAACATAAAAATGACTGGAAAACAGGAAAATCCTTGAAGTTTGGAAGCCCAGTCTTGCAGACATGGTTTCTTCCTACTCAAGGTGATTTATGTCCCTGGAGCACTGAGTTAGGGAAGCACGGAAACAGGGTTTTGCTTTAAGATACTGTGAGCTGCTTTCTAGGATATTGTGAACCACTGAAATCTAAAAACACCTATTTACTAATTTCTCATTCATAAGGGTTTTTTGTTTGGTTTTTGAGCTTCTTTGAGAGAGTCATGGTCAGGTACTAGGAGAGATGTAAAGGTGAAAAAAAACCCATGATCTTTGATATTAAGGTGCTCATTCTATTTACCATCTTTCAAAAACAACAACAATAACAACAACAAAACTTCCAAAAACAGTAAGAATAAACCACATGGTATCAATAATTACTCTTTTTCTCCCTAGGTCAGTATCTGAGCATATGGAGGAAGGGATGCCGAGCACACAGCCTCAAGTCAATGGCAAGGGCCGGGCCCTCAGGCTCCACGCTGTCTGTCTCGCAGGCTCCCGGACAATGCCTCTCACCCAGCTGGTCTGCCGCTCCTCTTGCCCTCTGCAGCTGAAGTGTGCAGCAGGCCAGATTCATGAGCGGGTCTTTGCCAGCATGGTCAGGGCTCAGCAGGCCTCCCTGGCAAACGAGCCTGACGTTGGCTCCTGCTTGGGTAGAGACGTTGCAGGGGCTAACGCAGTCAGCCTTGAGCCTTGCAGGCTGCTCAGCAACCCGTGCAGTCAAATCAGTGTGACAAGCTCCCCTGCTCCAGTCTCAGTTGCTTCTCAACCCTGAGTGACCCCGCAGAGTTCACCTTCCAGGCCTCCCTCTGCCTGACCACGTAACCTTGCCAAATTGCTGCGGCCACCTGCCGGTGTGGTGTTTCCAAGGTGACATCTTTCTAGAGCTCTCAGTGTGGGGTGGGCAGAGCCCTTCCCTGCCTTCACCGTGGCCCTCACCTCCCTGAAAACTTCTCTCCTCTTCACTGTGGAGAGGGCCTCAGAAGACGCCTTCTCTCGCCCTCTCTCGCTGTTCTCGTCTCCTTCCCATACATTTCCCAGGCCTAAGAGGTTGGACGTTGCTTTTATTTCCCCCAAATCATGTCTCCTCTTCACATTCACTTGACAGGAGGGAGCACACCCCCCACAGCACAGTGAGTCCCTTGAGTTTATTTTCATAACCTAAAAGGACAACAAAGCCTCAGTGGAACCTGAAAATTCTAGTCTCAGAACAATAGTCTGTTTGGATTTCTGAGGCCAGGTATTAACTTGTTCTTTTTCTTTACAGCATCCAAATATCCCATGAGGCTAACGGATGCTTTGGGGAAACAGGGGTGAATATCTTATATTCAGAAAAGCAAAAGGAAGAGCACGCTGATGATATTAATGCTTATTGTGTGGGCTTGTCTTACCACCAGTGTGCCAAAGGACTTGTGCCCTAATCCTCCTGTGAGAAGCCTTACAGAAATGAGTAAATAGAGAAAGCAAAAAAAAAAAACTAAATTAAAAATACTTTAAGCTGATATATATATATATGTATGTGTGTGTGTGTATATATATATATATATATATAATGGCCAGAATTTTTCAAAAAAGAGAAAAAGAAATGAGTGAATAAAACCCAGTTTATTTGTCAGAGTAATCTTCCTTGAAACAATGAGACCAGTAACTTTCAACAATGATGAGAAATAGTGCCAGAAGGTTCTAGAGTGACAGAAGCCACTCTTAGGGAGCAGTCAGTAGAGCCCTCAAGCTTAAGAAATTAATGACCTGAAGACCAATACTACAGGCTGGCACGGCCTTCCCCTGGTGCCCGTTGGCCTCTGGCAACCCTGAGCAGGAGCGAGGGTGAGCAAGCACCCAGGAGAGCTGCTGCTTCAGGGTTCGTCAGCCAGAAGAAGGAAACAAACAAGAAGAAATTAGATGAGGCTGAGAGTCCTCACCCATGGACCACATGTAAGACGGTCTGCACAGGGGTGATGACACTCTTCTGGAGGAATTGAGAGGGCATTCCTTAAACACCAGTGATAGGTTGGAGAACTTGAGGGCAGACCATTCAAACATCTTACTTTCTTCCTCCCCTTTCTTTCTATTAGTACCCGGGAAAAGTAATAGAAACATGTTAGGTCACAGTGGAAATGACTATATCCATGGAATTGCTATTTAAAGTATTTTAATTTCTCATTTTATATTGCTGATTTAGTCTCATTCTTTAAGAATTTAAATGTGGTGGTTCTATTATTATTATTATTTTTTAATTTGTAACCATCAAATCATTCACAGGTCAGTTGGTTCTAAAGCTCATCCAGTTTCAGACAGAAACAGTTGCTGCTCCTTCAGAGTTACTATCCCAGTGATGGTAAAATAGAGTATCTTGCTGTTTCCTCAGCCAAGAAATCCCTTTCCTCCTACTCTTTAGATATTTAATGTCTACTGATGCTATTTCCCCACTTCTCAGCTCCAAGTCCTGTACTTAAATCAGATCCCATTATACTGTCTCATTGCATCCTCTTCTTTTCTTACTTAGGCTTGGCTTGATTTGTAATTATATATTTATGTGTGTCATTATTTTTAATTGTCTGAAACAAGAGTTCATTCTTCAGTGAGCCAAGGAGGAGAGGGATAAAGAGACCCTTGTCACAGAGGGAAAGTGGTGCCAGGAACCTGAGAAGTACACAAAGGAAGTGACCTGAACATTTCCAAGCAGTTGTGTTCTGGAGGTTCATACCACATGGGAACCAGCACCTTCCTTCCCTGAGTTGCTGAGAGCCCATATTCATGACCTTTCCCACCCACCTCCCAAGTGGTTTGTCATCCGTTTCTTTTGCTCTCTCTGCAGCATCCTTTGCCTCAGCCCCGCTCCCAGAGAATAGATTGGTAGGACAACTCTAGCTGGCCGAGAAAGGACAGATTATGGAGGGGTCGTGGAAGGATGTTATAAACCCAAAAGCTAAAGCATTGAAAAAGGGCTTCTGGAAGCCCATATTGGATCACTAGATTCTCTACATATGCAGTTATGGGAATCTAAAGCAGTAATAGAAAAATGAGAGTCAATGAGCTTAAGAATGTGCCCAGGGTCTGTGGCAGATTGGGAACTGAATGTTGGCCAACCTGAATCCAAGGTGTATGAGCTTCCTTGTTACATCCAGTTACCTGGTACTCACAGCTCAGCATAAAGATTGATCTAAATGCAACTGTATCACTAATATTGCATTCTGGAACTATACTGAGCTCGATTGATTTTTTTATGACCAAGCCCCCCTATTTCAGTGATTTTCAGCATTTCACCTTTTTATTTGTTCCAACACACCTGTGAAATAAGAAGCTTTCCTATCAGTGGCAGTGGTTTATTACAATAGAGTGAAGGGGTGTATGCCTCCGCTGCTGCTGCTAAGTCGCTTCAGTCGTGTCCGACTCTGTGCGACCCCAGAGACGGCAGCCCAACAGGCTCCCCCATCCCTGGGATTCTCCAGGCAAGAACACTGGAGTGGGTTGCCATTTCCTTCTCCAGTGCATGAAAGTGAAAAGTGAAAGTGAAGTTGCTCAGTCGTGTCTGACTCTTTGCGACCCCATGGACTGCAGCCCACCAGGCTCCTCCGTCCAGGGGATTTTCCAGGCAACAGTACTGGAGTGGGGCGCCATAGCCTTCTCCAGAAGGGGTGTATACAACTGTGTAATTTGATAATGGCTAGCTAGTCCTACCCTATGCAAGTTCTGCCATGGATTGCCAAGGGAGACATGCCCCTTCTATTTCTGAGAATCCTTTTAAAGCCCTTTAACTTCAGAAGCAGAGTCACGTGTGCTTGACTCTTGGTTTGTGAGTCTTCCGGTTATCTTAGGCTCTCTGGGCTTCCCAGGTGGCACTAGTGGTAAAGAACCCACTTGTCAATGCAGGCGACACAAACAGATGTGAGTTTAATCCTTGGGTTGGGAAGATTCCCTGGAGAAGGGCATGGCAACCCACTCCAATATTCTTGCCTGGAGAATCCTATGGACAGAGGAGCCTGGCCAGCTACAGTCCATAGGGTTGCAAAGAGTCGGACACGACTGAAGTGACTTAGCATTCATGCATGCAGTCTCTCTAGAGGTAGGGCCCTTTCAGGTATCAGAGATTTACTCCTGAACACATCTCCCCTGGTACACATGACTTCCCAGATTCTGACTTTGTTTTTCTTCCTCAGCTTCTGTATGTTATTTGCTGCTTGCTTCTGTTCACTGACAACCTCTTTCAGCCAGGTCTCTTAACCCCAGCACCATGCTTTTCTCACTAACTGGAATGTCTGTCAGCTGTTTACCATGAATCTTTGGCACATCTGTGTAGATCGCCCTCTCTTTGTTTATTCTCAAATAAGCCCCCCAGAGGACATCTTTGTGGTCTGTCTGGTCACCGGGTCTCCATCATTCTAACCCCACTATCCCTCGTCTGGACCTTCCCACCACAGATATTCACACAATTACCCCTTGTTCTTTATTGCTAACTTGGCCTTCTTTTTTCCTTAAATTTTATTTTTACTTTATTTTACTTTACATGAACCTTCTTTTAATAGCTTCATCATGGATGAATGAGCTTTTAAAAAGAGCAATGTATCTTTCTTACATACATTTTTATATGAATTCTTGTTTTATAGTCCCTGAATGGATGATTTGTTCAGGAAAACAAAATAGACCACAGATGTTTGGGCCAAGTGTGCTTGCTAAAAGGTATTCTCTATAGCATGATGCATATGAGTATTCACAACAAAAGATGGACATGTTTTCCCATTAGAGGGTCTTATTTCTTCTCTGTCGTGTCAAAAGTTGGATTTATAGACTAAACCGGTAGAATAGTTATTTTAAAATATCACTAGCAAAATGAATGATAAATGTATATTAAAAGTTTATGAAACCATTTTCGTAAAAAACATTAGACCCTTTAAAGGTTGAGATTATCAAACATTCTCCACTAGGTTGGGACCTGCTGGTTCATATTCTTGTTCAGAAGAAATTTCTTTTCTTTTTTTTCTCTTTGAACAATTGAGACTGGCTCTGGCAAGGATGTGTTGGCAGACTATGGCAAGTTGTACAGCTGCTGGTTGAGACATTTGACAAAAACATATCTGTGGAATTCATTGAAGGAAAAAACACTGTCTTTATTGTGAGTTTGCTTTTGAAGAATTTCTGTTTCTCCTGGTAACTGTGGCCATAGCAATTGCCTAAAATAAAATTGGTAATTGACTTTCTTTTCTGTATCCAAAATGGATAAAGGCTAACAGTGTGCTTCTAGGGACTTTAACATTAGTTATTATGGCCTTTATTTTTAATCTTCCGATGTTTTTGCTTATGAACAGAAGACACATATATGACTTGATAATAACAGGTAGAGCGTTTTCAATCAGTAATAACAATTATTCATGTTTTTGTAGGAAGAGGTTTTGAATATCTGAAGCTTTGGACTATCATTTACCCAATAATTACTGATATATATCTGAATATATATAATAGACACATATCTCTCCATATCTCCATATAGATATGGCTTCAAATTTCAGTAAACTGATGAGGTCAAATACATTCACAGCACAGTTGACTGTGCTATTTCAGGGAAGTTCAGGATAAGGTCACATCTGAAAAGGGAGCCTTCTCTTCATTCTGGAGAAAACGCCAGTTTGGAAGTTTCATATTTAAGACATTCCCTGTCTCTGCCAATAAAATATAGGTTATATGATTCTAAAGTTTTCAGTTAGAAAGTTTTGCTTTCATGGCAGAGAAAAACTGCAAGTTATTATAGTCCATGATATGTATTTAGGGAGAATGAGGGGGGCACATAATTTCATCTTATTTCTGGACTAAATTAATATGATTATATATTATTTCATACCACAGGAGTAAAACTACTCTCTCATAGAAGTTGATTCTTCTCCCAAATGAACTGGACCGTTAGTTATTTGGATCAGTAGTTTTTATTAATACCACAACTAGCCAGATTGTTTTAGGAAAGAATAAAATCATGTTTGTCACTAGTAATGATAAGAAACAGGTAGCTTGCAGAGTCTGTGCCTGCTAGTTTGAATTTGGGGAGGGGGATGGTAATAATTATTGGTGGTTATCTGTCTATATTGCTGTCCTAGAACATGTCTTTAGAACACCTAGGTTCATCTGTACAGACAGATGACCACTAGGGAGACTAACTAAATATGGCTGCCCTCTTGAAGGAAAGAAATGGAGACACATATGGCAGGCATATGTCTAGGTGAGGATATCATCTAATAAAGCCTTAAGAATTAAGATCCTTAACTGGTAATGAAGTATGTGTTGTAGAAGCCCTATGGAGGTGTCCTCTTACTAAGAAATATTCAGGAGATTCAGTTCAGTTGCTCAGTCATGTCCAACTCTTTGTGATCCCATGGACTGCAGCACACCAGGCTTCTCTGTCCATCACCATCTCCCAGAGCCTGCTCAAACTCATGTCCATCAAGTCAGTGATGCCATGTAACCATCTCATCCTCTGTCATGCCCTTCTCCTCCTGCCTTCAATCTTGCCCAGCATCAGAGTCTTTTCCAATGAGTCAGTTCTTTTCATCAAGTGGCCAAAGTATTGGAGCTTAAGCTTCAGCTTCAGTCCTTCCAGTGAATATTCAGGACTGATTTCCTTTAGGATGGACTGGTTGGATCTCCTTGCTATCCAAGGGACTCTCAAGAGCCTTCTCCAACACCACAATCAAAAGCATCAATTCTTGAGCACTCAGCTTTCTTTATGGTCCAACTCTCACATCCATACATGACTGCTAGAAAAACCATAGCTTTGACTAGACGGACCTTTGTTGGCAAAGTAATGTTTCTGCTTTTTAATATGCTTTCTAGGTTGGTCACAGCTTTTCTGCCAAGGAGCAAGAGTCTTTTAATTTCATGATGTAGTCAGCATCTGCAGTGATTTTGGAACCTAAGAAAATAAAGTCTGTCACTGTTTCCATTGTTTCTCCATCTATTTGCCATGAAGTGATGGGACAGGATGCATGATCTTCATTTTCTGAATTTTGAATTTTAAGCCATCTTTTTCACTCTCCTCATTCACTTTCATCAAGAGGCTCTTTAGTTCTTTACTTTCCGCCATAGGGTGGTGTTATCTGCCTATTTGAGGTTAATGATATTTCTCCCAGCAGTCTTGATTCCAGCTTTTGGTTCATCCAGCCTGGCATTTCATATGATGTGCTCTCCTTATAAGTTAAATAAGCAGAGTGACAATATACAGCCTTTCCCTATTTGGAACCAGTCTGTTGTTCCATGTCCAGTTCTAACTGTTGCTTCTTGACCTGCATATAGATTTCTCAGAAGGCAGGTAAGGTGGTCTGGTATTTCCATCTCTTGAAGAATTTTCCATAGTTTGTGGTGATCCACATAGTCAAGGGTTTTAGCACAGTCAATGAAACAGAAGTAGATGCTTTTCTGAAATTCTCTTGCTTTTTCTATGATACAACAGATGTTGGTAGTTTGCTCTCTGGTTTCTATGCCTTTTCTAATTCCAGCTTGAACATTTGGAAGTTCTCAGTTCACGTACTATTAAAGCCTAGCTTGGAGAATTTTGAAATTAGAGAATTTCAGATTCATTATCATAAACTTACTTAATATGAACCAGAGTGTTGTCATTCAAACAGGTAAATGAGAGAGAGAATTAAAATTGAGAAATATGCTTCTGCTCACCTTACTTTGCTTGTATCTCCGCGCTAACCTGTCAACTAAGTTGAAAGATGTGCCTCCTAGATGAAGGAAGATTAAAGTCTATAATATAGAATATCATAGCTCCTAAAGTGTCGGAATTAAAAAAAAATGCAGAGTTGACCTTCTGCCCAGTCCACTGGAATTGAAATCTTAAGCATAGCTCCTTGATAGGGAGTTTATCAGAAAAAAGTAGTTTGGTGAGGTGTTTCAGTATGCCAGACCCTTTAGAAGGCATGCCTCACAGAGGAGGCAATGTTCTTGCAACCACTATGAGGAGAGTCACCCCTGTGAACCAAAGGTGACTGACAGTAGTTTTCAGAATTTTGATCTCTAGGATAACTGCTTCTGAGCCTCTTTTTTTCTCATCTCAAAAAAATTAAGTAGATTATTTCCTTAACAAACTGGACTACACACAAATTATTAAGATAATAAAAAATGTCTTGTGGTGGATTCATGTCGATGTATGGCAAACCCAATAGAGTATTGTAAAGTTAAATTAAAAAATAAATAAATAAATAAATTTATTTAAAAAAAATGTCTTCAATCAAAATAAAACAGTGAAAAACAAGCAAAAATATTTGTAGCAAATATCAAACACTCTTATCTATATTACTTTACATGAAAGGCTCATAAAAATAGTACAAAAAGCTTCAAGAGTCTCAACTTATGAATAAGTAATTTATATTGAGAGAATGGAAATACTTTCAACATCAGTAACAACATAATACAAGTGAAAATGATCATATGATTCTATTTCTAGTGGAAAAAAATGAAAGGGATATTCTAGCCCCCAGCACAGAAAAAAAAAAAAAAAAAANTTGATTCCAGCTGTGCTTCCCCCAGCCCAACCTTTCTCATGATGTACTCTGCATAGAGATAAATAAGCAGGGTGACAATATACACCCTTGACGTACTCCTTTTCCTATTTGGAACCAGTCTGTTGTTCCATGTCCAATTCTAACTGTTGCTTCCTGACCTTCAATAGGTATCACCTTCAGTGATACCATCCAACCATCTCATCCTCTATTGTCCCCTTCTCCTTCTGCCTGAGTCTTTCCCAGCATCTATGAACACCCAGGAGTGATCTCCTTTATGATGGACTGGCTGGATCTCCTTACAGTCCAAGGGATCTCAAGAGTTTTCTCCAACACCACATTTCAAAAGCATCAATTCTTTGGCGCTCAGCTTTCTTCACAGTTCAACTCTCACATCCATACATGACTGCTGGAAAAACCATAGCCTTGATTAGATGGACCTTTGTTGGCAAAATAGTCTCTGCTTTTTAATATGCTGTCTAGGTTGGTCATAACTTTTCTTCCTAGGAGCAAGCGTCTTTTAATTTTATGGCNTCAACTCTCACATCCATACATGACTGCTGGAAAAACCATAGCCTTGATTAGATGGACCTTTGTTGGCAAAATAGTCTCTGCTTTTTAATATGCTGTCTAGGTTGGTCATAACTTTTCTTCCTAGGAGCAAGCGTCTTTTAATTTTATGGCTCCAATCACCATCTGCAGTGATTTTTGGAGCCCCTCCCCCCCAAAATGAAGTCTCTCACTGTTTCCATTGTTTTCCCATCTATCTGCCATGAAGTGATGAGACAAGATGCCATGATCTTAGTTTTCTGAATGTTGAGCTTTAAGCCAACTTTTTCACTCTCTTCTTTCACTTTCATCAAGAGGCTCTTTAGTTCTTCTTCACTTTCTGCCGTAAGTGTCATAACATAGTTTGGATCAAGTAGGCCACTGTATTCAATTCTTGATCTTCTTTGAAGAAATGATTGCACCAGATTTCAGGATGTCATTAAAGAAAGTATAGAGGTAATGAAAGAGATTAAAAGGGCTGAAGGGAAGCCAGTTTCTCTCTTGATTGCAGGAGTCAGGTGGAGGAAGACAAAGCGTGCAAATAAGGAGACACATGTGGCATCTTTGAAGACATTCATTTTTTAATAGCTTGTAATATTCTGTAGAGAAATGGTGTGTGTCTCTACACATTAATCATGTTAGAATCTTTGACAAACACATTAGTATGAACATAAAAATCAGTATAAATTAAGTGGACAAAAGAAAGGGGAGGTATTATTTTAATTCCTCTATGTGATTAGCAAAGCATGGATTTCTTCTTTTCTAGTAAGTGTGGACATGTTGTAAATACTATGGATAAAATAAAGAAGATGAAAATGAACCAAGAGAAATATTTACGATGATCCTCGCTTTGGCTGCCTGTGAGAACTGCAGAACTGTGACTGTCTTACTGCCAATGAAGACAAATAAGATAGCACAGCCTAGGGGACTAAAGCAAGGATTATGTTTGTCTCTATGATGATAGGTTTGCAGGCTGTGAAATATGTGGGCAAAAGCATCTGAAAGCTTGTAAGTATAGGTCTGGACAGGAGGAGTAGGAAGGTTGGCTTAGAAAGGTAGATCTGGGAATGATCTGCAAGATGCTGCTGTTGTAATCTGGAAGCCCGCAGGAATCTGCCAAGGAAAGGGGGTTCTGGGAGCCATGTTACCCAGGAGTCAAGCCAAGTTGGAGGTAGTCCAGGACACGGGGATAGAAAGGCTGGGGTAAGACTGCAGAGGACACATTTCTGGAGCTTCAAGATTCAGTGTCTATACCAATCCTGCCACTACTTATGGCTAGACGCTTGCATTTTAGAAACTAGCAAGGAAACAACAGCAGCTAAGCCAAAAACAAAGCCAGATGCCTGCAAGAATAGAGATATGCCACAGAAAATGAAAATGTTACCACAGACCTATATGAATGACAAGTACACCAGATACATTTAGTTACTTTAATTTATAAAAATTTTTTGCTCACATGTTTTTTAATTCAAGAAATACATACATAATACCTTATATGCCTAGGCTTTGTGCTATAAGCTGAAGATACAAAGGGGTCAAAACCTTCTTCCTGCCTTCAAGGTGCTGCCAGACTAGTGGGGTTAATTGAAAAATCACACCGACACATGTGTAACTTCAAACTGTGATGGATGAAAAAAAAAAAAAAAGAAAAGATGGAGAATACTATGAGAACATTGAACAGATCTAGTTTGTCGGGGAGCATGGTCCAGGAGAAGGTGTGAGTGGGGAAGGAACAAATACCAGGCAGAGGGGACATCAGATGTCTTGTTGTGAAGGAGGAGTTTAGAGCATAAGAAATACTGAGATAAAGTTGGTGTAGCTAAAGCCCAGTGAACAAGCTGCTCTATTTTTTTTTAATCTTAGATAATTTGATGCAATATCTACTGTGCCACTTATAACTTATGTTTGATTCAAGTTTTAAGTGCATTTGCTTTCCCTGACATCATAGATTGATATTATGGATCAGCACTTCAGAATGTGATTTTCCTATCCTCGGCAGGGCACCTCAACTAATTTCCTGGTTAGCACAGGAAATGACTGAAGAGTCGGCAGTCTGGCTGAGAAACTAAAACTGATGAAGCAACATTGAGCAGGGACCAGAAATAGGCATAATAAAGGACTAAATGGTGAATTACACGTCAATTGTGGCTACAGGATTTCATAATGGAAAATACAGGGAGGGCTGAAGGAGGAGTCCTCTGAACTGGGCTTTGAAGGATGGGTAGGATTTGTCTTGAAAGAGGAGAAAAGCTTTACTCGTATGAGAAATGGCATGAAGATTAGACTGAAAATGGCATCTGTGAGGTCTGGTAAGATAACCAGTCTCTCACAAATAAATGGTGTACATTCCACAGTTGTGGGAGCTAACACTCTAGATCAAGGAGAACTGGAAACATGGGATGAGGAGCTCATATTTTAAGCTGGGTCCTGGTGATTTGCCTCTACAATTTGAAGGGTGAGGTCTAATAGAGGCAGCTAACCTTCCTGACTTAGAGCACCACCAGAGCCCAGAAGAAGTGGAGGGGGACCAGTGTCCCTTCTCACACAACAGCTGATGAAGGGCCAGCTGTGCCCAAACTCCATCCACTCCAGTGGAAATATTCCACCACACCAGCAGCCAACAGCCTGTCCCAGCACGGAACACCAACCTGTAGCTCTTCCTCTCCTTGCAAGGCTATTAGCCGTGATTCTAACACTCAGCCTGATCTAACTTAAGCGGTATGCGTAAGACTCAGCAGTTGTCTAGTTTAAGTGCATATTAAATGAAAGCTAGAAACAGCTCTTACCTCAGAACGCAGCACATGATAAGTGGCAATAAATAGACGGTATGGCCTCTTTTTTTCACAGCAACCAGCACACCCTAATTTCTCTATCCCAACTTGGACTTTCTTTCTACAATTTAAATGCTATCATGCACTTTATTTTTCTAAACTGCTCCTGGCTTTTGAACACCCACAGCAGATGGTTGCTGGGTCTGAGCTGTAGCACTGGCCTCACCTGGGAGCCTGTTAAATACGCAGGTTCTCCTGGTGCTCCCCGCCCCACCCCCCATGCAGCCCTGCTTAACCAGAAACCCTTCGAGGGAGGGGGGGAGGGCCCTGAGTGCTGTGGTTTAAAGAGCCATCCAGCTGATTCTCCAGCGCGCTAAAGGGGAGAAAGACACCTACGGTATGCAACTACGGCTCTTTAGAATACCTTACAAGGTTCTTTACAGTCTGTTCCTAACGCACTTCCCCAGCTGTGTTCAGCCTTTGCGCTGGCCCACAGCCCAAGCCCCTCACTGAGGATTATAGGCAATGTACAATTTTCAGAGCCGCCTGACCGCACCGAACCCTGTAATGCACCCGTGCTTTTGTATGGTCATTCCTAGGATCTTGTGTGATGGCACTGCACTCATTTTGGCAAACTCCACCTTTTCTTTCAAGTCCACCTCCTCAACATTCCTCAGCGGAGCCCAGCACTTACTCCCTCCTCGGTCCCAAAGCCCTTTGTTTCTCCTGCTAATATAACATTATCACAATGAACTGAAGGCTCTGTTTCTGTGTCTGTCTAGGCTCAGGACAGAAATCTTGTTGCAGTCAATGCTGAATACTTACCCACCTCAGACAGTCATCAGAAGCTGGACTCCAATCCCAGTTCTGCTGACCGGCTGGTGCCCTGGGGCACAAGGCTTGGCTCTGACTCCTGCATCCCTATTTCTGCATCTGTAAAACAAAGGAGCAGATTAAATAACTCCCCGGGGCTTCAAACTAGGACTCCACATTTCTAAGATGCAGCCTGGTGATTTTTAGGCAGTCTGAAGTTTGAGAACCAGTGTTTATAGCCTCCTTACCTATATAGAATTAAAACACCTCCAGCTACGTCGTATTTAGGAAAACTTCATCTTGAGTTCTTGCTATTTCAAATAATTCAGACTCCTGTATCGCTGCCTACTAAGCAAACCATAATAAGGAAGCCAAATTGCTTCTTGGACTTTTGGCTAAGAACAAGCATAATAAGGGGTTTCCCTGGTGGCTCAGACAGTAAAGAATAGGTCTGCAATGCCAGAGGTCTGAGTTTGATCCCTGGGTCAGGAAGATCCTCTGAAGAAGGGAATGGGAATCCCAAGGACAGAGTAGCCTGGTGAACTGCAGTCCATGTGGTCAAAAGGAGTCAGACATGACTGAGTGGCTGACTGCACAAGCATAATAAGGAATTTTGTATCTACCATCAGCTGTACTAACTTAAGGAACTTTCTCCTAATTTCACAAGTCTGTGGAGGCCCAGCAAAGAGTTACCAGTGACTTGGAGAAGCAGCTGAAGTAAGGTCTGGGAAGGAAGTGGGAAATTAAAAAAAATATATTAATATATGCTACAGTCCATAGAATAGCAAAGAACTGGACACAACTGAAGTAAATTAGCAGACATGCATGTTGGACACTTTTCTGTTTGACCAAACAAATTTTAAAAAAATTTAACAATTCAGTAATCACATACTCAAATAATCAAATCCATTCCCAATTAAAGATAAAAAGCCGTAGCCTCCCCTGCCCCGATTTCTCAGGAGCTGGTTGTTGTAGTTTTTATAAAGTGGTAAGATTCTAGGAATGTGCCTATCTGAATATTCTTTTTCTTATCAGCAATGGCTGATTCAGAGGCAAAGACAGGCCACCCACAGTACCTCGAAGCCACAGTTTGTTACCAGCAATGATTTGGTTAACCTTTGATTAAACATAGGAATTTAAAGCATGAAAAGGTCTGGAACCCAACACAACCTTTTGACACAATGCTGTCTGTCATTAATGATAATCCACCATTAGATGTTCAGCTTTGAAAATGGAATTAGATGACTTCAGTTTGCAGCCCTAACCCTGTAGTACTGTAAACTGAACCCTGCTGGGTTTGGAGACTTCCTGATTTACTGCCTCGCCTTTTAACTGTTTTCAGGCAAATGGGAGTTGGGGGCAGAGTAAAAGAGACCAGGGATCAAGTGAGTACAAACAAGGCGTCTCAACGACCATCAAGGGAAGTGACTTTTGGCTTCAATAAGTCACCAGGTCAAAAGAGCTTTATTCCCAAGTTGATTTAATCTCCCCTCTTTTCTTTCTTTCTTTTAAACTAGGTGTAAGAATTTCCTTGCTGGGACATCATGTAAGAAATATTTGGTATCCTTTTTCACTTCCTTTTAAAAACAGCAGCAATAATGTTCGAGTTCCCTGAGGTCCCTCCTAAGTCTCAAAGATTTTTTTCCTTTTTAGCCACAGTGCATCGCTGCGTCTGAAGGTTCTACATCTCATTTCACACGTAGTGCGACGTTCAGAGCAGGGTTCCAGTATATGTCTAAACAGCTTGTAGAATGAACAAATGACCCAATCTGCCTTCTAGTTCCAGGACTGTGGTTTGCACATTAAAGCAAGTTTTAGACAACAATAATATTACAGGCAGTTTACCCAGATCTCTTCCTGTTAACTGCTGCTGCTGCTAAGTCACTTCAGTCGTGTCCGATTCTGTGCGACCCCATAGACGGCAGTGCACCAGGCTCTCCTGTCCCTGAGGTTTTCCAGGCAAGAACACTGGAGGAGTGGGGTGCCATTGCCTTCTCCGTTCCTGTTAACTATTGACTTATTCTCAGATTCACTTTTCTTGTTAGGCCCCAGAAAGGCCTATTCTCGGGAAACGTCGCCTCACAGATCACCAAGACTCGAATTCGATGCAAAAAGCAAGAGGGTTTATTGAACCGGCGCGCCGGGGTTCGAACTTCCTCGAAAGGAGCGAACGAACCCCGACTTCAGTTACAAAACAGTTTTTANACTACCACACAATTGCACTCATCTCACACGCTAGTAAAGTAATGCTCAAAATTCTCTAAGCCAGGCTTCGGCATTATGTGAACCATGAACTTCCAGATGTTCAAGCTGGTTTTAGAAAAGGGAGAGGAACCAGAGATCAAGTTGCCAGTATCTGTTGGATCATCGAAAAAGCAAGAGTTACAGAAAAATATCTATTTCTGCTTTATTGACTATGCCAAAGCCTTTGTATGCTCAATGCTTAATAAATGTTAATAAATACAGTGATATATTAATAAGCTAGAAAATACAAAATATTGCACAAACCAAGCAATCTAATTTAAGTTTTCACATTAAACATGCAAAGTTCAAAATTACTGGAAATTTAAAAAGCAATACAACACATGGGATCACAGAAATGAAAAATGAATCATATTTAACTTGAAAGCATAAATCACAATTTAAATCGTAAGAGTTAGGATAACAAAAATGCTAATCAAAAGTTCTCAATCTACCTAAAAGATAAAACCAAAATGATAAATTTGGCTTTAATGAAGGAACTGACTCAGGGAGGCTTACTTTGGATACATGGAAGACATTTTTGGAGATCTTAAGCATGGAGATACATTCTTTTTTTCTAAACAAACACACACATACATTCGTGCTCCCAAACACTTGGAATATCACAGGCATATTACAAGTATGGTCTGAAATATTGTTCTGTAAATCAGCTGTTGAAATTTCAGAAGGCATTTATCCTTAGAAATAACATCATGTAAACATGGTATTTTGTTTTACAGACTGCTTTCACAATAACCTATTTAACCCATAATGTAAATAAACTACCTTCCAGAACTTTTGCCTCTCAAGTTTCTGTTGGATGTCCAAAATCTAGAACAGAACCTGTTCTGTTCTGTTAAGGAGTTAGCAAGTATGGTGAATGAAGGATGCTGAATGATTAATAGTGGGAAACACTTGTTGTGGATACAAACACTGTTCTAAAGAGTTTTCAGGGGTTGTTTTAGGCCATTATCACAGCCTTATAAGGTAGCGTTTTTCAGATAATGAAAGTGATAAAGTGAGGAAATAAGAAAGATTAAATTTATGATTTAAGGAATTTGCTTTTGACCTCACATCTAGGAAGAAAGCCTTCTTCTAGGGTGCGTGCTCTTAACTACTGTACATACTGTGTAAATTAGTAAATAGAAATGTTATTTAAAATGGAGTTGGGAGGCCAGTAGGGGGAACTCTCAAGCCCTACCACTCCAAGTCAGGCCCAAACCCAAGAGGAAAAGACATACTTTGTATCTCCAACAGGTAGAAGGTTACTACATTAACCCAGCAAGAGAAAGAAAGAAAGAAAAAAAAAAAAGACTCCTTGCCAGGAAACAACCTGGCCCTTTAGTGACTGTCACAACTCAGCCAATGAAAAGCCACTACTTCAAATTCCCAGTTTCCTCCAATGAACTTTGTTTAATAACAGCTCCACCAACTCCTTTTCTAGAAAAGAACATTCTTCTCCTTTGTTATTTGGACTTGCCTGTGGTGTGCTACAGATTACATGTCCTGAATTGTATATCCTTGCTGTTCTCAAATTAACCTATTTTGTTAGTAAAATAACTGGCTGTTTTATTGTTTTACGTCAACAATACTGTCTCTCTACTTTCAGTTTTAGGTCTTTAAAAGTATAGGACTAGAACCAGAATGTAGTTAAACGAATGGAAGCTCCATAAGGACAGGACGTCCTCAGGACAAGCAGATTTATCCAAGCACATCAGTGCTATATAATAAGCACTCAATAAATATTTGATAACCCACTCCAGTGTTCCTGCCAGGAGAATTCCACGGGCAGAGGAGACTGGCAGGCTACAGTCCACAGGTCACAAAAAGCTGGAAATGACTGAGCCCCACTCTATTTTTGCCTGAAAAAATCCCATGGACAGAGGAGCCTGGCAGGTTACAGTCCAAAGGGTTGCAAAGAGTGAGACATGGCTGAACATGCACGCACACACAAATAAGTGAAAGAGTATTTTTCCTTTCCTTGGATATTGGGCCTATTCTAAGAAGAAGCATCAATTTTACCAAAAAGTCTGACATTTCCCTCCTTCTCTTTTGTTGGGTATATTTCTCAGTTAATTTTCTCCCAGGTGATCAGTTATGATACTGTCTGCTTTGTTCTAGCGATAGCAACTGCACAGCCTCCTTTATATAATTTATTCACCCTCAGATCAAAATCTAACTCCTATAGCTAGAACTTCCTCTGTTACTGGGAGGAAAGCATCTGATTTCAGGTCTTCCCAATAAAGTGTAACTGAAAATGCCTTCCAGTCCTTTTAGGGATTTGCCAAGAATGCATAAGAAATTGCTTGCTGACCCCAATTGACATAAATTTGGGACAATCTGGGCGGTGGGGAAGGGTCACGCTTTCTAAGCTGTTTCTGGTTTATGTAGCTTCCTTTTTCCCTCTACACAATACTCTCAGATTGTTTGTCTTTAGACCCCTTAGGGGAGGCAGGCTACCTAATCCATGGTCTAGCAAAATGAAAGCTAGTGATACAAAGAAACATTTCAAAACAGAGTTGAAATGAGCTTCTTTCGTAGCAACATATGGACTACATACCAGTGATTACAACTTGATATTATAAAATAATGGCATATAAATCTAAAATAACACAGCTATTATGCTAATTTACTTTTAAAAGTATGTTGTCAGTTATTTAAACACACAGATTCCCAAGCAGTTCATCACCAAAGAAGTACTTCTCTAAAGAAAACTGGTGGTGGTGACGGACAGATAGGAGGTGGGGATTATCCATACATTTGCTTTAGCAAAAGAGATGACGGATGATTCACTTCTGAATTACAACTCATACAGGACGTGAAGCGTATTTCTTGAGAAAATAATACACTGCTGTTGCAAATATGAAGTACTGCATTATAAGAGGTTAGCAAACAACTCACAACAAGTGAAATCAATTATCGTGAAACTAAATTGAGATTACTTTATAGCTAAAATTAGGAAGAGCAGCATTTGAAGAGCACGATGAAGTCAGTGCAACACTGGTAATGCAATATGAACTAAATGTCCTTCCCCCAGATCATGGGAAGCCGAACTACTGGTGCTTGTGCAGCATCACAGGAGCTCTGCGAGGCGTGGAGGCCCGTGAACTATGCACTGGCATTCTCAATAAGCTGTTTTGACTTCTAAACCCCACCCTGCAGTACTTCTGAAACACTCACTTAATAGATTTTGACACTGTCCATAAGAACTGCAAAAATNGTTTTCCTGTCATCCACATGGCTTCTGAGGGCTAATCAGGCTGCAGAACTGCTCACTGGGAATATTAAGAATGAATTTGGGGAGACTTCCCTGGTGGTCTAGTGGTTACAAATCTGCCTTGCAATTCAGGGGGCACAGGTTCCATCCCTGGTCCAGGAACTAAGATTCCACATGCCACAGAGCAACTAAGGCTGCATACCACAACTAGAGAGTTCATGCAACTCAATAAAAGTTCAAGGGCCTCAACTGAGACCCACCCTGCCACACAAATAAAATAAATGACTTTTTTAAAAAGTCTTCTTTTTCTGATGTGCTTTCTCAAGCTTTTATCAAGCATAGTAGAAAAGTTTTTGTATAATATATATTTTTTAAAACTTATGCATTTTTGCCTAACTAAAAAATTTATGACATTTTTATTTCACTAGTTTGACTTAGTATGAATAAAATGCTAGATTTCCCATTTAAAAATAGATATGCAATGAGCAACAAAGGTTTACTGTATAGCACAGGGAACTATAGTCAATATCTCATGATAACCTATACTGGAAAATAATCTCAAAAATAATTTATGCATATGAAAGTGAAGTGAAAGTGAAAGTCGCTCACTTGTGTCCAATTCTTTGTGACCCCATGACAGTCCATGAAATTCTCCAGGCAAGAATACTGGAGTGGGTAGCCTTTTCCTTCTCCAGGGGATCTTCCCAACCCAGGGATTGGACCCAGGTCTCCTGCATTTCATATGACTGAATCATCTTGCTTGCAAACCTGAAACACTGTAAGTCAACTATACTTCAGTAAATATATATTAAAAAGAAGAGTGAATTTGGGGAAGACCCTTGTGCCTCCTCTTTGCAGCCTCACTGCAAAGATGTGATGATTTTCCACCTCGAGAGTCTGGCCTTCCTCAGCCTCTCACCTTCATCTCTTCCAGAACTTCTGTATCAAACAAGCACCCCACTGCTTCCATCACTTCTCACACTTCTGAATTAACTTGGATGGTCACAGAAGAACACTCAATAGCCTTTATTTATTTATTAATACAATAAGTGGATAAATAAAGCTTCCCTTCAGAAGTAAAGTCTCTGCCTGCAATGCAGGAAACCCAGCTTTGATCCCTGGGTCAGGAAGATCCCCTGGAGAAGGAAATGACAACACACTCCAGTACCTTGCCTGGAAAATTCTGTGGGCTACAATCCATGGGGTCACAAAGATTCGGACACGACTGAGCGACTTCACTTTCACTTTCAGGATAGAGAAGAAGCAAGTCCAAGCTGGCCGAGAGAAGAAAATGGGAACTACAGGGCAGGCTCAGCTTGAGAAAGAACTCTCAGGCTTCCACGTGTGATGTCAGATGCTAAAGAGAAGGGGAGACAAGGCTCAAGTCTCGTTTGTTTTTTAAGGTTTTTTTGATGTGGACCATTTTTTTAAAGTCTTCATTGAATTTTCTACAATACTGCTTATGTTTGATGTTTCAGTTTTTTGGCCAAGAGGCATGTGGTATCTTAGCTCCCTCACCAGGGATTGAACCCATACCCCCTGCCTTGGAAGATGAAGTCCTAACCACTGGACCACCAGGGAACCCCAGGACTCATGCCTTCCAGAGCTGATGGCGCTGGTCCACAAAGGCCAGAGTAAATCAGCCTTCTCACCCTGCCTCCTCCCCTTTCCTTCTCTGACTTTTCCCTCACTTCTGTAACTCCGTTGTCACCACTGGGGACATGCGAAGTCTCAGGAGGGAATTAGGTCACAACAGGGAAATAGATAACTGTCTTAGCTTTTCTTTCTTCTGCTTCTCTTGATTCTGTGACCAGATATGATAATTACTTCTCACAAAATCTCTACTTGATACCAAAATAAGGGGGTCCAGCACTGCACAATTTTTCAGTATTTACCTTGAAAATTATATGGAAATTTATATATCTGTAAGTTGCATACAAATAATTGAAACCAGAAATTTGGGGATATTTTCAGTAGATGCACTTGTTCTCTCCTCTTTCATTCTTTATACACACACACATACAAACACACAACATATATGTGTGTGTGTGCGTATGTATATATATATGGGCTTCTCTTGGACTACAAGGAGATCAATCCCATCAATCCTAAAGAAAATCAGTCCTGAATATTCATTGGAAGGACCAGTGCTGAAGCTGAAACTCCACTACTTTGGCCACCTGATGTGAAGAATTGACTCATCGGAAAAGACCCTGATGCTGGGAAAGATTGAAGGCAGGAGCAGAAGGGGACAACAGAGGATGACATGGTTGGATGGCATCACCAACTCAACAGACATGGGTTTGAGCAAGCTCTGGGAGCTGGTGATGGAGAGGGAAGCCTAGCTTGCTGCAGTCCACGGGGCTGCAAAGAGTTGGACACAACTGAGTGAATGAACTGAACTGATGGGCTTCCCTGGTGGCTAAGAGGGTAGAGAATCTACCTGCTATGTAGGAGACCAGGATTCAATCCTTGGGTTGGAAAGATCCCCTAGGGAAGGAAATGGCAACCCACTCCAGTATTCTCGCCTGGAAAATTCCATGGACAAAAGAGCTTAGGGGGCTTCAGTCCACGTATATATGCATATGCATGTGTGTGTGCTTATATGTAAATATACCCTAAACATGCATTTTCAAAGCTCCCAGGTGTCCCCCTCACCTCTGACGGCTTCGTGGAGCACCTTCCTCTTCCGGAGCACTCCAGGTCGTTTGCACGGCTCTCGCCCGGCACACAGGTGCTGGTCTTCACCACCAGAGTCAACCGCAAAGCCACGATAGATTTCGTAACAGAATCATTCACAAAACCTAAAAGAAAACGGGATAATAGGAAATGAAAAGCTTGACCAACATTCTTTTGACAAGACTATGGATATAGATTACATAAGAATCAATTCTGGCAAACAAATAAAAATGCAGTAAGTCAGGCCAAGGAATAAAGCACGTGGCCAGTGGTCATTCAGACCTCGGGCCATTAAGGTAGGACATTCTTCCCAAGAATCACAAAGAACACCTGATACCGAGAATCCCAGGCACTCCGACATCACCTGAAATCCTTTTCCTGCCCTCTAGGGGCCACTCTGTCTGAATTCCAGCCCTGCTTTTGAAGTTGTCTTTTCCCTGGGAGCCACTACCTTGCAACTCCCAGCTTTCCATTCTCTTGGCTACTTTGAGTAGACGCAAGCACTAAATCTCCCCTGCTATGGGCCTGTCTGAGCAGCTTAGTGCCCTCATAGTGGCATGCAACATGAGACACATTTTACATTGAGTTTATTACTAAATATCTACTTGACCACCAATCTGACTGCATGGTATCAATTTCAACCACTTCAGTATTCTTGCCTTGAGAACCGCATGAACAGTATGAAAAGGCAAAAAGATATGACACTGAAAGATGAACCGCCCAGGTTGGTAGGTGCCCAATATGCTACTGGAGAAGAGTGGAGAAATAACTCCAGAAAGAATGAAGAGACAGAGCCAAAGCAAAAACGACGCCCAGTTGTGGATGTGACTGGTGATGGAAGTAAGGTCTGATGCTGTAAAGAACAATACTGCATAGGAACCTGGAATGTTAGATGCATGAATCAAAGTAAATTGGAAGTGGTCCAATAGGAAATGGCAAGAATGAACATCAACATTTTAGGAATCCGCAAACTAAAATGGACTCGAATGGGCAAATTTAATTCAGATGACTATTATATCTACTACTGTGGACAAGAATCCCTTAGAAGAAACGGAGTAGCCCTCATATTCAACAAAAGAGTCCATAATACAGTACTTGAATGCAGTCTCAAAAACAGCAGAATGATCTCTCTTCATTTCCAAGGCAAACCATTCAGTATCACAGTAATCCAAGTCTATGCCTCAACCATTGATGCTAAAGAAGCTGAAGTTGAACGGTTCTATGAAGATCTACAAGACCTTCTAGAACTAACATCCCCAAAATATGTCCTTTTCATCATAGGGGACTGAAATGCAAAAGTAGGAAGTTAAGAGATACCTGGAGTAATAGGCAAGTTTGGAGCACAAAATCAAGCAGGGCAAAGGCTGATAGTGTTTTGCNGAGTCATGGCTCGCCTCTTAAATCAGAACAAAGAATTGCTAATAATTTTTAACTTTTTCCTTTCATTCTGGCTCTTGAAATCCATAGCCACCCCTCTCAACTCCCACTTGGTAGATTTGGCTAATTGGAGGTTAGCATCTCGCTCAGCTGTAGCTGGTGAAACGGTGATTTCTACGTCAAGGCTCCTTCTATCCTGAGAAACCCCTCAGGAGGACTGCAGTTCACCTTCCCGGCCCCCTGAGAGGAGAGATTTGGACGTCATTTTTCATCCAAGTGTGAAGGACTAGAGCAAGTTGTATTTTCTCTGGGTCTCAGATGCAGGAATGGTTTGACATAATTTAATCATTTTATTCTCTTCACCAAATGTGATGACGTTGTTAGCACTGCCATTCTAAAGCTTGTCAAACTGTAGTAACCTGCACAAAATTTGTTTCAAATAAAGGGATGTGGCGCAACCACTAAGGCCACGTCATCAGCTTTACTTTGGGAATCTGGAGGCTATTTCACATTAAGTTAGCCAATCACTGTATGGAGACATTTTATTTAACAAACACATATGGCACTTAAGCTTCCAGGGTGGCACTCATGGTAAAGAACCTGCTCGCCAATGCAGGAGACATGAGAGACTTGGGTTTAGATCCCTGTGGTGGGGAGACCCTCCGGAGGAGGGCATAGTAACCTACTCCAGTATTGCCTGGAGGATCCCATGGACAGAGGAGCCTGGTGGGCTACAGTCTATAGCGTCACAAAGAGTAGGACACGACTGAAGCAACTTACCATAAAATAGCACTGCTTTATGTGCTTTATAAGATATAATTTATCTACCTTCCAAAATGTAAGAGGTAGATACTATTATTAGCTCAAAATGAGGAAAGTGAGACACAGAGAATTAAGTAACTTACCCCAAGATCACTTTAGTAACGAATGGTAGAGTTCAGATTCAAATCCAGGGAATTCCAGCTACAAGGTCTGCGCTTATAACCACTTCACTTGGCTCCATCTGGTATTTCTCAAAAAAACCTTAAGCTAAAAGTAAATGATAATGCAATGTGGTCATTAAATATCAATGAGACAAGGAATAAAATAACTGATTTATTAATAATAATAGATAAGTAATAAGATAAATAGAAGATAATTTCTCCTATTATTTGATAGTATGATCTACGTTCTGGTATATCTTATGCCATACACAGTTTAGATATTCTTTTAAAAATGAGATTATATTTTTTTTACTATGATACATACGTACGATAACATTAGTGTTTGTTTCTTTTTTATTGTGATATATACATATATTTATATATGTAATAAAGTTTGCCATTTTAACCATTTTAAGTGTACAATTCAGTGGCATTATTTTCACAGTGTGTGAAACCATAATCAAGATCTTCAGAATTATTCATTACCTTAAGAAGATACTCTCTACCTATTAAGCAATAATTCCCTATTATTCCTTGCTGCAACCACTAATCTCCTTTCTGTCTCTATGAATGTGCCTATTCTAAATATTTCTTATAAGTGAAATTATATAGTGTTTATCCTTTTGTGTTTAGCTTATTTCTCTTAGCATATTTTCAGACTTCATTCATATTGTAGTCGGTTTGAGAACTTTATTCCTTTTTAAGACTGAATAATATTCCACTGTATTTATGTACAACATTTTGTCTCTCCATTTATTTGCTGATAGAGTCTTAGGCTGTTTCCTCTTTTCAACTGTTGTGAATAATGCCTGAATAAACATTGACATACATGCTTCTGCTGGAGTCCCTGTTTTTTAATCTTTTGTAATTGCTAGATGGAATGGTACTTCTTTAATTTGAGCTTTTTGAGGGATGGCCAACAGTTTTCAATAGCAACTGTACTATTTTACATCTCCAACAATAATATACATGGGTTCTAATTTCTCCATGTTTCAGGAACACTTGTTACTTTCTGGATTTCGTTTGTTTGATAATAGTCATCCTAAATCACTTCACTGTGGTTTTGATTTGCACTGTGCTAATGAATAATGTTCAGATCTTTTGGTCATTTATATATCTTCTCTCAAGAAATGTCTATTCAAGTCTCTCCATGTTTTTTTTAGTTGGGATGTTTATCTCTCTATTGTTGAGTTGTATGAGTTTTTTCTTTAATACATATTCTGGGTATTAAACCTTTGTTAGACTTAAGATTTTCAATTATTTTTTCCATTGTATGGGTTATCTTTTTACTCTCTTGATATGATGTAAAAAAGCCTTTTATTTATTTTAATGAAGTCAAATTTATCTAGGTTTTTTTTTTATTATTGTTGTTGTTGTTGCTGTTGCCTGTGCTTTTAACATCATTTTTAAGGAACAACTGCCAAATTAAAGGTTGTGAAGATTCGCCATGTTTTCACCTAAGAGTTTAACAATTTTAACTCTTAAATTTAGGTTTTAATCCATTTTGATGTAGTTTTTGTATCTGATGTAAAGTAAGGATCTAACTTCATTTTTCCTAATTGTGGACTTCCAGTTTTCCCAGCACTACCTGTTGAAGAGACTATTCCTTCCCCCCCCTGAATGGTTTTGGCAAGTTTTGGGGAAAATCATTTGACCAAATGTGCAAGAGTTTGTTTCCAGGGCCCTCTATTATAATATATTCCCTTGGTTTATATGTTTATCCTTATGTCAGTTTCACACTTTAAAAAAATTACTGTAAAGAGAGCTAATATTTATATAACTATATTCCAATCAGCCACTGTAAGATCAGAAGGTCAGCAGTTTTGTATGCAGGGAGATTATTTGTGTCCCATAAAACACTGAATTCAGCTGTTGTTCAGTCACTCAGCCATGTCCAGCTCTTTGGGACCCCGTGGACTGCAGCATGCCAGACTTTCCTGTCTTTCACCATCTCCCAGAGTTTGCTCAAATCTAATTCAGTTAGCTAAGTGTAATTACTCTAAACCCATCATTCCTTTCTTAGAGAATTGTAGCTCACTGATAGTCTTCTCATTCTGGGAGGACTGGAGACTTCAGGGGTCATGGCCCTAATTCTGGCCAATAGGCCCTGAATAGACATGACATGTGTCAATTCTAGGTCAAACAGGAGAGAGTGGCTTGGCTGAGAGATCTCCATGGCTCTCCCCGAGGGTGGTGGGTTCTAGTGGTATAGCTATGCAACTGGAGTCCAGCCTGTGTCCCTGAGTGACTATGGAGCATACACCTCACCCTACTGCACCTTCACCCCACCCTGCGAAGGACTAGTTGCATGTATGACAAATGACCCTTTGCCTTGGCAAACCACAGGGATGTGGAGCATAGTGTTAAAATAACACGTGTTCTCAAGATGTGATGCCTGGACCAAGAGCATCAACTTCTACAAAGAGCTTATTAGAAATGCAAATTCTAGGACCCTACCGCAGAATACTGAATCAGAATCTCTGAGGCTGCGGCCCAGAACTCTATGTGTTAAAAACTTATGCAAGTTAAAGTTTGCAGAAAGTCAGACACGACTAAGCAACTGAACTGAAACTGACTAAAAGTTTGAACACTATTGCGAAGATTTAGCCTATCCTAATACTTGGTAATGTTCTGTTTTTTCAAATTATTTAATAATTAAGTACAATCTGTGTGTAGAAGTTGGAAAAAGTAAAACTAACTGCATTTTCATAGTGATCTTCTTTACTGTTCCTATTATTACCATGTGAGTTTGGGGCAAATTGAGTTTTGCTGTAGTACGGGGTACATGAAGTGGAGCAATGGAGAAGAAGATTGAGAATGAAGGTTTGTGTCATTATCAAGCATGGCATATGGACAGTTAATGCTCAGTAAATGAGGATTACCTTCCTCTGTCCTTCAGCTCCTTAGTTCTTCCTGACTGGACTAATGCAGAAGCCCCCTAACTCTCTTCTGTTTAGTTCTTCTCTATTCTAGTGCTCTTACACTGCACTACCAGTTTGCATTAACCTTGCTGAAGTTCAGTTTTGATTACATTATTTTTAGCAACTTTAATGGTGATGGAATTCACCTTGGGAAGCTTGGCATTGAGGGAGGGTTTCCATCATTACTAAATGATAAGAATGGCTCACTGTGCCTAAACTCTTTGCACAAAGGCTGTGTTTTGTGCTGAACTCCTGCTTTCCTTTGGGGAATCGAGACTTTTTACACAAGCTAGGCAGAGTGCCTAGCCTTCAATAAAAACCAGTCTCTAATGAACTGCCCTGCTAGATAACTTTGACATATGTTGTCACAATGTGGGACTGGAGGACTGATGCTCCCTGTGTGACCCACCAGGAAAGACCCTTGGAAGCGTTCACCTGGGCCCTTCTGCACCGCACCTCATTCACCTTTGCTACTTGTTGATTTTGTCACCTTTCCGTGCAGTAAATGACAGCCCTGAGTATAACTGTATGCTGAGTCCTCCAATTTGCTCTAGTGAATTGTGAGGCTGAAGGTAGTCTTGAGGATCCTCACTACAACCTCCAACTCCTAGCTTCCACTAATGCCCAGCTGACTGCTCTGCTGTTTTTGGCAATGTCCTGGGGCACAGATTGCTTCACTGTTTAAGCCAATTAATGTCCAACCCTTTGTAGAGGTAGGGGGTTGCCAGACTTGGAGACTAACTTCACCCTAGCAGGGCTCCTTTCAGCTGTCTCTTTCCCTGTTTCTGTTTCTCTCAGAATTGCTTATTGCTACCAGTATCAGGGAGCTATCAATTTTTTCCCAGCTTCTCAGGACCAAGGTCTCCAGTGTTCACGACACCCTCAGGCATAAACTTCCCCATGTGTGCGCGTGTACTGTCATATCTAACTCTTTGCGGCCCCACTGTAGCCTGCCAGGCTCCTTTGTCCATGGGATTTTTCAGTCAAGAATGCTGGAGTGGATTGCCATTTCCTTCTCCAGGGGATCTTCCAAAACCAGGGGTCAAACCCACTTCCCTTGCGTCTCCTGCATTGGCAGGCACCTGCCTGCATCACCCAAGAAGCCCAAACTTCCCCATGCTCTGTTCCAAATGAAATCTGGTTCCTTAGAGAAACAGAGAACTTCAGAGCGCTCTGATCTTATGGCCCGAATGACCACTCCACAACTCGAGGGCAGAACTTAGATCCTATAGCAGTGAAGCTGGGGCCAGGGACCCAGGCCTGTTTCTTGCACAAAGATGTTCTACTCTTCAGCAGGGAGTACTAGGTGGGGAGGTGGTCCCTGTTCTTGCAGGTTGCCCCTTCTGGCATGGATCCTCCTATGAGTGAACTGATGTAGAGTTAATTCAGGCCTTGTCTTCTTGGCCCGACATATCTGGGGTTAGGGAAGGAGAGGCAAGCACCAGTCCTTTTGGTCTGGAAGGACCTTTGCAACACAGGATGTGGGAATGAGACAGGGCAGCAGCCCCTTCTAGGGTAAAACTGTCGTACTAAACTAGGAGTTGGAGCAAGAGGGAGCCCCATCTCTTGGCCACCCTTGCCTAGAGCAGAGCTTCTCTTACACTGATCAAGGGAAAGGGTGGGAGTAGATTGTAACTAAGATGTCATAGGCACTCACTGTTCTTACAAAGAGTTAGTAGTAGATTTCCTTGAATGACTATTTCTCTATTTAAAATTTCCAGAGATGAGTGGTTGCTTTTTAAAATTATCATTTATAATTGTCATCAGTCAACCAGTTTCTTTACTGAGCAAAGAGCTCCCTGAGCTCCTCACACCACTATTCTGGAAGTTCTACTTCTGATTGTATCATTATTATACTCAAAATTGTCAAAGACTCACTATTTCCTACTAAAAGAAAATCTATGTTCCTTGGCTTGATTTTCAGTGTTCTGTATAATTTAGACCCATATTTTATCACTGTAAGTGTGACAGAGCAAGTCTGATGTTTCTTGAACATATCTTGTGTTGTTCACTCTGTCAAAATGTTCATTTCCTTTCATATCATAACACATATTTATATCCTTCATTACATCAATATAAATATCCCTTTTTGTGTCCCTGGTTAATTTTCCAGCTCGCAGTTGTCTCTCTCTGTAAACCGTTAGTATCTAAAGACATAAATCACATTCTCTTTTTCTGATTCTGTACAAGTATTAATAGATGTTGTCATTCACTGCAATTAGCACTATGCCGGGCACACAGCAGACACTCTTGAAATATTTCTTGCTTTGTGAACAAATGGTTGAATGAGAATAAATCAGAGCAGCATGTCAAAAGGAAGGTCTTTACCATTTAGAGAGTACTTTCTCACGCAAGCTTCCCAGTTGCTTGTCCCAGCAACAATTTTGGCCAAGGTTGTCTTTGTTACTCCCAAGAGGAAATTGGGGCTTTATAAATTTAAGATTGCTACCTCAGATCATAAGGATACTGAGTAGCCATTGCAGATCTGAATTCAGAGCCTGTGTTCTGTTAAAAAGCAAACACTTTCTAGAGTGAAAGGGATCAAGAAAAGTAAATGCTTTCTCCTACTGAGGCTTGCTCACGTTTCAATTAGAAAGGGATAAGGGCAATTAAAAATAGGGACAAAATAGATAAAGAAATTCCTTTCTGAATTTTTTGCTCAGATTATCTAAAATGTAAACTCAAGGCTTTGGTAATGAATGTTGGTTATATAATAGATAATAACAAAGTCAGTCTATTCTTCACAAAAATGCTCTGTGTTAACTTAACCACATGGTTGTTCTATTACAGTAACTATGTTGTTTTGAAAAATAACTCATTCCACTGGAGATGAAAGATAAGTGACTGCAGTATGTGGAGCAAAAAGGGGAACTTTTGTTGTATGTATGAGCAAAGCTATACAAAAGGCGGGTGAGAGTTGACTGAAGAAAAAGATTTGGGAAGGAATTAACTTCTGGGTGAGGGGATGACTATTTAGAAATTATATCCCTCTCCTTTCTTTTAGTCACTTAGTCACCTGTGTACTCATTCATCCAAGGTTACTTTAGCCTCAGAAAATCCCTGTTTAATTGATACTCAGCAGATTTTGTTCACAACCAGACTGGCATATTATCTGATTCCTTAACTTAGACACCTAGTTATCAAGAGAAGGGCTTTTTAGTAAGTGTTGGGTTAAGAGTTAAAAAGTAACTCTGTATCCAGCCTCTTTAAGAGGAAGACCCACTATCACAACACTGTATGTATCCAGTACCCCGAACCCTGAAACCTGAGCATCATTTTGCCAGTCTTTAAAATGGGCATTTTATTTCTGTGTCGCCCTGAAGATTAAAACAATATGTGGCCATGTCTAGGAAAATGCTTGGCATATGACATGTGCTCTTTACGTTCTACTTGCCTACCTTGCCTTTCCATCACTGCCACACTCCAGATCCCCTGACTGGCTTTATCAAAGTGGAGAAACATACATACAAAAGAATGTTGATGAGGCAATACATTAAGGCGGCTTGAATTTCCCCATCATTCACTTATTTAACTGAGCCTTTATAGTGGTGGTGCAGAGTGAGTGAAAAGAGGATACTGTGGAAATGTAATTTGCCTAGGATACCACACAAATAATAGATGATTTACTCTGTGTGCTTACTAGTTTGAAAGGCATTTTCATGTACATAATCGCACTTGACTCACCCCAAGCATGATGATGTAGGTGGGCTTATCTTCCTTTTACAAACAGAGAGACTGAAATTCAGAGGATTGATGGCAGCCCAAACATATTAGAACAGAAACATTAATATGGGCGACCGTGTTTTCTATGGAGAGAAAAGAAGTTGCTGTGTTACCTTGAAGAAAGAAAGTACGGCTTCCCTGTTGGCTTCGTGGTAAAGACTCCAGCTGCAATGCAGGAGACACAGGTTCAGTCCCTGGGTGGGAAGATCCCCTGGAGAAGGAAATGACAGCCCACTCCAGTATCGTTACCTGGGAAATCCCAACGTCAGAGAAACCTGGTAGGCTATGGTCCACGGGCTTGCAAGAGTCACACAATTTAGTGACTAAATAGCAACAAGAGAAAGAAAGATGGCAACAGACAGGGAATTTTAGATTAGGAATGAAGTGTCATATTTTGCTTAGGGGTGAAGAACAAAATTTATTTGGAACAAAATTTACTTGCAATTATGCAACTTCTCATTTCTGGTATCATAAACGTTTTTGAAAAAATTTTCATCCTT
This sequence comes from Neotragus pygmaeus, assembly GCA_006410875.1. Classification (NCBI taxonomy): domain Eukaryota; kingdom Metazoa; phylum Chordata; class Mammalia; order Artiodactyla; family Bovidae; genus Neotragus; species Neotragus pygmaeus. The sequence goes on from SJYV01020660.1 coordinate 2,329,700, forward strand.
TTTCTTGTTCCTATAGAATTTCTGATGAATGCACATGACATTTCAGAGTAAAAGCATAGAAACTTTCATTTATATGTTCCTTCAGCAAATAACTCTTATTGGATAACAAGGAATTTGGAGCAGTATAAAAGAATTGTGTTTATCGACTATTTACTTACTTTTTGTTCATTTGTAATAAATGGGTTGAAGAGTATAATCGATGAGTTGAATGGCATTATTATTTGCCAGTATATTTTTACTCACTTTCTTTTAACTTTAAAACTGAATATTTCTGACTTCCTGATGAATAATTGTTAAATCCTAAAGACTTTCATTTCTTTCTCTATTATTTTATGGGAATAATATTTATGTGGTTTGTTTCCAATTAAAATAAGAGTTATTGTTATTTGGTCACTAAGTCAGGTCCAACTCTTTGAGACCTCATGGTCTGTAGCCTGCCAGGCTCCTCCATCCATGGGGATTTTCCAGGCAAGAATACTGGAGTGGGTTTTCATTTCCTTCTCCAGGGGATCTTCCTGGACCAGGGATCGAACCTGAGTCTCCCACATTGGCAAGGTGGATTCTTTACCATTGAACTACCAGGGAAACCCTAAAATAAGAGTCATGTAATAGTAAATATTTCTAGTAACCAATTCACTCCTATAAATATGAAAACATTTCAATAAAAATACTAACAAAACAAATTAGGTAAGTTTAAGAAAAAAATGAAAGTAACTTAAGCAAATCTGAGTTTGGGAGAAATAAAATGAAATAATGTGAATATTTTTGGCCTATGGTCTTCTATACTAATACTGAATTATTTGGACAAATTATTTTATTCACCTTGTATGTTATTATTATTAATGTCATCATTTAATTAATATAAACAACAAGATTTTAGAATTCTTGGTCAAAGACAAATAAAATTTAACATGAATTTAAGAGAGTTTTACTCCTTCCTGGAAATATATATTAAATTTTATTCTAGGGTCACTTTACAGAAAATTAAACCTTGATTTAGTTTTAGTCTGATTTTCACTACAAGTTTGAAACTTCTTTTTAAAAAATTGTTATCTCTGATAACATTACCCAGAACGCTTGCTGAAGATAAACACAGTGGAATCAACACAGTAATGTGATATTTCCTCCTGGAATACTAAGCTTATCCCTCCTGGGACAGGAAACCTATAATCAACTGGCAGGGTTGTGAAGGTCTTTTTTACACACTAGATTGATCTGATAATCCATACCATGTTTGGACATATTTTATGTATTACAACTTATATTCTTTTGCTTCTATGGCAACTGATGGCTTTGTAGACTTTTGAAGCACTAGGGAAAGAAACATATTGGCAGGATGCTTAGTTTCATTTTTCCACAAGATAGAAAAAGCAAGATATTCGACAGCTAGCTGAGATGATGTGACGAGAGATTATTTAATTATTCTTGACATGCTCCTATGTAGCCAAGAAGTAATCTTAACTTTGTTAAAGGCTGGCATGGATTTAAAAACAAACTCAAATACAAAAATTTATTTTTTTATTTTAATGAAATAATAGATTTTTCAGTACAACAACATGCACTGTAGCATATGTGCCATTTTTGTAACAGAAATGAAATCTTGCAATTTTGAGTATTCCAATTGAATTTTATTTTTGAGTCACTGTGTTCTAGTGACACAAAATTGATTAGATTTTTTTAAATCTCAAGTTTCTTAAATGTATTTCTACATGAGAAAATATAAATATTCACAGTTTTAATCAAAACTTTTTAGTTTTCTTAATTGATTACTTCTATTGAGATAGGTCAGTGGTTAGTAAACCATAGACTATGAGCCAAAACTAGCCCAGTGATATGTTTGTACAACTTGTGATCTAATAATTATATATATATAGTTGAAAAACATTTTTTAAAGAATAACATTGAAATAACAGTTCATAACATATGGAAAATATCTGAAATTTAAAATGTAAAGTATTTATTAATAAAGTTTTATTGGAACATAGCCATGATCATTCATTTATGTATAGTCTATGGCTGGTTTTGCACTATAATTGCAGAGAGAGTAATGGAGACAGAGATCCTGTGGCCCACAGAGCTGAAAATATTCAATTTCTTTACAGAAAAAGTTTCTTACCTCTAAAAAGTCAGTTACCTCTAAATCCCAGATAGCTACTAAAATGCACACACAGACACCCCCCGCCCCTCACACACAGTCAGTGTATCTTGTGTGTGTCCTGTGAAAATGTTTCTATTCCACATATTTGATTCACAGGAACTATCATTTTACATTTTGAATATATCTTTTCAAGCTTAAAACTTATTAGGAAAACAATTTCCTATAATTACCATCAAGACTATGACAGCAAAAAAAAAAAAAAAAAGAAACAAACAAAAAAACTAAAGATAACCTATTGTGAAAATATAAATGTCATGGGTTAAGTGTACGTAAATTCTGGGGTCACAAACTGATTGTATTGATAAGTGAAGCATCCATATTGTACTTCCTTAATTCCCCACCACTGGACTGAAACATCAGTATAATCATTATTAAGACATTTGTTGTTACGTGGTTAACACTATTGTTCAGAGTGGTATGTTGGACCATTACTGAAAAATTATGGAATCCAGAGTAAACTTAATTTTAATAATTTGTATTATCTTGACTAGAAATCCAATTATATGTTACTGGACAGTCGGATGCTTAATTGACATCATATTTCTATGATATGAGAAGAAACATCTAACAATTTACACGCTGATCTGTATTTTCCAAAGAAAGGGCTCAATTGAAAATAGCTTTCAAGTTGTGTAGAGTTCTGGGGAGGGGTCGGAGAAGGCAATGGCATCCCACTCCAGTACTCTTGCCTGGAAAGTCCCATACACGGGGGAGCCTGGTGGGCTGCCGTCTATGGGGTCGCACAGAGTCGGCCATGACTGAAGCAACTTAGCAGCAGCAGCAGCAGCTGGGGAGAGGATGCCTTGTAGGAAAGATACATGGAAGAAGCCAAAGGGTTTAGGCTCCTTGACCTTTGCCTCTTCCAGCTAAGCAGATTTGTCTTCTGATTGCAGATTTTTAATGTTCTACTTTTGCCAAATGCAGTGGTTTTACACCATGTTGACTTAGGCTAACTAGAGCGACATTTCCAGAAATCCCTTCCCTACATGATTTCAAGTTAGCATTGGTCACAAGGGAAGCTTGCATTACAGTTGGTGGTCAAGCAGAGCGGTGTCACTATGCTCTGAAGCTCAGTGTAGGGCCAGCTCATAACCACTGTCAATGATCTGCCAGATGCCTTAGACTGCATGAGATAGCACGTGGTCTCTTGGCTCCTTCAGCGTCTCCATGCCCTCAGCCTGTCACAGTGCAACTCTTGGATGGTGTAGAGGTAAATTTCAGTTTGACCTCATGGCTTCCTGTTGTGATTGAGAGTTTCAGTGTGTGCATGCTCCCTCTGCTACATGTTCTGGATTTCTTCCCTGAAAGATTGATTCTGCTGACCTATAGCAACTTCAGACCCACTCCGAGACACAGATGTTTTTATAGATCACATACATGTCTTTACAGATCACACCTTTGTATATGGTGTAATACCAAAAATAAGTTCCTTATTGCCAATGCAGGAGATATAAGAGATGAAAGTTCGATTTCTGGGTTTGGACAATCCCCTGGAAGAGGGCATGGCAACCCACTCAAGTATACTTGCCTGGAGAATCCCATGGACAGAGGACCCTGATGGGCCACAGTCTATGGGATTGCAAAGGGTCAGATATGACTTAAGGTGACTTAGCATGTAGTCAGGCAAGTCCCTTATTCCACATCACTTCAAGAAGTACACCTCTCTAATGGAATCATAACAGGTATACTAAAAAGTATTTGAAAGTTATTCATCATCCATACCTATCGTTTCATAAATAAGGAAATCACAATTCATAGACAGCAGTAGTCATTGTGATCATAAGAGTAGTGGTTCCAGAAAAACATCTATTTCTGCTTTATTGACTATGCCAAAGCCTTTGACCGTGTGGATCACAATAAACTGTGGAAAATTCTGAGAGAGATGGGAATATCAGACCACCTAACCTGCCTCTTGAGAAATCTGTATGCAGGCCAGGAAGCAACAGTTAGAACTGGACATGGAACAACAGACTGGTTCCAAATAGGAAAAGGAGTACGTCAAGCCTGTATATTGTCACCCTGCTTATTTAACTTACATGCAGAGTACATCATGAGAAATGCTGGACTGGAAGAAACATAAGCTGGAATCAAGATTGCGGGAGAAATATCAATAACCTCAGATATGCAGATGACACCACCCTTATGGCAGAAAGCGAAGAGGAGCTAGAAAGCCTCTTGATGAAAGTGAAAGAGGAGAGTGAATAAGCTGGCTTAAAGCTCAACATTCAGAAAACGNATCTGTATGCAGGCCAGGAAGCAACAGTTAGAACTGGACATGGAACAACAGACTGGTTCCAAATAGGAAAAGGAGTACGTCAAGCCTGTATATTGTCACCCTGCTTATTTAACTTACATGCAGAGTACATCATGAGAAATGCTGGACTGGAAGAAACATAAGCTGGAATCAAGATTGCGGGAGAAATATCAATAACCTCAGATATGCAGATGACACCACCCTTATGGCAGAAAGCGAAGAGGAGCTAGAAAGCCTCTTGATGAAAGTGAAAGAGGAGAGTGAATAAGCTGGCTTAAAGCTCAACATTCAGAAAACGAAGATCATGGCATCTGGTCCCATCACTCCATGGGAAATAGATGGAGAAACAGTGTCAGACTTTATTTTGGGGGGCTCCAAAATCACTGCAGATGGTGCTTGCAGCCATGAAATTAAAAGACGCTTACTCCTTGGAAGAAAAGTTATGACCAACCTAGATGGTATATTCAAAAGCAGAGACATTACTTTGCCGACTAAGTCCGTCTAGTGAAGGCTATGGTTTTTCCTGTGGTCTTCTATGGATGGATGTGAGAGTTGGACTGTGAAGGACGCTGAGCGCCGAAGAATTGATGCTTTTGAACTGTGGTGTTGGATAAGACTCTGGAGAGTCCCTTGGACTGCAAGGAGATCCAACCAGTCCAATCTGAAGGAGATCAACCCTGGGATTTCTTTGGAGGGAATGATGCTAAAGCTGAAACTCCAATACTTAGGCCACCTGATGCGAAGAGTTGACTCATTGGAAAAGACTCTGATGCTGGAAGGGATTGGGGGCAGGAGGAGAAGGGGACAACAGAGGATGAGACGGCTGGATGGCATCACCAACTCGATGAACGCGAGTCTGAGTGAACTCCGGAAGTTGGTGATGGATAGGAAGGCCTGGTGTGCTGCGATTCATGGGGTCGCAAAGAGTCGGACACGACTGAGTGACTGAACTGAACTGAACTGAGTAAACATTTACCCAGGGCTTACTCAGGAAATACTTTAACATGTAAAGTCACCTAATCCTCATTCTAACCCAATAAGTTACTGTTATCATTTCCCATATTTAAAGGCAAGTAAAATTGAAGCAGAGAAAATGTAAGTTTAAGGTTTGAAGTCATAGCTGTTTAAATGGTGAAATCAGAATTTGAATCAAAGCAGTTTGATTTACTCCAAGTTCTTAATCATTGCTTATCTTTGATGACAGAGATATTGTAGAGATGAACTGAAGAAAAAAAAAAAAAAACACCTTTCTAGGTCTCTATTTTCCAAGGCAATTGCTTAAACAATTCACAAAAAAATTATTGAATATCTACTAGAGGGTCTGTCCTAGATAAGCAAGACACACATGATTCCTGCCCCCATGGAACCAGCGTATATTTTGTTATATTTGCATTTGTGAAATGAGAATTGTGCTCCTCTTTGAAGCTATATCTATCATTCTCACTCTTTCCCTCTATGTAGCTATATTTCATTGCATTCAAAATATAAATATATTAGTGGTGACTTGAAGAAAATCATAGACATTTAGTGCAAATCTTGGACATAATAAAAACTTTATAGTTTTTAAAATATTCAAAATAGATTTGTATTTTTTAAAATGTAATAATTTCACATGAAAATTATGATGCATATGATTTGGGAAGACATTTATATAGGTCATTTTCTAATTTGGAAGTGAATAGACAGGTCAAATATGTACTGTGGCTGGCCATATATTATCATGAATAAGCTGCAATAGTAGAAACCCTTTAGATACTTACATGTTTTAGAGAACCGTTTAGTGATCACTCTGAAGATTCTTGATAACATGTGTAATTGACTAGAAACTAGAATCAATATTAACCTTGGGTCTCGTGTGAAACTTCTGTTAGCCAAGAACTGTCTTTCCAGGCAGCTCAAGCTTCTGTAACAAGTTCTAGTCTTTAAGTAGCCTTCTAAAAATGAGCCTTTCTGTGCTTATGAAGAAGATGCCTTAAAAGGCAACGAAACCCTTTAGGGTCTGTCATTAGTGAGGTTGTCATGCAGAAAGGATCTTTTTGCTGGCTGGGGGTGTCAATAACTGTCATTCCTTCATGCATTAATTGGAAGGTTTGCGAGCGAAGTGACAAGAGATGAATGAGACAAGAAGAAAAGAGATTGAGATAAGAAGAAAAGAGATTCAAACAAGGTAAGAGAGCAATAAAATGAGATTCCATACAGAGGTAATTGCAATTAGAAGTGACAAAAGGAGGCGTGAGTAGCAAACTGGGGGAGGGGAATGAATACTTGTGCTCGATTAGCCCTTAAATGCATAAGGCATCATTAAGGCTTAATTCTGAGTGTATGGTTAGATGAAGCAGCCTCCTTTCCCTCTGCTTTCTCTTTCCATTTGTGTAGCATTGAATCCTCCCTGTGCCCACTGGCTGACTCTTCCTCTTGCCAGACAGGATGGCTTACATGTAGAATTTTCAAAGAGGACCGCTTTCCTGTAATGTTGTCCTTTCTGCTCCCTTTCCTCTCTGCGAATATCTTGGCTACTGAGAGCCTATACTCAGGAATGGAATGAGTTTAGAGGAAAAGATTCTGCCTCTGCTGTAGGGGAGTTCTGAGGGTGTCCAGCACTGCCTATGACTAGGGGGTAATCTGTCTAGTTCTGTAGTCTGAGGTCCAACGCTGGGAAGTTGACTCCTCCTAGCTCAGGTACCTTATGTCAGGGTGTCCTGGAACTCAGGTGAAAGTGCAGTCTGCTCTCTTACTAGCAGGTCATGGGATGTGCAGACATATTGAGAAGTGGGAGATGTGTCTTAGCTAAGTCGTTTGTTCCAGTGTGTCTCACGGGAGGCAGAGGCGGCCCAGTCTGTGATACATCCACTGTCTGACGGCACACACTTCTACCCCAGGGGTCCTACTGGACTGCAGTGCTGCAGAGCGACCATGGCATTACCACGTTCATACAAGGGGCTGCCCATTCCTCTGTCTAACCCTCATAATGCCCACGGCAAGTAAGAAGGCATGCAGGGAAACGTGGAGAGCTCTCTTCCAGGCTTTAGGGAAATATGCTTATTTTCCTTTGGGTTCATCTTTCCATGACTTTTACCATTTACAGTGATGAGATTACAAGGACTAAGTTTGGATCTGAGACAAAGGTTCTACCAAGTCTGCTTGGGCAAGCCTCAAGCAAGAGTGTCCAACGGAAACCATATGTTTCTCACAACAGCCAGCCTAGTACGTGGCATAGAAGTCCAAAGAAGGACTCAGGGCTGAGGCTTCTCAAGTAACAAAGAGTATTTTTTGACTAGAGTGTCAAGTGGTATCCCTCTTAGGACCTGTGATGGAAAAGGCATCTGGTTGAGGATAGGGCATTTTGCTAGTCTACCCCATTTCCTTCTTTGTCTCAGAGATGGTTCTGATAAAACTGCTGCCTTTTTGTCACAAAGAAGTTAGCAGAAGCCCTGCTTCAGTGTGTCTAAGGAAAGAGACTATAGCCCAAATTGCATTAATTTATAGAATTCTGCTAAACTTTTTGGGTGGTTTTTTTTTTTTTTTGGTAATACACAACATTCTCAACTTCTAAAATATCACCATATAGATTAACACTATAGCTTTTCTCTTTGGAACCCTTCATTTCTGGGCCTCATTTACATATTTGCAATACGTTCTTCAGTCTTTATCCACTTGTTTATTTAAACTGCCATCTTGAAATTTCTGCAAAATGTTGGATTGTGCCAGTTAACCTCAGATGTGTTGTGCTTGTTTCCTTGGATCTGTAGCCCACTGTGGCTTTGATGCTCTATTCTTTTCATCTTCTCTTTGCTGGACGTGCTCCATGACGTGGGAGATGGTCATATTCTTCTCCTTAGATGGGAAGGGTTTCTTATTTCTTTACTGGGGTTAGTGTTGAAAACTAGACCCCATGTTGTTTAGCACCATGCATAGATTTTGGTGTGGAACCATTACAGTCAGGTCAGGGGTACTTCTGCTAAGCAACTTCATATCTAGTATCATGTAGGATTTGGGATTTGGGCTTTGGGCTTTGGGGGTTATCTATATCTCACCACTGTGATTGTTGAAGGCATTAGAAACAATAAGATAAGGCAAAGTATGGTTTACAGTGTATCTATGAGCATATTGGTTGTTCTATAGATAATATTTTCTATAATATGCTATTTTCTTAAGTGCTCTCTAGGGAGCATGAATTTTGAGGCTCTTGGATAATGGTTCAACGAGAAAAGCATTTTGAGACTGGGAAATGTTGCATATGATAACCACCTCATGGAAAATTACAACTCTACCAGCATATTAAAGGCAAGCCTGGGGTGCTGCAGACCATGTGGTGGCAAAGAGTCGGACACAACCGAGTGATGGAACAATAACAAAACATATTAAAAGCAAGCAATTTTGCAATAAAGAAACTTTTAATTTTTTAATTCAGAATTTCTGGATTTTATTGGAACACAGAATTTTCTTTGCTGTCATCAAATCATTTTTTCATATGGAAGATGATACTGAATGAAAAGCAAAATGCTGCAGGACCACATTATTGGTTGCACTCACATGAAGAAAGAAAGTGGAAATTTGTTTATATCCAAGGATGGAAAGGGTCAATGAGGCAGTATAATATAGATCCATGCCCCTTGTTTAGTATCAGGGTTAAGAAGGGGCAGTTATTGAAAGCCTTTGTAAATCTTGAATGGAAAAAAATATGATTACATACCTCATTGAGTGATGTGTTAAAACTGTGCTTTGAGGATCCTTCCCAGCCTCTCTGATGAGTGTGGTGGACATTGCTGGCTTTCTTCAATAACTGTTTCTCCTCTTCTGCCAGGCACATGGGAGACTGTATTTCTCAGTTCTTTTACTTTTTGGCTGGGCAATGTGATGAGTACTGGCCAGTGAAATGTGGGCAGAAGTGACACATTTTACTTCCTGGAAAAGGAGAATAGAATGAAGACTCTATGAAATTACTTTGTCCTCATTACTAGGTCCACAACTTCTGAAAGTAAAGTAATGAGATGGGGGAGTCTCCTTTAAATTGTATCCTTGAGTGATTGTGGGGACCTTCATCTACCACCCTTGTTTCCCCCATCCCACCACTCCCACTTACCTATCTTAGACATACAGCACAAGCAAGAAACTCTTGTTGACCAAAGTGACTGAGAATTAGAGATCACTTGTGACTGCAGCATATCTAAGCCTCCTCTGAGTGTGTATGTGTGTGTGTGAGTCTATGGGTGCTGTGGGCAGATGCTAGCCCTGGCCTCCATACTCAAAGTTTCTCCTCTTCAAACCTCCCACCTTCCCTACTACCATCAGAGACACTATAATTTGTTCGTTTACCAGTTTGGACTTCTAAAATAGGTTTTCTCAAATAATTCCATCGTTAAAATGATTGGAAGTCATTGTTAAATATTTCTTTTCTTTTTTATTCCAACTCAGTAAACTTTTTGGCAGCAGTGGAAACAGAAATAGAACTCAAATTCTTGTTGTGTTATATATTATCTCCTTTTGTTGCACTATAGAGTCAGGAGTTAGTAATTTTTTTAAATGAAAAAAATAATACAGAACAATAGAAGAACAAAAATAGGCTCGCCACCCAAAGACAAGCACTCTTTATCTTCTCATGTGTTTATGATCTTTTGAATTAATAATAATGGTAGTAATCGTTTGTATTTATGGAGTCCTTCCAGATGCAGATACAAAGCAGTGAAAGGCAAGGCTTTTGGAGTCTGCCTGATAAGTATCCATATGCCTCCTGTTATCAGCTATGTGACCTTGTTCAACCCTCTGTGCATCAGAGTCCTCATCTTTAAAACAAGGGTTTTACTATAGTTTCCTAAGATTGAATAAATTTTAAAGTATGTGTAAAATATTTACACTTGGAAGAATGCCTGGATTATTGTAAACACTTAATAAATGTTAGCAATTTTACTTTTTATTTTTTTCCCAGTTAATTCTCATGTCAAGCCTATGCAATGGATATGACTAGCCTTCTTTTATAGATAATGTGAAGAAGGATTAGGGAAGTTAGTGATTTCCCACAGTCACACAGCCAACAGGCAGCCCAGGCTTATTCTAGAACTTGTTCTCTTAATTACTGTAATACAAAAACATGCAATCTTTGTGCAACATTTTGTGCAACACACAAATGACAGGTATTTCTATTTCTGATTTTCTTCACTCTTATAAACAATATCTTCCATGAAGTGAATATTACTGTGAATTAAATATCATTTATAAAATTTTTGTGTGTTTTTGTAATTATTCCTTAGGCTGCTGCTGCTGCTGCTAAGTTGCTTCAGTCATGTCCAACTCTGTGCGACCCCATAGACAGCAGCCCACCAGGCTCCGCCATCACTGGGACTTTCCAGGCAAGAACACTGGAGTGGGTTGCCATTTCCTTCTCCAGTGCATGAAAGTGAAAAGTGAAAGTGAAGTCGCTCAGTCGTGTCCGACTCTTAGCGATCGCATGGGCTGCAGCCTACCAGGCTCCTCTGTCCATGGGATTTTCCAGGCAAGAGTGCTGGAATGGGGTGCCATTGCCTTCTCCGTTCCTTAGGATGCTGCTGCTGCTGCTGCTGCTGCTGCTGTTAAGTCGCTTCAGTCATGTCCGACTCTGTGCGACCCCATAGACGGCAGCCCACCAGGCTCCCCCGGTTCCTGGGATTCTCCAGGCAAGAACACTGGAGTGGGTTGCCATTTCCTTCTCCAATGCATGAAAGTGAAAAGTAAAAGTGAAGTCGCTCATTCATGTTCGATTCTTAGCGACCTCATGGACTGCAGCCTACCAGGCACCCCTGGTCCATGGGATTTTACAGGCAAGAGTAACGAAGTGGATTCCTTAGGCTAGTTACCTGTAATTAAGGGAGGGGAGTGAGGGTGAGAGAAACAAGTGAGGGAGATTAAGAAATACAAACTTCCAGTTACAAAACAAATGTCTTGTTATCATGGTGATCATTCTGAAATGTATAGCAATATTGAATCACTATGTTGTACACCTGGAGAAGGAAATGGCAACCCACTCCAGTATTCTTGCCTAGAGAATCCCATAGACTGAGGAGACTGGTAGGCTACAGGCCATGGGGTTGCAAAGAGTCGGACATGACTGAGTGACTTCACTTTCACTTTCACTTTCATGTTGTACACCTGCAACTAACATACTGCTATAGGTCAATTGTACTTCAACAATAAACAAACTCATAGAAAAAGAGATCACATTTGTGGTTACAAGAGGAAAAGTGGGAAGAAGGGGAAATAGATGAAGGTGGGCAAAAGGTACAAACTTCCAGTTATAAAACAAATGAGCACTAGGGATATAATAAATGAGCACTAAGGATATAAAGCAACAGTTAGAACTGGAAATGGAACAATGGACTGGCTCCAAATTAGGAAAGGAATACGTCAAGGCTGTATATTGTCTCCCTGCTTAATTTAACTTATATGCAGAATACATCATGTGAAATGCCAGGCAGGATGAAGCACAAGCTGGAATCAAGAATGCCAGGAGAAATATCAATATCTTCAGATATGCAGATGACACCACCCTTATGGCAGAAAGTGAAGAAGAACTAAAGAGCCTCTTGATGAAAATGAAAGAGGAGAGTAAAAAAGCTGGCTTAAAACTCAACATTCAAAAAGCGAAGATCAGGGCATCTATTTCATGGCAAATAGATAGGGAAACAACAGAAACGGTGAGACTTTATTTTCTTGAGCTCCAAAATCACTGCAGATGGTGACTTCAGCTATGAAATTAAAAGACGCTTGCTCCTTGGAAGAAAAGCTATGACCAACCTAAACAGCATATTACAAAGCAGAGACATTACTGACAAAGGTCCTTCTAGTCAAAGCTATGGTTTTTCCAGTAGTCACATATGGATGTGAGAGTAGGACTATGAAGAAAGCTGGGCACCAAAGAATTAAGGACTTTGAATTGTGGTGTTGGAGAAGTCTCTTGAGAGTCCCTTGGACTGCAAGGAGATCCAACCAGTCCATCCTAAAGGAGATCAGTCCTGAATATTCATTGGAAAGACTGATGCTGAAGCTGAAGCTCCAATACTTTGGCCACCTGATGTGAAGGAATGACTCACTGGAAAAGACCCTGATGCTGTGAAAGACAGAAGGCAGGAGGAGAAGGGGAAGACAGAGGACGAGATGGTTGGATGGCATCACTGACTCAATGGACATGAGTTCGAGCAAGCTCCAGGAGTTGGTGATGGACAGGGAAGCTTGGTGTGCTGCAGTCCATGGGGTCACAAAGAGCTGGATATGACTGAGCAACTGAACTGAGGGATACAACATACAGCATGATAAGTGTAATTAACACTGCTTTATGTTGAAAAGAAAGTAGAAGTCGTCCACTTGTGTCTGAGTCTTTGTGGCTCGATGGACTTATACAGTCCATGGAATTCTCCAGGCCAGAATACTGGAGTGGGTAGCCATTCCCTTCTCCAGGAGATCTTCCCAACCTAGGGATCGAACCCAGATCTCTCGCATTGCAGGTGGATTCTTTACCGTCTAGGCTGTATGTTATATGCAAAAATTAAGGGAGTAAATCTCAAATGTTCTCATTACAATGAAACATATTTTTCTTTTTCTTTTTTATCTGTAAGATGATGAGCGCTCACTAAACTAATTGTGGTAATCATTTTACTATGCATGTAAGTCAAATCATTATGTTGTACCCTCTAAAATTATACAGTGTGTATGTCAAAGATCTATTAACAAAATTGGAAGAAAAGAGAGAGAGAAAAAAAAAAAACTATTGCATTTTTCGTTTTTTGACTCCTACTCCTAAGATGCTAAGATTGTTTTACCAAACCAACCAGTTGTAAATAAGGATGTGCTATCAGAGAAAAATATTTGCTATTAAGATTTAAAACGAGAGTTGGTGGTGGTTAATCACATAGATTTTTAAAAAGATATTTTAATTTGCAGTGCTTCCATGTTCATGCTTTAACAAATAAAATTTTATTTAATAATATATTTTACATAATCAGGTGCTTAAATTGATGTATTACATGGCCCCAAGCCATTCGTTAATTGAAACAGAAATTTAAAGTTTCTGCATAGCTTTATCCTCTGCCATTTTTTCTCCTCACTGCACATTCACTCCTGGGGACAGTATCCTTACCTGAGACTCATTTATTATCACTATCCTGCCCGTAACCAAAGGTCCATATCTCTAATTTTCCAACCCAGATCTTTCTTCTAAGTGCCACCCCAGACATCCACATATCCTCTGAAAAGTAACCATCTGGCTATTCCTTGTGTACTTTGAACTCACATCGTCCAATGCCTCATTCATCTTCTTTACCTCCAGACTAGTTCCTCTTATTTTGTTCTGTACATGGTGACTGGATGATTAAAAAAAAAAAGAATCTATAAGATTACCCAAATTTGAAATGAGTTTTTTTTCTTGGTTTTTCTCTTTCCCTCACACTTCAAGGCACATGAGTCCTGAGCCCCCAGATCTCTCTAAAATCCACTTCTTTTCCCCTTCACCCTGCACGCTTTACTCCTCCACTGGAATCAATAAACTCCGGCCTCCCTTCCTCATATCCAGTTCCTCTTTTAATTCAACTGTCACACCACCTTCCAAATGGCAGAGGATGACTCTCCTATCACACCACACTCCCGTTAAAGACCTTCCCATTGAAAAATTCTCTACTTTTCTTACATGACAAGACCTAATTTTCACCTGGAAATCGGAAGGAGTGCCCACCTCTGGCCTTGTTTCTGCCACCTCTGCACCGCTTCTCCCTGCCCCCACATGCACTTTGCTGGAGCAACAGTTCTGAAGTCTGACTGTGCATTAGAATCACCTTGGGTGCTTTTAACAAAGACCACGCCAAGACCCCATGCCCAGACCTAAGAGTGTGAGTGAAGCCTAGAAACTGTTTAAAAAAGAAAACAATCCATCGAGAGATTCTAATGTACTGCCAGAATGAGACCCACTTTTCACCAAATTAAACTATTGGAATTCCCTCAATTTTCTTGTTCCTGTCTTACCTTTCTGCCAGGGGTGACCATGTTCATCATTTTAATCTTGCAAACCTCTATTCATCTTTTACGTACTCAGTCGAAGTTACTTGAAGGCAGAGTTGGAGTAAATTTGGCATCCCCTCCAGCACATCGGTCATGTCCCTTCCACATTTTCTCTTAGGAACACCTGACATACACCTGGCATTTTATCAATCTATAAAGTGCTTTGCAAATACAAGTTCATGCCAGCCACTTGTGACAGACTACTTACTGCCCCTATGGAAGCAGTTATTCCAAATATTCCAAGTTATGCCCCTAGGCAGTTCTTCCAAATCCACTGGTTCAAAGTGCTACAACCTCAGCAAAATCTTCTCTGTCTCATGGGTAAAGTGGAGTGCCCCTTCCTTAGGTGTACATGGCGTCTTGCATTTTGGCAGCTCTTTGATAAATTTTGTTGCCGCGCTGTACTCATCGTTTACGCTTCTAGCATCACTGGATGCAACAGCATTCTAAGGTTGGCTGCAGCTGAAGCATCTGAGCCATTTTTGTTTCTTTACAGTCTGGCATAGCATCTGGCTATATAATAGTGATTCAATATATGTTTATCCAATGAATATCTGTGTTAATCAACCCAGCTGCTCCCTGTTGACTTCTACAAGCTCTGAAGCTCTCAAAGGGACTGAGGTAGGTGAGGTTTCAGTCACAAGGAAACGACTTTCTGCCCTCTTGAGTCTTGGCTTACCTATCAAGTTCACCTAGGGTTGTACTGCATTTTTATTATCAATCTTTATTTTGTGTATCTGGGAAAAATCCTTTCCATGTGTTAGGGTTTAAGTGAAATAGTTTCAACCTTGAAAACATTGATTCCTGCTTCTGGAGTATGGACAGTATACTGCCTCCATTCTTTCTGCAGTTCAGGAGTTTGTGATATATAACAAGTTCAGGATGTGCATTCCTCCAGTTTCTTTTACATCTAAATAAATCAAATTAATGAAAAGCCATTATTTACTCTGTTTTTAATAAGCTTTATAGTCTTTAAACTGGGATAGGCAGAGAAATCCAATTTATTTCTGCTTTCCTTAAAGGAAAATTGTGATCTTTAATCTTAATTAGCTTGTAGGAGTGCATTTCTTTATTCTATAATGTCAACATGCCTGAAAATGTCTGTTGGTTGACAACACTTATATTTGACCCTGTGCACTCTGATAAGGCCCTGGTAGGCAGCAATCTTTCTCTGGGGTTGGGGGTTAATAAAAATAATACTAATAGTACTACTAGTAATACAATGATTGTCTATTGTGGACCAGACAGCGAGCTAAGTGCATTAACGCATTATCTTATTTAATGCTTATTACTGAAGTTCAAGGTAGTGAAGTTATTTCTCAGTGTCACATCCCTTCTAAGCCATGGAGCTGGCATTGCATTATTGAGCTGAACACAAAGGCTGAGTTCCCTGAAAGCCTGCCAGGTCTATGACGAATGCCTAGAAGCACAGTCCTGCACCTCTCACACCTAGGAGTATAAACTGCTGGATACACCCCAGAGGTGGCTCCTGAGAATCCTCATGCCCCTCCCCCATCCCATCCAGTAACCATGAGTCACCCAATGCAAGAAGGTGTCTGAGCTTTCTCTGCACAAATGTCTTGAACCAAGATATTTTCTTGTGTTTTTGTATTGATTACTTACAAAGCATGTAATACAACAAGAAGGAGAGATTGTTTAAAGCATGATAGGAATCACTGTACCTGGTAAACTTGACCTTTGTGTCTCTGCCTTCTGAGAAGGGTTATCTTTCAGCTAAGAAACACAGATTGAGGGTTTGTGATTGCCAACCAAGGACTGTAATTCTTGAAAGCTGGTCCCTTAAAAACAGGACATACATTTTCGAGACAACTTTGAAAGGAAATTTTAGACTCAGAGCTGGTTGCTCTATAATAAATCACATTTTTCATTTTTTAAAAAATGTTAGTTAACTAGCAATTAGTTAAAATAGGCTCAATTGGTGTTGTCTTAATTCCACATAGATCATATATGCATATTCTGTCATGTTTATGTCAGTTTCTATTTTAGGGTATTCAAGAAATATCATTATTGATTTGCATTTTTAAGACAAATTAAGTTTGCTTCTGAGTGCTAGTGATTCTGCAAAATAAGGGATCTCTCTTTGGTGGTCACTTATTTGGTGGTATTTACTTCCTTTAGCATATGAAATGTCATATATTGTGTTAACACTAGGGAAGTTACATGTGATTAGTGTTTTTTGATGATGGGTTTGGGGAGCAGAATGGAAATTACTCTATAAGGACTCATAGCATGGTCTCTATTTTAATTAAAAGTGGACTCACTCTCCCAATGGAAATCATTTTATAGCACTCTGTATAAAAGGAGATGAAATTGCTTTTCATTTATCAAAAAGTTTTCCCCCAAGACAGCTTAATTTCTGTATAGAGCGTAATACTTATTCTTTTGCTTAAATTTCATGCTTTCAAAGAAACTGAACCACATTCCTCAAGGATGACTAATTGTTTGATAAAGATGTTAGTGAAGGCTCTTTCTCTCCAATTCCACTTTCCCTCCCTCCTTCTCTCTCTCTCTCTCTCTTTTTTTTCTGCTCTAGTTTCTGAAATTCTCATTGAGTGCAAACAATCCTCTATGAATCCTCTGTGAATGTATGTGAGCCCAATGAATACCTAAAATCAGGCTTACTGGCTGTCATTCCAAGCTTACAAGTTGAATGAAAATTTAAATTCAGTCCATATCAACAACAAGAAGAGGAACAACAAGAAATGATTGTATTTCGGCAATACAGTATCCTTTATCTGTGTTATTAAATCACTTCAAATCATTCTGAGTCTTGTGGTACAACCTCCCTCTAAAATTAAGTACACATGAAAGACACCTGGTTCTACATTTTGAAGTGAAATGCAAACCAGATGGAAATTCTGTGGTCCTAGACTCATGCTGAAATGGGAAGTTGACTTTCGCAAATGACATCTACAAATACACACTTAAAAGGCAGCTCTTGCTGTTTAGATGTTAGGGCCCTTGGGGTTTTGGCCTGTCCTAAAGAAGCTGTCCTATAGAGAATTTGGCCTCTGTGTATTTGAAGATAAGAAAATAGAGCTTCTGTTGAGATCTAGTATTTACAATCCAAAAGCTAGTTTTTATCCTAATTTCGAGGCAGTATCATTGTTTTAGTATACTAGTTCAAGTCACAAAGTGGCAGGGAAATTTTAATCTTAACTTTTTTTTTTTTTCAAATTAGTGATATGGTCTATATGTTATAAATTACAATATTTTATTTTTGAGGGCCTACATTGTGCTAAACCCTGAGTATGTGATAGTAAACAACCAGATTTGTACTCATGCAGCTGAGTCTTGTGAAACTATTTTGTTCATTGCTTAAAAACAAACATAGATAATCAGTTGAGAAGAAAAGTGACACATAACAAGAACTAACTGTGTACTGGGACTGAGCTAATAAGAGGATTTCCCCCTCTTATTTAAACTTCCCAATAGCCCTGAAAGATAGTTACCATGATCTTCGTTTTAGAGACAGGAAAACTGATGCTCGAAGGAGGTGGAGTAACTTGCTTAAGGTCACACAGCCACAGCTAGTTAATTAGTATACAGTAGAGTAAGCATTTGCATCCAGGCCTTATTCCACAGAATGGCGGCTCTCCTACGTTTAGTGCCATCTCTGCTTTTTAGAATTTTGATTCAGCAGTTCAAAGTGCCCTTCCCTCGCTCTCAGCTCCACTAAAGGATCCGAAGAAATAATGTAACATAGAACACAAAATCCCTGAATGAAAATACGGAAATCCACACTCCCCAAATTGGCACTGGCCATTAGAGCTTTGATAGTTTTTTCTTCTTTAACTCTGGTCATAGGACTGAAGAAATTTAGTAAATGTACCTAATGTCATTTAAAACTAAAAAAGAGCCATACTGGAGTGGGTAGCGGCCTATTCCCTCCTCCAGGGATATTCCTAAAAGGATCCAACCCAGGTCTCCCACATTGCAGGCAGATTCTTTACCATCTGAACCACTAGGGAAGCCCATATAAATAAGAGGGACTTTTTTTTTTTCTTTTAAGCTTAGAAAAGAGGTCAATATTTTAACAATTAAATGTTGATAGTTTTGGTTATTTGGTGGTATAGTCAGGAAGAGGTCTTTGCTGGCTAAGATGGGATTTTATGAAAGTTGGTTTCCAATTCATTTCTATTTTTCACTGAGAGAATCACCCTCAGCGGATACTCAAATCTGTCCAGGTTAACTAATGTAAAACTTAAAGTTTATTTTTTTCCCCACATACTTCCTGAATTCTCTCTATTGCCTACTTGCTGAGAGTATTCTGGCTTTTCTTCTGAACATCTGCACAGATAGGAATCTCACTACGTTTTGGAAGAGTTCATTAGAACATCTCTGTTTAGTTCTAATAATCAGGCCATTTTTTTTCCTCAAAATATGACAATCCACATGTAGTTCCTTGTACAGTCATTCAGATCTATCCCATACAGTCTTCTGTGTGGCTGCCACTCAAACTGACACTACTTAAAAACAATTATCATGATCTCTATCTGTTTATTCTATTAAATATTCCAAATTTCTTCAACTGCTCCTGGAATAACAGAACTTTGAGTTTCTTCCCTTGAAACGATGATAGCACCAGAGCTAAGCTCGACATTCCCAAATGTGATTTTATGTAAATAGTGCACATTCTAAACCCTTTCCTTTTATTCTAATACAGTTTCTATCGTTTTTATCAATAAGGTCTAAGTTCATATTATTTTGGAAGTCACTTCTTAATTTTGACTAAAAGTGAATTTACTCTCAACTTAAAATCTGTGCTTTTAAACCTATGCTCTGTTTCGGCGTTCTTTTCAGGGCTGTTCTCTGGATGTTTACTGTTGGTCTAACTTTATTTCCATACTATAGTAGCCACTTTTTCTCCCTACTTGCTTTTAAATTTTCTTTATTTGGTGTCCTATAGTTTCACTGGATGAGCCCTAGTTGTAGATTTGTTGTCTTTCCTGAATCTAACCATTTATACCTTGTGCTGGTTCTATAACCTTCTCGGCCATTTTATTTTCAATTTATCTCTCCTATATTCTCTGAATTTTCCTTTTCTGATTCTTGAATATGATATATATATTTTTTAATTTCACTGTATCCTCTAAGTCTCATTTCTTCTATTTTATATTTGTGTTGTATTTTGACTATTTTATTTATACCTTTATTTGTTGTCTGCAGATTTTTTAGTGAAATTTAAATTTAGATATTTATTGGGATTTTCTAGTAGATCACCTGTATTTTTTACCCTTTGATCTAATAAGTCCACTTTTGAAAGTTTATGTCAATGTACAAAGATTGGTGTATCAGAATGTTTTAGCATTACATATAAATAAACTGACTTTCAATTTACAGGAAATTAAAGAGGCACTACTTAGTAGACTGTTATGCAATTGTTAACAAGACTTAGTGTGTGAATCTATATATATACATAATATACCTATATCTACATATTATACTTATATTCACACACAAAATGTCCAAAAGGTTTGGGCAAGAAGCACTGAAGAGTGATTATATTTGAGGAGTGATTAGGAGTCCAGAAGGATGGGAAAGAATCCTGTAAGTTTTACTGTAAAGCCTTATGCCCTGTTTGATATGTGTTGCAATTCACGGGGTCACAAAGAGTCTGAGCAACTGAACTGAACTGAATGTCTCTTACAGTGACTATGCCGTTCTATGGGCTTCCTCAGTGGCTCAGTAGTAAAGAATTAGTCTGAAATGCAGGAGATGCAGGACACTTGGGTTGGATTCCTGGGTTGGAAGATCCCCTGGAGAAGGGCTTGGCAACCCACCCCAGTATTCTTGCCTGGAGAATCCCATGGACAGAGGAGCCTGGCAGCTACAGTCCTTGGGGTTGCAAAGAGTCAGACACGACTGAGCGACTAAGGACACATGCACATGCCCTTCTTTATTTAAAATGCAATTTCAAAACCTTCTATTAAATTCATCTCCTCACCCCATGTATCTTTTTGTGTTTTTTGGTGGTGGTGAGGCACAAACCTGACAGATGGTCAATAGGTTAGATAGCCTCCTTTCCTTTGTGTCATCTGAAAATTGGTTAAATGTAAATTCTATAACATCATCAGTCATCGGTAAGAGTCTGGAATGCCTTTCAGAAGCCTCCTTCCAGGGAGATCTTATCAACTGGTAATCTGGCACAAAGGAAAATGATCTGAATTCTTTTTTTTTTTTTTCCCTTTTTCTTTCTTTCCTTTCTCCTTATCCTTTCTCTCATATATAAACTTATGTATGTGTATGTATGGGTTTCCCTGGTTGCTCAGACAGTAAAGAAGCCACCTGCAATGCTGGAGACCTGGGTTCGACCCCTGGGTTGGGAAGATTCTCCTGCAGAAGGGGATGGCTACCCACTCCAGTATTCTTGCCTGGAGAATCCCATGGACAGAGGAGCCTGGCAGCTACAGTCCTTGGGGTTGCAAAGAGTCAGACACCACTGAGTGACTTTCACTTTCACTATGTATAAAACAGTAAGCACTCTGCCAAGCATGTAATTTCTTTTAGAGAACTTAAAAGTGTGACAATGTTGACACATTTGCTCCTTGTGTATGAAAAAATCTGCCATCTTCTTTCCTGTGCTATTAAAATTACTTGGGATTACAGAATTGTAAAACTGATATCTTGATCATATCCCAAATCTTTTAAGCATCTTCTTTTACTGTGTCAAGCTACAAAAGTATTTTTGACTTACATTTTTGTCTTCACACTTATAAACTTCAAGATATGAGTCTCAGAAAGCAGACCATCTTGAACTGAGAACTGTTGCCATAAGCCACCTAATGTCTTTGGTTTGAGATTTCCTTTCCATGTCACAGTTCTTCAAGGTATCAAGTTAAGAGTTCAAATTAACGATGAAATCTAAACTAGATTTTGCAACATCTGAAGAGAGAAATGAAATTGCTCACTGGGAAATAAGAGTTTTCTGTAGTGATTAAGTTTGATTTTTCCCTTGAGGGATGCTACATCTGAATATATTTCTGTGAGGTACCAAGGAGGGACCGAGGTAAAAAGCACTTCTTTAGTATTGCACAATTTTTAACTCTGAAGCATCTTTTCCAAAGCTCTCCAGTCCTTATGGATACTGTTAAAGAAAGGTCCCTGGAAGAGCACCCAGATGCTTCATCTGAGTTTTTCTGTTAAATTTCTGGAGCAAAATGGGGCAATGTTTTGAAGTCATTGTTAAAATTCTGCCCATTCCTAGATACCATGTAAGATATCAGGTTAAAACTATCTTTGCTTCATTATAACGTGTTACCTTTAGGATCACTTCTGCCGTCCCTTTATATTCCATTGAAGATAAGTCATTTTACTCATCCTGATTGGATTCAATTATTTTGGAATGTCTAGGTTGTACTTTGGAGTCCCCTGATTGACTTAGAGAACAGTGAACACATCATTTTAGGTCACCTGTATCTAGGAACTTGGAGTTTCCCTCTTTTAAAGGATGTGGCTTTATTTTTTCATGCCTTTCAATGTATATAAATTTGTTAAGATATGGGAACTCCTTACAAATCGCTTCACCATTTTTAAGTGGGTAAACCAATCTGAATAAATAAATATGAGAGGAGTCTAAAAAAAATTTATGTATTATTTTTCTTATAGTTGGTAACTCCTGGCTCCCTGACAGTTGCTGAATTAGGTTTCAGAAATAAACAACAAAAATTTGTGATTTTAGAATCAAGTCTACCTGAAGTGATGTTTACAGACAAATTTGGTCCAGTCAATTTTGATTTGAGTGCTGAAACTAGATTCAGATACATTCTATAAGTTAAAATTAATTAATGTTTATCAGAAGGGATTGACTTTTTTCCAGTTAACTACTCTGTGAAGTAATAAACAAAATTTCGATCTGGTTATATATCTGACCCAATGAATATAAACAAAATTATCTTTTGTTCCTTCTAAATTGATAAGTTTGTAAAACTTAATTATACTTAATTATGCTTAAACACTTTTCATGATTTATTTTTTAACCCTTGATATAAACCTAGATTAGAGGAATTAATAATTTGTTCCATTTTGCAGGTGAGAAATTGAGATTTAAAAAGATTAACTATCAGGCCCAAGGTCACTCAGTAATAAGTAGAAAATCTGTTATTAAAATGGAAATCTAGATCAGTGCTGGAACCCAAGCTCAGGACCATTATACCAAATAGCTTTTTGGTAATCTCACCTTTCCCATGTTAGACACATGTGATACAGACTGGTTTGGAAACTCTATACTACGGAAAGCTTCCCTGGTGGCTCAGATGGCAAAGGATCTGACTGTAATGTTGCAATGTAGGAGACCTGGGTTCGATCCCTGTGTTAGGGAGGTCCCCTGGAGGAGGGCATGGCAACCCACTCTAGTATTCTTGCCTGGAGAATACCCATGGACAGAGGAGCCTGGTGGGCTACAGTCCATGGGGTTGCAAAGACTTGGACATGACTGAGAAAGTAAGGACACACACATACTAAGGAAAAAGTCAAGTTTGCAATTCAATCCTAATCTACTGATACAGGACAATTTTTTTTAAAGGCAAGTGCTTGGAAAATAGTGGCCCACAGTAGAAATCATGAGGGTGTTACAGGTCAACAGTTACTGAGGAGAATTTCAGAGATGCTTGTACGAGGTCTGGTTCTAATTAGTAGTTCATTGTGAAGAATACTAAACACAGACGGACATTCAAGATTAAATGAAAAGAAGAAAAGGCTTTTTTATCCAGTGGAAACCTTTTAAAGATTGTCCTGAATAAATTGTTGCATACCTAACAATTTTCTCCTGGTGTTTATTACAGGATGTTGCCAAAGTTTGCCTATTTGGTGCACAGCCAAAAGTTTTGCAATTTCCCTCTGATCTGAAAACATTCTTGTCAGATTTTCTTTTGAGTCATCAACTTTTCCAGACATCACACAGTTGAGTCAATTAAAATAAAGTTAATTGGTATTTTTGTCCTTTGTCAAATTAAATCATTCCATATGGGAGAGTTTGTAGATTGCTGGAGATGTCTTTTGGGAAGGTGAGAGTTCAGAGGTGAAGGCCAAGGAATTGTTTTACTCCTTTGGAAAAAAAAAAAAAGTGATCTCTTTCAAAAAATAAGAAATGTCATTTTAAAATAATCTAGGTGCTAACCTTCAGAAAAATAATTTCTTGAGTTTCATAAGATCTTACTTAAGTGTGTCCACAGAGGAATGTTAAGTAAAACTGACCATCATAAAGAAATCATCCTGAGAGATTGTTCTCTTTCATAAATATTTAATCTTACTATTTCTTATTCATGTTCTTTAACTCTTAAAACACATATTTGAAAGTTGAGCTATTTTGTGGTGAATTTATCTAAATTGTGGTTAAAAATGTTCACATGTTCATATAACCTTTTGACCTTTCTTATAAGCCCTTGTGGGTGGGTCTCTGCACTTCTTTAGGAGGTTCAGGGACCAGAAATGGTTATAGGTTCACTATGCTCTTTCTTTTAATCAAAATATGAGGCTACATTGGTAATTGTCATTTTAGCCACTTAAATAATAAAAGCTGCCATTTAAGTATATTTACCATGTTTAGGGTACGAGAATGTGAAGTAAGTTTATATATTTCCCCCTTAACCCTTATTATAGTCTTAGGAATGGGAACCCATGCGTGCTTAGTCATGTCTGACTCTCTGTGACCCCATGGACTGTAGTGTGCCAGGCTCCTCTGTCCATGGGATTATCTTGGTAAGCATACTGGAGTGGGTTGCTATCTCTTCCTCCAGGCATCATACTGACCCAGGGATTGAACCTGTGTCTCCTGTGGCTCCTGCACTGTCAGGTGAATTCTTTACCACTGAGTCACTTGGAAAGCCCATCACAGTCTCATTCCCTTGTGAAAACCGAGGTTCAGACAGGTTAGATAATTTGCTCAGCAACACACAACTTTAAGCGGGAGGGATTCAACCTATTCTCTGTATGTGAAAATGTTATCTTCCAGAGTTTGCTTATCCTGAATATAGATTTTATTCATTGTATAAACACATAAAAGATCACAAGATTATATTCACTGACAATGAGAACTGATTAGGTGGCTCAGATGGTAGAGAGTCCGCCTGCAATGCAGGAGATCTGTAATGGAATGGCTACCCGCTTCAGTATTCCATCCATGGGATTTCAGAGAGTCAGACGTGACTGAGCGACTAACGCTTTCACTTGGACAAATAGAGACACGATCAAACGATGACCTGAGTGAAAAGGAAAGAAGCATGTAGGATGGGACCTTTTAAACAAACAACTGTGTCCATCTTGCTGACAAATAAGTAGTATACCTGACTGCAATAGGAAATGCACAACAGGATATATGCAGTAGGGAATGTGCAATAGGAAATGCACAGCAAGAAATGTGCCAAAAAGAAGGCAGCAGTGACTGAGAGAACACTGGGGAGCAGAACTGGAATCAGGAAGCATTCATCTCTTGCCAGAATTCTGCCCTAGTATGTTATTTTGATTGTGATAATCTTTTAGGAAATTTTAGTACCAGTTTTTTGTTTTCTTTTGTTTTTTAAGAGAAAAGTATACACCATTGTTACTAGATTTTCTACTATCAGAAGAAATTTACTATCTTTGGGAACATTTTACACACTGAAAGATTTCCTTTGTAGAATTCACCTTTCCTGATCGTTTTTATTCATTGTCTTCCTAAAATTTTCCACAGTAAAGTCTATGGACAAATGTATTTCTGGAATAATACTTAGGATAATATTTGGCATATGCTCCGTGCCATGGTGACATCAGTGATAAGAAAGGGATGTAGGGCATTAGAGATACAGCTGTAGCTGTCATTATTACAAAGCAAAAGAAAAAAACTGAGATAATTTTTAAGCATGAAATCAGATCACACTGCTTGGTACTCAAAACCCTCCACTGCTTCCTATAGCACCTGGAACAAAACCCGATTCCTCAAAATACACTGTGAAGACAAACAGAACGTAGTTGCTGCCCACCTCTGCAATCCCATCGATCACTCCCAGGCCTATTTCCCTCCATACTGACCTTCTCTCTCCCAAGCACACCAAGTACATGCCTGCCTCTGCAGCTTTTCATTTGCTGTTTGCTCATCTAGAACACTCTGTCCCCAGAGGTTTTGCCTAGTTCGGTTCTTCACATTAAAGTCCCCTTCAAGTCTTCTCACTATCATCTGACCACTTTCCCTGAAAAGGCCCCACCATCCCCTGCCCATTCATGCTCACATCCTATCCTGCTTTATTTTCTTAATAGCATCTGTCATTATCTGAGACTATACAGTGAATCATTTTTGTGTCACTTACGTCTCCCCGAGAAAAAATATAACCTCAGTGAATATGTTAATTGTGTTCCCAGTCTTGGGCTGTATGCACTTAATGTCTATTAACAAACAGACAAACAAAACAAATGTTGCAGGAGATGACTTCTAACTCCCTTTGCTCTCTCACAGTAGTGCTCTAAAGTCTCCTTGTTTTAAAATTAAGGCAAAAGACAAAGAGAAAGCTTTGTCTCTTATCAACCGAATGTTTGTCTTCTAAGTCACTACTTCCTCTCTGAGTTTTGGACATGAGAATGTCCTCCACTTCCAGGGGAAACACTGGCCACTGATATTCATTGTTTATCTTCCATGACAACTTCCTAAAACTATTTTCCTATCTGGTTACTGGGATCTCCCAGCCTCACCTCCCCTACTACACCCTGGACTGGTCTTTGCAGTTGTCCTGCCTTGATTATGGTGAGATTTCCAAAAATAATTTTGGGCGATCTGCTCTTTGCCCCAGCTCCACCAAAATGTTAAGATGATGCTTCCTTCTGTTAAGCCATAGATCAAAATTCCCTCAGACAGGCTCCACACACATACCCAAATATATACTCAGCCTTCTTGTAACACTCGTGTAACTAATTCTGTTTTGGAACGTACATCTAATTGGTGCTGGTTTCATGACAATCTTGTCTTTCTAGACCTGGTCTTCAATGCTGCTGACATGTTTGTTAGTTATATATCCTGCTCAGTGGTGCCTATTACCCTCCAGTTGAAGATGGCCCTTTCATTGGTTACTCCTTTTATTTTTGAGGCACCCTCCTAAATATTGGAACAGCTTTCCCTTATCCTTCTTTGTTTGAAAGTTTCAGTTTTGCTTTCTGGGAACCGAGCCCTAATTCCTATTCACTGCTTTAGGGAAGGGAACTAAGAACTTTCAAGCAAATAGAATCTGGGAAGCTTGGCTTAGCATGCTAAAGACCTGGGATAGAAACGATGAACAACCTTTGTTAGATCCTCAAGATGTCGCAATCAGCATTCAGGGTGTGACGGAATCAGGAATGAGACTTTAAAATCGTAAAAGATAAAAATACTTGAATTAGTTCAGTTATTCATGTTCCATTCCATTATCTATCAGAGTGACCTGCATGATACTAGGCGACTGACTGTGATGTCCCATTCCTTGTGTGTTCATTCCTTGTAATAAAGTGGTTACTCTGTTTTTTGCTATCCTTGGTGCCACTGCAGCATTTACCACACAGTGGGTGCTCCATAAATATGGGCTGGTTGGGATGTGGAATTTCAAATGTCGTAACTTAAGAGTTAGCGTCTCCTTATGAGGTGGCTCAGAGGTTAAAGTGTCTGCCTCCAATCCAGGAGACCTGGGTTCGATCCCTGGGTTGGGAAGATCCCCTGGAGAAGGAAATGACAATCCACTCCAGTATTCTTGCCTGGAGAATCCCATGGATGGAGAAGCCTAGTAGGTTATAGTCCACGGGGTCGCAAAGAGTCGGACACGACTGAGGGACTTCACCTTCACCTATGATTGTAACTATGAACTACAAATGTAGCTAAGACTGGATCTCTGCATTGAATTAATTCCATTCAGCCTCTAGTTTAAGTCACACAGAAAATCCTTAAGGCAGAAATCATCTTTTTATTTAAGGCCAATAAACAGTGGCTAATAATGGAGACGTCTTAAATTTCAGGTATGCTTTCAGAGATTAAATCTAATAATATTATTAAGTGGAAGCAAAGGAATATTATTTGTTTGGTGGTAGTCTTTAAATATCTAAGAGAAGCACACATATTATGCCTCAGTAATGGTTTTGTGGTTTGACTCTTGCTTCCTTACAGGAAATGACACTGAGGACAGTACTATATATATATATATATTAATGGTCAGAGTCTCCCTTTTAAGTTAAGCAGATACTTGTAACATTCTAAATCAATTTCAGGTATTTAGGGACACAATTTTAAGAACTATAATAAAATGAAATGAATATTACTGGTAAACACTGATACATATATAATCAGTGTCATTCAAAAGTGAGTGAAATAAACCTAAGACAGTAAGCTAAGTGAACCAGGCAAAATTTTCTCTTCTGAAAGAATAAGACTATATATAACTTAAATCAGTATCTAATATTTCAGCTCTTTTTAGCTCCATAAGCAGCTATTTAGCATGTGCCATACGCTGAACTTGGATCTAGCTTTACAAATATGATTACAACTTTAGTCTCTAAATGAAGAGTTTGGAGTTTCCCAGGTGGCTCAGCAGGTAAGAATCCACCTGGAGTGCAAGAGACACTGGTTCAATCACTGGGTGGGGAAGATCCCCTGGAGGAGGACATGGCAACCCACTCCAGTATTCTTGCCTGGAGAATTCCAAGGACAGAGGAGCCTGACATAATGTCACAAAGAGTCGGACATGACTGAAGTGATTGAGCATGCACACACGCATAGGAAGAGTTTACAAGAGAGGAGAGGGATTTCAAAGTGGGTTCCCTAAACCAGAGGCTTGTAGAACAGAACTTTGATCACAGGGAGAAATACTAAAATGTCTGCTTCTGTTTTGATTTTTAAAATTGTTTTAATAATAAAAAATGAATCAGTAAAATATTAGGTCTAAAGATTTTCAATGGAAAGAATTAAGACTTACTCATCACCCACATGGCCCTGGTGACTCTCATATTTAATATGAGGAATTTGGAGGAAAATAGTCAGGACATAAAAATAAATATCTATACATTTGCATGGGCTTCCCAGGTGGCTCAGTGGTAAAGAACCTGCCTGCTAATGCAGGTTTGATCCCTGGGTTGGGAAGATCCCCTGGAAAAGGAAATGATAACCCAGTCCCATATTTTTGCCTGGAAAATCCCACGGACAGAGGACATAGTCCAAGGGCAGTCCATAATTTTGCAAAACCTTCGGACGTGTTTCAGCAACCAAACAACAACAATAAACCTTTGTATGACATAAACAGTAGTAAGAAACACAACTAGACTTTACACAATTTTAGTAATTAAAATAATCAATGTTTAAAAGATGTTTAGAGATTTGTTACTTGAGATGAAAAACAGAAAACCAGATACTTTTGGGGACATGTTTATTCTTCTTGTCACAACAAAAGGCTAAAGGAATATACAGAAAATAAAATAAAAATATAATTATCTATTTAAATGCATGTCTTTGGCATAAAATCACTGAAAAATGCCCAAGTTGATACAGATGAATGGACATGAGAATTAGAAAGAAGCCACCCACCTAGGGATTTGGCAATGCTGATGGAGGAAGGCCCAAATGTTACTAACATGTCTCAGCTGATGGCATTTTCTCAATTTGATTTCAATATGAATTACATAAAGAACTATTTATTTTTTTTATAAACCACCAAAGGAAAGATGTAGCAGAGATGACGCATTCTCAGCAGAAAATCATTTTCTTAATAAAAACGTTTTGTGGAAATAACTGTGAATTTTAACCACTGAGGAAGCAGCTGCTTTTCACTGAAATTCTGCAAAGGGATTCCAGGGATACATTGGAGAGAACACCATTTCCTGATTTCTTCATAGGTAAGCTATTTAGACAAAGGAGTACATTAATGCAGAAATGCTTGGAGTGCGCAAACTCTTAAAGAATATCTTCTATATAAAAACAAGGCATCTAAGATGCAGCAGGCTCTGTAAAATACTTTATATTGAGATAGGGAGTAGTCATCAAAATCTTCTGTACAAATATGTTACAACTGGAAATGCAAAATACTTTAAAGGAAGTTGTAAGTGCTGGCTCTAAAGTTAATCTACACATTTCATTTTATTGAAGTATAGTTGATTTGTAATATTATATTACTTTCAAGTATACAACATAGGGATTCAATATTTTTATAGATTATACTCAATTTAAAGTTATTATAAATTATTGGCTGTATTCCCTGTGCTACCAAATGTATCTTTGCAGCTTATTTTCTACATAGTAGTCTGTACCTTTTAGTCCTTTACTCTGTCTCATCCCCCTCCCACGCCATCTCCCCACGGGTAACCACTAGTTTGCTCTTTACATCAGTGAGTCCGTTTCTGTTTTGTTATATTCACTCTTCTGTTTTCTTTTTTAGATTCCACATATAAATGATAACATTCTGTATTTGTCTTTCTATGTCTGACTTTATTTCTCTAAGCACAATACTCTTCAGGTCCATCTTATTACAAATGGCAAAATTTCATTCTTTTTATGGCTGAGTAATATTTAATTATATATAATATATATAATGTTCCACTATGCATGTGATATATGCAAATTAATATTGTATGCAAGTATACTATATATATATATCCATTTGGCCATTGATGACACTTAAGTTGAGTACATCATGAGAAATGCTGGGCTGGAAGAAGCACAAGCTAGAATCAAGATTGCCGGGAGAAATATCAATAGCCTCAGATATGCAGATGACACCATCCTTATGGCAGAAAGTGAACAGGAACTAAAAAGCCTCTTGATGAAAGTGAAAGAGGAGGGTGAAAAAGTTGGCTTAAAGCTCAACATTCAGAAAACTAAGGTCATGGCATCTGGTCCCATCACTTCATGGGAAATAGATGGGGAAACAGTGGAAACAGTGTCAGACTTTATTTTGGGGGGCTCCAAAATCACTGCAGATGGTGACTGCAGCCATGAAATTAAATGACGCTCACTCCTTGGAAGGAAAGTTATGACCAACCTAGATAGCATATTCAAAAGCAGAGACATTACTTTGTCAACAAAAGTCCATCCAGTCAAGGCTATGGTTTTTCCAGCAGTCATGTATGGATGTGAGAGTTGGACTCTAAAGAAAGCTGAGCATTGAAGAATTGATGCTTTTGAACTGTGGTGTTAGAGTAGACTCTTGAGAGTCCCTTGAACTGTAAGGAGATCCAACCAGTCCATCCTAAAGGAGATCAGTCCTGGGTGTTCATTGCAAGGACTGATGCTGAAGCTGAAGCGCCAATGCTTTGGCCACTTAATGTGAAGAGCTGATTCACTGGACAAGACCCTGATGCTGGGAAAGACTGAAGGCAGGAGGAGAATGGATTGACAGAGGGTGGATGGCATTACTGACTCAATGGACATGAGTTTGAGCAAAGTCCTGGAGATAGTGAAGAACAGGAAAGACTGGCATGACATAGTCCATGAGGACTCCACAAAGAGTCAAACATGACCTAGCAACCGAATAACAATCAGCTGTATTTACCTACTCTTTCAAAATCTGAGGACATAGCTGGGGTTATAAAATCTCTTGAAGGAAAATCTCTTTGATACAGCCCACATGTCACCTGCAAAAAATTCTAGGTCAACAGAGTTACAGTTACTGTATTGACATTTTTGCATCTATCTCATCCATTGTTCATCTTTATTAGGAAAAATGCCCATAAATCAGGATTTTTATTTTCACAAGCATTTACTTTTACTGTTTGTTATAACAGAATTAGAGCACTTAAAGTCATGTCTTTAGTAATTAATCTTTACACAGAAAAATGGTTGTCCTTCCCTTGAGAAGTTACTAAGTAGCAGGAGACTCTGACTTCTAAAGCCTTCCAATGTATAAATAGAACTGGGAAAGAGAGAAATCAGGGCAGAAAAACACAAAATGTAAGCTAAATCTCTTTTTCCAAACTCTTAAAAAACCAAATGCAGCTGCATGTTGGCCTCCCTTTTAGCAAAGAATTTAAAAAATGAAATACAGTATCAGTTTAGTTCAGTTCAGTCGTGTCTGACTCTTTGCGACCCCATAAAGCATAGCATGCCAGGCCTCCCTGTCCATCATCAACTCTCGGAGTTCACTCAAACTCATGTCCATCGAGTTGGTGATGCCATCCATCCATCTCATCCTCTGTCGTCCCCTTCTCCTCCTGTCCCCAATCCCTCCCAACATCAGAGTCTTCCAATGAGTCACCTCTTCACATGAGGTGGCCAAAGTATTGGAGTTTCAGCTTTAGCATCATTCCTTCCAAAGAACACCCAGGACTGATCTTTAGAATGGACTGGTTGGATCTCCTTACAGTCCAAAGGACTCTCAAGAGTCTTCTCCAACACCACAGTTCAAAAGCATCAAGTCTTTGTTGCTCAGCTTTCTTCACTGTCCAACTCTCACATCCATTCATGACCACTAGATATCACAGTCCAACTCTCACATCCATACATGACCACTGGAAAAACCATAGCCTTGACTAGATGGGCCACTGTTGGCAAAACAATGTCTCTGCNGGGGGGCTCCAAAATCACTGCAGATGGTGACTGCAGCCATGAAATTAAATGACGCTCACTCCTTGGAAGGAAAGTTATGACCAACCTAGATAGCATATTAAAAAGCAGAGATATTACTTTGCCAGCAAAGTTCTGTCTAGTCAAGTCTATGGTTTTTCCTGTGGTCATGTATGGATGTGAGAATGGGACTGTGAAGAAAGCTGTGAAAAGTGCCGAAAAATTGATGCCTTTGAACTGTGGTGTTGGAGAAGACTCTTGAAAGTCCCTTGGACTGCAAGAAGATCCAACCAGTCCATCCTAAAGAAGATCAGTCTTGGGTGTTCATTGAAAGGACTGATCCTGAAGCTGAAACTCCAATTCTTTGGCCACCTGATGTGAAGAGCTGACTCATTGAAAAAGACCCTGATGCTGGGAGGGATTGGGGGCAGGAGGAGAAGGGGACGACAGAGGATGAGATGGCTGGATGGCATCACCGACTCAATGCACATGAGTTTGGGTGAACTCTGGGAGTTGGTGATGGACAGAGAGGCTTGGCATGCTGCAATTCATGGGGTCACAAAGAGTTGGACAAGACTGAGAGACTGAACTGAACTGAACTGAAGTTGCTTTCATATCTTGGCTATTATAAATAAATGTTGTTATGAACATGGACTGTATGTATCTTTTCAAATGTGTTTCACTTTATTCTAGATATATGCCCAGGAGAGGAACTGCTGGATCATACAGTAGTTTTACTTTTAAATTCCTAAGGAATCTCCATAGTGTTTTCCATAGTAGCTGCATCAATTTATTGGGTTGGCCTAAAGAAGCTCATTCAGTTTTTTTTACAGTAAGATGGCTCTGCTGCTGCTGCTGCTAAGTTGCTTCAGTCATGTCCGACTTATGCAACCCATAGATGGCAGCCCACCAGGCTCTGCCATCCCTGGGATTCTCCAGGCAAGAGTACTGCAGTGGGTTGCCATTGCCTTCTCCAAGATGGTTCTAGTAGTGCATATTTGTCTTTAACTTCATTCAAAGCAATTTTCTTAGACTGTATTGTGAGAGTTATCATGTAAGTGTGCATTTTAAAAAACTTATCAGAGTTGGTAAATTTTTGTATAGCCATTTTCATATTGAAGATGGAAGAAAAAAGTCTTTAGCATAATGTGCTTTATTATTTCAAGAAAGCTAAAAATCCAACTGAAAGGCACAAAAAAGTCTGTTCAGTATTTGGAGATGGTCCTGTAACTGATTGAATGTGTCAAAAGTGGTTTTTGAAGTTTCATGCTGATGATTTCTCTCTGGACAAGGCTACAGAGTCAAGATGATCCATTGAAATTGATAATGATCAAATCTAGACATTAATTGAGAACAATCAATGTAATACCACGTGGGAGATAGCACAGATACTCAAAATATCCAAATCAAGCACTGAAAACCACTTGCGCCAGCTTGGCTATGTTAGTCACTTTCATGTTTGGGTTCTACATAAGTGAAGTGAAGAAAACTTTCTTGACTGTATTTCCAGATGTGATTTTCTACTTAAACATAATGAAAACGTTCCATTTTAAAAACAAATTGTGACAGGTGATGAAAAATGGATACTGTACAATAATGTGGAAAGAAGAGACTGTGGGGCAAGTGAAATGAGCCACCACCGACCACACCAAAGGCCAGTCTTCATCCAAAGATGGTGATACTGTGTATATAGTATTGGGATTGGAAGGGAGTTCTCCATTGTGAACACCTTCCAGAAAACCAAATGATTGATTTCAACAAATACTGCTCGCAATTAGACCAACTGAAAGCAGTGCTCCACAAAAAGTGTCCAGAAGCATATGGACAGAAAATGCATAATCTTCAATGAGGATAATACAAGACTGAATGTTTCTTTGATGACTGGGCAAAAGCTGTTACAGATTGACTAGGAAGTTCTGATTCATCTGCCACATTCATCAGACTTGCATCTTCAGATTTTCATTTATTTTGCTCTTTACAAAATTCTCATAATGGAAACAATTTCATTTCCATAGAAGACTGTAAAAGATACCTGGAACAGTTCTTTGCTCAAAAACGTAACAGATTTTGGGAAGACGGAATTGTGCACCTGTGGTGGATTCGTGTCGATGTATGGCAAACCCAATAGAGTATTGTAAAGTTAAATTTAAAAATAAATAAATAAATAAATTTAATTAAAAAAAAAACAAAAAAAGAAGTTGCCTGAAAAATGGCAGAAGGTAGTGAAACAAGATTGTGAATACATTATTCAATAAGGTTCTTGGTGAAAATGAAAAATGTGTCTTTTATTTTTGCTTACACTGATGGAAATTTTTGGTCAGTTCAATACATTCCCACCAACAGTGGACTAGGGTTACCTTTTCTTCATACCCCCAATATTTATTATTTGTGGTATTTTTTTTAATTAATTAATTTATTTATTTTTAAATTTAACTTTACAATACTCTATTGGGTTTGCCATACATCGACATGAATCCACCACAGGTACACATGATGATAGCCATTCTGACAGGTGTGATATGGTATCTCACTGAGGTTTTTATTTGCATTTCTCTGATGATGAGTGATGTTGAGCATCTTTTTATGTTTCTGTTGACCATCTGTACGTATTCTGGAAATATGGAAAAATGTTTGTTCGTATCCCCTGTCCATTTTTTAATTTCTGTAAATTGATAGTTAGATGTAGAGTTTTATAGGATTCAGGTTTGGTTTTTGGCAAGAATGTTTCATAAACAATGTATGATTCAAATAGGAGTTATATGGTATTTAGTTCATTATTTTTATTAATGTCAATAGCCATTGCTTAGATCCACTAGCTCATCAGGGAACATAGAATGATGGCATTGTAATTCTATCATTCTAGGAAGAGAAATATTCCCATTAGCTCTGAGGTATTATTTGTCCAGAATAGGCAAAAAAACCACGATTCTTTCCCTTCATTTATCACTTTTCAACATGATGATTTCACTTCCTAGTATAGACTGCAATCTCATATACATAATGCATATGTATAATGTATATGATATATCAGATGCATAATATGAGACATAATATACAAAGGCATGGGAAGGAAAGGATCAGATCAACAGAATACACTTAAAGTTCAATAAAAGTGGAATATAGAGTGTAAAAAAGGGAGAGAAAACGGTGAGATTCTTTCATTAAATATTTATTTTGATGTACCACATTCTACATGGTTGAATTTTGTGCAAAATACAACAGTTAATTACCAGAGTCAAATTAACAGAGTCTTTCTCTTGGGGAACTCATGGTCTAGTAAGAAAGAAAGGTCATCACTAACAAGGAACTCTAATACTTTGCATTAGGTGCTTCTATAGATTTTAAGATGGTATGGACTCACAGTCATGGGTGGTCATGTGATCAAGGAAGATATAGTAATGTTTGAGCAAGATCTTAAAGAATGTTTCAGAGATATTCAATAGCCCTGGATACAAGGTAGAAAACAGAAGGCATTCCTGACAGTGGGACCCAAATGCAAAAAGATACAGAACTTGGGTGGTGAAGACTTTCGTGTTTGAGGACTGTGATTTATAACAGTGAGGCTACAATATATTGTGGGTCCAGCTCCCAACCCTTTAGCATCTCAGAGCTGATGGAAAAGATTGCTCTCGGGACAATGGGTGCTTTGGGGGTCACTGATGTGGAGTATGACTGGAGATGTGGTCTCCATGACCTTGCCTCTCCATTACACTCTAGAACCTCCACACTGTGTTGGGATAGGGAAGTTGCAAGTAATTGAAGTGATTTCCTTGCTGATTTGATGGGGAGTTAAAATTAAGCTGATTAAACCATATAATGTATTATATAATTATATTATCACAGTGTAAATTATTGTGGTCTTTCTTGCTTGTCTGAGCTTGTGAAATTGAGATTTATACTCACAACAGTACTTAATTATCTCATTGAGTCTGACCATGATACTGCACAGGAAAGGAAAAAAAGCAAGCAAAGATTGTTATTATTATCCATGTTTAAAATCTGAGGAAATAATATCAGAGAGGGTAAGAGAATTTTCTAGGGTAAATATCAGTGCTAGGCTGTTGGCCTAGATCTTCTGATATACAATGACCTGAGATGTATATCTGTGGGCTTCCCAGGTGGTGCTAGTGGTAAAGAACCCACCTGCCAATTCAGGAGACGTAAGGGACGCGGGTTGGATCCCTGAGTCAGGAAGATCCCCTAGAGAAGGGCACGGCAACCATTTCAGTATTCTTGCCTGGAGAATCCAATGGACAGAGGCCTGGCTGTCTACAGCCCATAGGGTCACAGTCAGACACGATCAAAGCAACTTAGCATGCATGCATGAGATGTTTATCCACAGAGATACATTCTCTGTTGAAGATTGTTTCTTGAGACATTACATACATAATACATGACAATGTTTTCTTGAATATGCACCATTTCCAAAACACTAGATCGATTTCCTGATAAACAGAGTATTATTATATACTTTGTTTCTCATCTATGTTCTTGTTGTTTAGTTGCTAAGATGTATCTTACTCTGTGACCCCATGGATTGTAGCCCACTAGGCTCCTCTGTCCACAGGATGTTCTGTGCAAGAATGCTGGAGTAGGTTGCCATTTCCTTTTCCTCTCCAGGGGTTCTTCCCATCTCAGGATTGAACCTGCATCTCCTACACTGGTAAGCAGATTATTTACCATTGTACCACCCAGTAAGCCCCTTCTCATCTATGGGAGGCAGAATTCTTTGCTGGCCCCCAAAATTCTTTACCTCACATTGCACTTGCCCAGTATAATGCCCAGGACTGTGAAGGTAATGGATTTCACTCCTGTCTCTCATGTCTAGACCCTAATTTACAGGATTCATATGATTAGGTCAAGCCCATACAATCAAACTGTGGTGTTAGAGAAGACTCTTGAGAGTCACTCGGACTGCAAGGAGATCAAACCAGTAAATCCTAAAGGAAATCAACCCTGAATATTCATTGGACGAGCTGATGCTGATGCTCCAATACTTTGGCCACCTCATGTGAAGAGCCGACTCACTGAAAAAGACCCTTAGACTGGGAAAGATTGAGGGCAGGAAGAAAAGGGGATGACAGGGGATGAGATGATTGCATGGTATCAATGACTCAATGGACACGAGTTTGAGCAAACTCTGGGAGATAGTGAAGGACAGGGAAGCCTGGTATGCTGTAGTCCATAGAGTTGCAAAGAGTTGGACACGACTGAGTGACTGAACAACAACAATATACAGTCTTCCCTGGGAGTGGCAGAGAGCCAAGCACGGCCACCAGCTCACCTCCAGCAGGAAGGAGACTCCAGTTCTACAACCTCAAGAGCTTCATTCTGTCAACAGAGTGCTTAGGCGGATCCTCAGCTCCGGATGAGTGTGCAGCTTGCTGAGGCCTTGATTTTGACCTTGTGAGACACGGAGCAGAAAGCTCAGTGCAATAATACAAAAGGACCTGACAGTTTGAAATAAACATTTTGGTAAAATGTTTCTTGTAGAAAATAAACAATGTTTTCATGTTGGAAAACAATGAAACATACTGAAATGTTTTAAGCCAAATACATTTCTCACTGAAATAATAATACAGAAAATGAGATTGTATTTAATCACTTTTATAAACATGGCAGACTAGAGTTATAAGGTTGATAGCACTAACAATGCTCTGGTTCTATACAATCAGGGAGGAATGAAGTTGGAGCCACAGAAAGGCAGCCGGGAAATGACGCTGGGGCAGTGAGAGGCAGGCTGATAGAGAAGAGGTGAAGAATAGTATAAAACAGAGAAGCAGGCCATTGGCTTGGTTCTCAGTGAATGTAACCAGTATATATAGGATGCATTTAACTCAGGGGCCACCCTAAAGAAGTCTGATGATTCCCTTAATCTGGAATAGTCCACGATTACCGTGGCAGAAACATCTTCTCATGAGGAAACCCGTATGACTTAACTGCTCAAAAGCCATATCACTCAAGGTTCACCTCCCTGTTGGAGAGGTCCCAGTCTCCAGGGCCACCCCTAAAATTGCCTCGGGGATGGTCACTTTTATCTTTTCTACTCTAGCACAGAGTGGGCACAAATCCTTCTCTCAACTATCCATGGCATGTTTTATTCTACCCTGGCATATCTAGCAAAACTTTATAAAAGGAAATACAGTGGTGACAGATATAAAATACAACTCACAGCTAGTTATTGAGATGAAGGCTTTCAGAGACCACCAGCTCCATCCATGCTTATAAAGGTTCCTCTGTGATTGTTCTCACTCTCAACTGGTCTTTATATTATTGAAGGCATCTCTGTTTCTCAGTAATTAACCATGCACCTGATACACATAGACTTCTCTTGATTTGGCTTCTGCCCAAAGTAGAGCATGAGAAAAAGATTTGAGGGCAAGTAATTCATCTGAGAGGTGATTCCAGGGACATGGGTAAAGGACTGGAGATAAGACAGGTAGAAAAATAACACAACAGAATAGTGTGTTATCAAGTTAATTGCCAGTGTGAGCAATGGGAACTCATTTCTGCTGAGAGATTAGGGATACAGTGTAGAATTCATCCCAGAGTTGCCTTGATCAAGGGGAAAAGAAGGGCTATAGATGTTCGTCATCTGCTAAAAATTGTTTATTGAGACATTTACCATTCAGCACTTCTAGGTCACCTTGTGTGGGAACGGGGCACACTCTCCTGGTCAGAAAAACCGAACCCAAACCAAAACAAGTGAACAAACAAAAACCCAACAACAACCTAAAAAATCCTGTAATT
The DNA here is from genome assembly GCA_006410875.1 of Neotragus pygmaeus. Taxonomy (NCBI): domain Eukaryota; kingdom Metazoa; phylum Chordata; class Mammalia; order Artiodactyla; family Bovidae; genus Neotragus; species Neotragus pygmaeus. The sequence goes on from SJYV01020660.1 coordinate 2,368,379, forward strand.
CTTGATAGAGAATCACAGGTTGCAAGATTTCTCAGTTAACAGTCTTTCCTATGGAGACCAAGTGCCATAGGGCACCAATAATGTTAGACTTCTCAGTTTTGAGGTCCAGAGACTGTCAGGGAACACACTTTTACTGATCTCTGTCTGCATACCATGCAGCTTTTCCAAGTGGCTCATCCTCACTCTTAATCTACAAACTCACAAAAGCAATAACATAGTCCAGAAGATACAATTGTTGTTGAGTCACCCAGTTGTGTCTGACTCTTTTGCAACCCCATGGACTGTAGCCTACCAGGCTCTTCTGTCCATGGAGTTTCCCAGGCAAGAATACTAATGTGAAAGTGTTAGTTGCTCAGTCATCTCTGACTCTTTGTGAACCCATGGACTAGCCCGCCGGGCTCCTCTATCCTTGGAATTCACCAAGCAAGAACACTGGAGTGGGTAGCCATTCCTTTCTCCAGGTGTCTTGACCCAGGGATGGAACCCAGGTCTCCTGCACTGAAGCCAGACTATTGTCTGAACCACCAGGGACACCCACAATACTAGAGATGGTTGCAGAACAAGTATATTTCCCAACCCAGGGTTCAAGCCTGCCTCTCCTACATTGTCAGGAGGATTCTTTACCGCAGAGGCTTTTGCGAGTTTCTGGTACAATAATGGAAATTCCCACACCTCCTCTTCCCTGTTGCATTGCCCCAGAAACGCTGTCATCTGTGCTTTGGCTATCCCCTCCTTGGCTGAGTTCAGTTCAGTGTTGTCGCTGAGTACTAGACTCACTGTGCGTCTTACTAGTTTGGACACAGGCAGCTCAAATATTGTCAGATATTTTTGTTATGCTAGGATCCATGGTTTGTTTCTTGTTGTTCCTTATACGCTAAACAAATCATGTCTAATTCAGAGAGAAATATAACCCACATGATTCTCATTAGTATATAAATAATCTGATGTTCTTTGATGTTTGGAAAAATTGCCTTTATAATCTTTTTGTTGAAAGCATAAAGGCATTTTTCTTACAGTATAACCTCTTGAGAAAAAAAAATTATAGATCATTTTGAATTCCTGCAGTTTTCATTCATGTGTCATGGGTCTATCCATTCCTCCACCTGCTACTGCTAAGTCACTTCAGTCGCTTCTGACTCTGTGTGACCCCACAGACAGCAGCCCACCAGGCTCCCCCGTCCCTGGGATTCTCCAGGCAAGAACACTGGAGTGGGTTGCCATTTCCTTCTCCAATGCATGAAAGTGAAAAGTGAATGTGAAGTTGTTCAGTTGTGTCCGACTCTTGGCGACCCCATAGACTGTAGATTTTTCCAGGCAAGAGTACTGGAGTGGGGTGCCATTGCCTTCTCCAATTCCTCCACCTACTCACCCCCAATTAACCCAATTTACTTACCATCTAAGCTGTCTTCACATTATACTGGTTCCTGGAAACACAACGTAAAATGAGACACGGAATAAGAACCCTGGTTATAATCTGGAACAGAAAAAGTGTAAATCATCTGACACTTAACTGAGATTCAAGAATGGTCTAGACACAGTGTTAGGTTCTGGTAACAACAACAAAAACTAATTAAATTTCATCCCTGACCCCAAATGGTCACTATCTGGACACAGAACAAGTATATTCATAGCTGACTGGAGCACAAGTCAAACTGAAAATTCTTTAAGTAGAAATAAAATGCCATGGGAACACAGAAGAAGGGTGAGAAATTCAGTCTAGGGGAATTTGGGTGGGCTTTAAAGAGGAGACAGTGAGCTTTGGGTGAGGCTTTTTATTTCATTATTTTCACACATATGAAGTCACTGGGAAAAGTAGATTAGTCTGTTCACACTCATGATTTCCAAATCTCAATTAAATCTTTAGAAAGTGAACGTGTTAGTTGTTTAGTCATGTCAGACTTTTGTGACACCATGTACTGTAGCCCACCAGTCTCCTCCATCCATGGGATTCTCCAGGCAAGAATACTGGAGTGGGTTGCCATTCCCTTCTCCAGGGGATCTTCCCAAGCCAGAGATCGAACCTAGCTCTCCTGCATTGCAAGAGCTGCCATTTAGGCCACCAGAAGTACTTGATAAGATGTTTACTTCACCCATTATGTTAAGTGGTCATGCCAAACCTATTTTCAAACATTAATTGAACTGCCCACACTCTTACAAATATGCTTCCTTCCTTCCACTTCCTCTATGAAACAGAGACCATTAATTGCCTGTGCCTCCTACAGCATTTCATTCTCTCCTAGTCTCTTCAGAGAGACATTTCTCCTCCTATTAAAAGTAAACCTCCTCTCCCTCCCAACACTCAGTCATGCTCTCAGACACCCCGGAACACTTGTTCCATCTAAGGACCTTTCTGTTCCTCCTTTCAGTCTCAGTTCCTGGAAAGGCTCATCTTCCTTAGTCTGCGTGTACACTCACACGTCTGTCATCCTAAAAAAGAATCCTAAAAGCCATTCCTGTTCCTTTAGTTTCCTCCCTAGCTCCTTTGTTCTCAGCCTTCATTCTGAAAGTCTAATCTAAACCAATGGGTTTTTCAGGTGGCACATTGGTAAAGAATCAGTCTGCCAAGCAGAAGACTTGGGTTCAATCCCTGGGTTGAGAAGATCGCCTGGAGAAGGAAATGGCAACCCACTCTAGTATCCTTGCTTGGGAAATCCCATGGACAGAGGATTCAGGAGGGCTAAAGTCAATGGGGTCACAGAAGAGTCAGACATGACTTAGTGACCCAATGACAACGACAATCTAAACCAAGTTTTTCAAACTTTTAATGTCCATGAGTCACTTGAGTATCTTATTAAAATGGAGATTCTAATTCAGTAGTGGGATGGGGTCCGAGATTCTGCATTTCTAAAAAGCTTCTAACATATAACACTAGCCTAGAAGTAATTCTACTATAAACAGGGAGAGTCTGAACTCTAATTATCCTCTTGTCCTTACCTTTCATTTACTCATAACCCTCTTGCTGCCTGGTGTCTTACCCCTACACCCCTAATTCTTGCCTAACAAAAATCACTAGTGGCCCCCTGTATGCCAAATTCAGTGGGCACTTTTAATAATAATGCCCCCACCGTCTATGGTGAGTTAGGCATCTTCAGTTATTGATGCAATCCACTCACCTGACTTCTGTAACTCCATTCCCTCGCGATGATTTTTCTCTAGTTTATCCAGCTGTAATTTCTCATCTCCTTTTTGAATTATTGTCGTTTATCTGCTCCTTAAAAATTTTATGCTTGACCAAGTATTTAAGTGAGATCTATTTCACTACATATGCTTTCAAATAATCTTGTCTAATAATTTTAATTTCTGCCTAAATAATCTAGAGTCTAATATTATCCACGTTGGTCCTGCTTGAGCTCAGACTCATTATATTCCATTGCCAAGCTTGAATCACTAGCATCTCTAATTCAACATCTCTAATTCAACTCCCCTAAACCTGTGTTCCTTATTTTGGATATTTGCACCAGCTTCTCTCTAATTAGCCAAGACAAAAATCTGGAATGACCTTGACCCTTCCCAGCTTCCATCTAATCATGGAATTATTTGAATTTTTTCACCTTAAATCCTCTCCAAATTTAGCTAATCCAGTCCATTCATGTTATGCTGCTGTATATATCAGGTCTTCATTCTAACAGATTGTATCATTTGTCCTCAATGATCCAAACTTTTGCAGTTTTACCTCCTTCCAATGCATTCACTAATTGCAGCAAGTATGGTCCTTCTAAAGTGTACAAAGAACAAAGCTCAGGCACCACCTTCTATAAAATGTATTGTGTAAATGGAGGGATGCCTGTGTGTTTCCTTAAATTTTAAAAATATGTACATATAAATTTACTATTGAGTAGTAGTACTCTTGCCTGTAAAATCCCATGGACAGGTGAGCCTGGTAGGCTGCAGTCCATGGGGTCACTACGAGTCGGATACGACTGAGCGACTTCACTTTCACTTTTCACTTTTATGCACTGGAGAAGGAAATGGCAACCCACTCCAGTGTTCTTGCCTGAGAATCCCAGGGACGGGGGAGCCTAGTGAGCTGCCATCTATGGGGTCACACAGAGTCGGACACGACTGAAGTGCCTTAGCAGCAGCAGCAGTGGCAGTAGCTACTCACTTGTTTTCCTTATACATTATTATTATTATTATACTCTATACAGAACATAACCTTCAGCACATTATCCCAGTATTCTTGTTGCAGTTTAAACAAACATTAATTTTATTAATATAAACTTCCTTGTACTGCCCATTAATGTAACTTGTTTTTCTACTGATTGTAAATTTCTTTATGCTTTAATCACCTGTACCCTTAATACCTTCTTAATGCTTCATTTGGATGCTAAGTAGCTGTTCACTGTGTTTGTTAAAAATATTTCACATTCTGCTCATTAAGCCTATAAAATGATTTCCTAAAGGGAGTGCTTTGTAATTACAATCCAAAAAACACTCCAGTTAATTTAGAGCCTTAATAATTTTCTTCTCTAAACTTTTATATCACTGTTTTGATGTTTAGACACTGTGTTAAAGGGCACATGTATTCTTATTTTCTTTTAAGTCTATTTTTAACTTACAATGTTTTAGCACCTTTTTACCATCAATTCTGATTCCTTATAGCATACATAGGAAGCATACATTTATTTTAAAATTTAACTTATATAAGAGGAACTTAGGTAAGGTAGTCCTAGTTTTGTGGCAAAAACAGCTGATAATGGTACCCACCTTTATGCTCTTTTCCCTTTATACCAAACTCAGATATTCAAAATGCATCCTTTTATTCCACAACAAGTTCCCAGAATTTATTGTCAATTGTCATATAATAATTCAGCATTTAACAATTGACAGAACATCCTAAAGCAGAGAAAATAAAGGCAAAAACAAACAAATGGGACCTAAGTAAACTTAAACGTTTAAGTTAATTAAACTTGCTTGCACAGCATAGCAAACCATCAACAAAACAAAAAGACAACCTACTGAATGGGAGAAATTATTTGCAAATGTTTTGACCCATGAGGGGTTAATATCTAACATATATAAACAGCTGGTGCAACTCAACATCAAAAAACAAATGAGCATCCCAAGTAAAAAAGGCAGAACTGAATAGATATTCTTCCAAACAGGAAAGGCAAATGACCAACAGGCACGTGAAAACATGGTCAACACTGCTAACCGTCAGCGAAGTGCCAACCAAAACCACAATGAGGCACCACTTCACACTTGTCAGAATGGCTAGCATCAAAAAGAACACACATGGTAAGTATTGGCCAGCATCTGGAGAAAAGAGAACCCTTCTACACTTGGTGGGAATGTAAATTGGTACAGCAGAGGCTTCTCGGAAAACTAAAATTACAACTACCATCTGGCCTAGCAATTCCATCCCTGGGTATATATCCAAAAAGAAAAAAACCTCACTAATTTGAAAAGATACATGCAACCCAATGTTCATAGCATTATTTATAATTCTCAAGGCATGGAAACAACCTAAGTGTCCATCAACAGATGAATGGATAGAGAAGATGGGTGATACACACACACACACACACACACACACACACACACACACATGCACAATGGAATGTTGTTGTTTAGTTGCTAAGTCATGTATGACTCTTTTAGTTGCTAAAACATATCTGACCTCTGGATTGTAGGCCACCAGGCTCCTCTGTCCACGGGATTTCCCAGGCAAGAATACTGGAGTGAGTTGCCATTTCCTTCTCTAGGGCATCTTCCCAAACCCAGGGATTGAACCCACATCTCCTGCATTGGCAGGTAGATTCTTTACCACTTAGCCACCTGGGAAGCCCATACAATGGAATACCTCTGAGTTATCAAAAATGAAGGAAATTTTGCCATTTGCAGCAACATGGATAGACATAGGGCAATATGCTAAGTAGAGTAAGTCAGAGAAAGACAAATACTGTATACTATCACTTACATGTAGAATCTAAAAAATACAGCAAACTAGTGAATAAAATAAAAAAGAAGCAGACTCACAGATATAGAGAAAAAACCACTAGTTACCACTGTGGTTTCCTAAAGGGAGAAGAAAGGGGGAGGGGCAATAGTAGGGTTAAAAAAAGGCTGTTATGGGATTGTATTAAATCATGTGTGTAAAACTTTTGCAAATATAGAATACTATAGAATTTAAAGAATTTATTCAATAAAAAAAGAACACAAGAAAAAAAAAAGATAATTACTGACAGGACATAACAATCACAGGAGAGATGTGGGACTCAGACCCATTGCTTTGATCTAATGTTCTAACGAGCTAAGCTTTCTTATCATATCCAAGACTGAAAGATTTTCAAAGATTGAGACTTTAGTTCATTTGGTAATTTTTTTCATAGAACCCCCACTTCCATACATCTATAATTTTAAAACTTGCAAAATATGTAAAATGAGGAGTTGCACAAATATGTTACTTTCAATTTTATTTAAATCGAATAAAGCTGCCATTGATGTGCAGAAATTGCCATAGAAACTACATGAGTTTAATTCATATAAAAATTGAAAGACAAAATCCTATTACCTAATTATCTTATCCTGAATAATTAAATGCAAAGGATATACATGTTAAATGGCCACAGTGCACATAATGGAGTCATAAAACATTTTATACTGCTTTATTATAAATAACTGGAAACATTTCATTTTTTAAACCCAAATAACAAAACAGTAAATATCATGTTTTTCCCCATTATTTCCTTTTATTTTTGTATAAGATGGAAAATGTGTTACTTTTCAAAAGAATGGTAAGGAAAAAAATCTCAAAGAACACACAAAAATAAGACACTCACTTTCATTCACTTAAATGAAAACATCAAGGAGGTTTTCAGAGGAAGCAGCTAAACAGTGTTATGAAAGAGTCGACAAGAATAGAAAAACTGTGGAATATCTGCAAACATAAATTTTAAGGCAAAACAGGTTTGTATACACATGTAAGAGTATAAACATTTGATGGTAAACTTTGAAAAAATAACTTCTGAAAAATGTGAGTAGCTTTATTCTCTCAAATGGAGGAAACCCACAAAGGCACAAGAGATCAAATCACCAGGCCTGAAACTGGTCTTAGTGCCTGATGAAAACTTTTACTTTTTTTTAAGAAAGGAAACTCAAAGTGGATTTCAATTTTCGTATATCAGAGTATACCTCATGTTTTGATAAAAACTGTTCACGCTTGTAACCTTGAGTACTTAGAGACAGAAAGCACTTCTTGACAAAATACTGTAGTAACTTCACATTGCCACAAATATTTGTGTCCAAAATTGACTTAAAATCAGGTAAGCCATAGAAATATTTTCATTGTGATTTTCGTAGCTAGTAATTAGAATTTTCTTAGTCAAGTGACTATGATTAATATTCTCTTTTGTTCTTGTGTTTTCTTTAAGATATAATACAAAGTTTGCCAATTTTTTCCTGTAATGGCAATATCTTAAAATCAGAAATGGCCTAAGAAAACAGAGCACAAGGTAGAAAAATATGAAGAAATAGTATATTTCATAAAGTGGTATAGTAGTTTTTTGAAAATGTGCTTATTTGCATCAGTTGAGGGCAATGTTGCATATTCCAGAATAAACAGCTATTAGGTTTACTGTAGATATAAACATGCTATGTACAATGATATTTATAATTCTTCTTTCATTTTTCATAGACTTCAAAGTGTATCTTTTATAGAAACTGGAACAGAGTGAATCTGGAAAGCAAGTTTCAGTTAATTAGTAAAAATTAAATTAGCATGAAATAACAGGATGAAGAATTGAAGATAATTATTTTAAAAATAATAAAGTTACACTTAAGTGGACACATGCAAGAAGATACTGTAAAATGACCTGTTCCAGTTTACTTGGTTTTATTTCAACTTATTACACTCTAAAATACTGCTTTCATGTATAATATCAAAGAAAATATTAAATGCATGTATATTATTTTAAGGGCTTGATGATATATTTCACATTCTTTAAACTTTACTCAGGCTATAAATATATTTATATATCAGTCAGTTTTTAAAATAAATGAAAACTGTAGCATGGGGGGAAGGATAAATTTTCATCTCATATGTCCAATAGTTGATTATGTCCATTTTTTCTGAAAACTGTATCAAAAAATCAGAGAATAACAGAGTGTGTTTCCAGTTCACACTGCTATTCTTCATGCACTACAATTCTTTATAGTTTACCAAAATGGAATTTACATTTGAAGATGGGTTAACTGAAATCAACTAGCAAGTATGATTTAGGAATTAGACTTATGAAATCCATTTCACTAAACTCAGAGGGCAATGATGTTCTTCCTGAACTTTTATTAAAATTGTGCAACAGTACAAACTTATTAGGTTTGCATAGAAATAACACCATTTCACTGGTGTAATATATTTTTTCCAAAGGATTATGGCAAGCCAGTTTTTATGCTTCATGTATACTCTTTTTGTTGTTGTTCATTTTCTTCTTCTCTCTCTCTCTCTCTTTTTTTTTTTGTTTTTTGGTTTTACATGAAATAAACCATATTTATCATCTGGCTACCATAGTTCCAAAATAAAATCCAGTAGTAGTTTGAAGCACAGTGAGCTTAACAGTTTCTTCCCTTTTANTTTCTTCTTCTCTCTCTCTCTCTCTTTTTTTTTTTGTTTTTTGGTTTTACATGAAATAAACCATATTTATCATCTGGCTACCATAGTTCCAAAATAAAATCCAGTAGTAGTTTGAAGCACAGTGAGCTTAACAGTTTCTTCCCTTTTAAAAGCATGACAGTGAATGACAGTCTATAGTCAAGCCATATGAACACAATCATCCCAAGCAGAGACTCTGTGAACTCAAAAGGTTCCCAATTCACAGTCAAGGACCTTGGCGACTTCACATAACTGCTACTTGTTGCTAGAAGGGAGACCATATTGTTTGCTTCAGAAAATTTCAAGCAGTTTCTCATCTGGTGGCTTCTCCAGATTTCTTGGTGGCTTTTATAATTGCTCTTGACTGATATTATGCCTTCAAAAGTCCAAAGGTCGAATCATCATAGTTGTGGAACGTAAGGAGTAACTGGGCCCTTTGAAATAATGCCATTTTATTCCATTCAGTTTTCCATGGTTCTGTCCCGCTGTATAAAACATTCCATTTAGATTGGATGGGCCACAGGCATCAAACCACCAGCCTGAAAAATTAGTTAATAATGAAAGAGAAGGAGAAGAAACAATTACATAAGTAAATTGAACATTTGGAAACTCATGCCACTTACTGAAGTGAAACATTCATACTTATGATTATTTGCAAATCAGAGGTATTAAAAACATATCTTCCTGGTAGTGAAACTGTTTTTAAGCATCCAACAGACAGTGTACAATCAGAAAGAGGAATGCTCTCATGAAAATCAGCTTTCAGTGTCACTCCATTGGGGCTCATTTCCCAATGTAATGATGGGAAACATTTGGGTTTCAAGATAGGATCTAGTCAGGCCTGGATTTGTACAAAGGGTAAGTAATATGAAACCCTGCAGAGGCATTCCACCTGAAGCCTGTTATTGGAAATAGAACAATTAATTATTAGCAATGAAGTTCAGAAGCTTGGACAGCTAACATCTAAACAGATAGAAATGTCCTCCATGTAGTTCATAATTTTGTCTGGCCCTTAGCTGCTTCTGAAATTAACTGGATACCAGAAAATAACTATGAATTTGGATGTCTATACCCTTTCTGCAGTTTATAGCAATATGGGAAGTGTTCATTGAGAGTAACCACATAGTTCCTATATTGTGGCATGTTTTCCTGTGATTGTCAAAGTTCTTTCTAAACTTAGTAAAAAGAAAAATGATGAATAACATATAGATCCTGTACTCACATAGCTCTCTGCAAGGATAACTCAGTACTTTATTTTTTAAATGAATTAAGTTCTTAGCTTTTAGATAAAACATAGTACTTTCCCCCCTCTCTTCTGAAGTAATACTACTAAAATCTTTAGGGAGAGATTTATGCCAGAGACATTCCGGCATATTTGTATTTGGATACAGTTGACCTCCCTTTGATTACAGAGTTATACCTAAGGGACTAATAGCTAAAGAAAGAGAAAACTGTACAGCTGATGTTTAACTGTAACATGAGCATCATCTTGCAGAAACTTTAGAAAAAGTTAAATGGAGAAAAACTAGTTCTCATTTTTCAATTTTGGAGGGTGAATACAGCTGGGTTGTATTTATAAAGTCATACTAGAGGCCTAACAAGCTATTTTAATCACTAACTCATACTAGGAAAAAGTAAGGTATGTCAATGAATTTGGAAAGACACTGTATTTAGTGTTTTAGCAACTGTATGCAAACAACATAGATGTTAATATAGTCAAAACACGGGGGACAAGAAAGTTCTTATTTGGCAAGGAAGGAGGAAACTAAAATTCCACTTTTTTCTTCTTAAGATTAATTCCTTTAAAATTTTTTGGTAAGTACAACCAGTAAAAATATGCTATTTATATTTTTTTAAAAAAGGCATTCTGATATTAGGGAATTTATTTACCCATAAGACTCTTAAAGGACAAAATGAAACTCAACTTGATTGCTTCAGTATTTTAACTTTCTCCTCCTTTTCTATGACCTTCTTGAGGCACTCTTCCATCATGTTAACCAGCCTTTCATAGTCTTTCAAATATCCACCATGGTCTCTAAAGCAAACACAGTTACTCTATTGTTGAAGACTACTACAAATCATAGAAGGATCCTCCAAGTTACATTAAGATACTCAGGGCAGAAGTGTGTGGATTTGTTTGATTTACAGAAAGTCGTAAGAGTTCTGAAGAGTGTGGGAAGGCAGACATCTGTTGGAACATAGCCTGACAATGAAGGGCACAGGCTGAAGAATACATTGATTGGGAAACTACAGAGAACTTCGGAAAGAAACAAGAAAAAGTAGGGACACAGGAGGGGATAGGATAAACTGATCTTATGTATCTTTCCTACTCAAGTGGGAAAATGTTCCGGGTAAGAAGAAAGGCATTTTGGAGACACTGAAAGGAGACCAGTATGGATAGGCCAAAGTTAACAAGAGCAAGAGTAGCCTGAAGCTGAGAGGGTCTGAAGATCAAATCACATAGTCTTTTATTCATCATCCCTGGTTGCTCAGTGGTAAAGAATCAGCCTGCAATGCAGGAGATGTGGGTTTGATGCTTGGTTAGGGAAGATCCTCTGGAGAAGGAAATGGCAACCTACTCCAGCATTCTTGCCTAGGAAATCCCCTGGACAGAGGAGTCTGGAAGGGAGTCTGGCTACAGTCCATGGGGTAGAAAAAGAGTCAGACATGACTTAGCAATTAAACAACAGCAACAACGAATGAAAAGGCATGGTTTATATTCCATATTCTTAGTGCCACACCTAACAGAGCTTGCTTAGCAGATGACTGGTAAGGGCCTACAGACTTACTGACAGATTGTTTTTTCTTTTAAAGCCTCTATGGTCTGAATTAGTCCAGTTTATTTTTTTAAAAGCTATACTTGATAGATATCTGTATATATAACATCTGAGTTTATTGTATTCATTTTTTCTTTCTTTCTTCATTCAATTTATAATCCTCATGAAGCGCTGTCATACAACACTCAACAAGACAGATGTGGTCCTTACTTTTATGGAGCTTACTTCTAATGTGACAAACAGGCAAAAAAAAATGTAGCAAATAAATAAAATACCTACAAATCATTAGGAAATGATGATGGTAAAAGGAAGAAGAAGAGGATGAGGGGAGGAGGAAACAGAGAAGACGAAGGAGGAGTTAGAATCAGGGAGCTATGAAGGAGAGTAATAGGAGACCTATTTGACTTTTCATGTTCATGGAAGAAGTTGATATTTAATGAAACTTGACAGATGAGAAGACTGCCAAGTGAAGACGGGGCAAGACTCTACTAAAGCAAAGCAGAGGACATACCAATGCCAGGAAGCTGAGAGTCTGGTGTTTAGGGACTAAAAGAACATCACTGTAGCTGGTGGTATCCAGTGGCCAAGGGAAAGACTTGCAGGAAACGAAAGTGGAAAAATGACAATCTTGGTGGAAATTCAAACAAATGTGGAAAATCTTATAGTTTATCCAGTCTACTTGTCTATCATCAGGTGAACAAGTGGAACAGTCTCTAGGAATGGGAACCAATATTTTACCAGGAGAACCAGATCTGCCAGGTTAAATGTTTAATTAAGAATTATTTAGAGCCCTTGTTCTCTAACTGTGGTCTACCAAAGCCACGCTGAGCACATGTGGCAGCATGATGAAGGGGAGGAAGCTGAACCTAGAATCAGTTCGACAAACACCAACCAAGGAACAGATATAGGGTCAGAGTTGAGTAAAACAAAATTCCTGACTTCAAGGAGTATACAATTTTGTGTAAGAGAGAAACACACTGTTAAATGAGAAGATAGCTGTTTAACAGAGATGAAGAAAATCTTGGGAACAGAGGCAGAATGTCCTGTTTGTGGGTCTGTAAGGTTCACTCATCACTTGATCTGGATCCTGAAGGATGGGTGGGAGTTCACAGGATAGAAAGAGATTATCTAAAGACAGTACGTTCTCTGGCAGAGCAGGACAGAGTGCCTGCCAGCAGCTTGGCTTGGCTGCAATGCCAGTGGGTAAGGGTTGGAGAACACAGGGCTGGCAAAACAAACAGGAACAAGAACATGGAGCTTTTTATTGTATGTTTAAAAATGCTCTTGTGGGCAATGGGGAGCCTAGAGCACCAGACCAGAAATTAGAAGACCCTGACTTTGATGCTGGCTTTACCAGTTAATAGCTAAGGGATCTTAGGCAATAATATATGTAACATTTGATATCTGAACAGTTAATATGTATCAGGACTCTGCTAAAATATTTATATGCATTTTCTCAGTTTATTCCCCACACAACTCTATGTGGTGTGGCAAGTACTAAAATGAAGACCCTGATGCTCAGACAATTTAAGGAACCTTGCCAATGTCACATAGTCACTTGCCTCCTCATTCCTAACATGTGGATCATAAATATCTAATCAACCATTTTCACAGCACAGGTGCAGAGATCGTATAAGATGGCACACTATTAAAGCCTCTAAAAGCCTATCTAAATGTTCTTTTGTAAGTTATCTAGACAACTAGATATAAACTAGACATAAACTTTAGAGCAGGAGTAAAAAGAATCAGATCTTATGGGATCATCACAATCATTTAATAATGAAGACCAAGTCATCAGTGCCAACATCTTTACTTATTTGCTTGGTAGGGTTAATCAGAGAAATATGAAAATAATTTGGATTCAAATGAGTACAGTTGTTCAGTGTTCATGTTGTAAAGACATGGCACTTAACTACCTAATATGGATTTTATGGACTTACCTAGGGTTTAGGAGGTAAAGAATCTGCATGTAACGGAGAGGCAGATATACAGGATAGACTTGTGGACACAGCGGGGGAAGGAGAATGTGGGACGAATTGAGAGAATAGCTTGGAAACATATACATTACCATATGTAAAATAGATAGCAAATAGGAATTTGCTCTATGACAAAGGAAGCTCAACCCATTGCTCTGGGATAACCTAGAGGGGTGGGGTGGGGTGGGATGGAGCGGGAGATAGAAGCAGGGTTCAGGAGGGAGGGGACATTTGTATACCTATGGCTGATTCATGTTGATGCATGGCAGAAACCAACACAATACTGTAAAGCAACTATCCTCCAATTGAAAAAAAAAAGAGAGAGATGGCAAAAAAATAAAATGAAAGGGCAATTATTACTCATGACAATTTCAGTTGTAGTGTCAGTGTTCTTCCCAGGGATGGGGGAGCCTGGTGGGCTGCCGTCTATGGGGTCACACAGAGTCAGACATGACTGAAGCGATTTAGCAGCAGCACCAGCAGCAGCAGTCCTTTATAAAATACTCTGAACTTCAAGTTCACAAAACCAGTTATCTGTATGCAAGTAAGTATTTTCTGTTTTTTCTGACAAGGAACAACAAGGAATTTCTTTGTATCAAATATTTAAGTTGGTCCACTTTCTACCTCTCTTTGAAGAAATTAAGCATGACCTGGTCATTTAACACAAATCCTAAAAAAGAAGTGGCTTTAAAGCATATTCATAGAAAGCAGGCAAAAAGTACAGCAAGATCCTGGTTACTCCTGGTTAATCTCCTTTGGCATTCATAGATAACCATATGAACTCATGGGTCCTCAGAACAATGTAAGTTTGCATAGATTGAAGGTATCCTTGTGAACATATAAAGGAGTATGCCTGGGTTTGCATTTCCTCTCTGATTAGATATCAAATAGCTGAATTAAATATATTCTAAAATTCTGGAGCGATATCAACTTTGTACTTTGTTCTATAAGTGCCTGGGGGTAGATGAACAATATGTTAAAGAAGTTAATTAGAAGAAGCACTTTAAGCTTTAAAGAACTTAGCAATGAAAGCAAAGGATGGAAGGGAGCGGCAGCTTCCATCTGCTGTTGGGACAACTGATAAAATGTCTTAAATGTTTTAAGATTGGCAATTGCTGAGATGAACTTTGCCAAGCATTTTTCTTCATAACCTGTAACCTTATGTATATTTTAATAAGAAATCCGAGAAGCATGTTTCTAATTCATTTACACTTAACTCATTAAAATTTAGTTTTGGAATAACTGTCTTAGGCTTCCCAGGCCTTGAAAAATCATTTGAGTCTTTTATCTTTGAAGCAGAAAATTCACATTTTATCACCAATACATGAAACTTTGCCCAGAAAACAGGAACTTGATTCTAAACTTTGTACTCAGGAAGTTCAAATTTATTTGAAAGTCAGGAAACCTAACTCTCAAATTCTTCTGATCCTAAACAAACTGTCTCTCAACACTTCTTTTCTAAGGTAAAAAGTACAGCAAAATAAAAAGATCTATCTGTGGTTATGGATTTCTTTCTAATCAGCAACATGCTAAAGAACTGGCACAGAGAATAAGAATCTTCCTCTTTTATCACTAAGGATGAGGCTGAGAAAAACTGACTGATGACATAGTGATCATCGGGACCATCATGAAAATCACTCAGTGATTTCATGGGTACAAATCCGGCTCCTACCAGAACTAGCCTCAAGGAGCAGCTGCAAGCTCTTGTGTGTGGAGCCGAAGGATCCTTCCAGAACTCTGCATTCCTTCTGTCATTTCATCCCATACCCCCTTCAAGTCAAGGACTTGGCTTTTTTCCCCTTTCTCTTCTTTTTGTTCCATAGATAGAAAATTGTTTATCCTGGCTGGGAATCTTGAATTCATTTTAATCCTTTAGGTATTCTCTTACTGCCTCTTTCCTCCCTTGGACTTCATTTTACTTTTAACTAGTTAAGTGAGGAAATCCTCATGAAAATGGGCCACAAACAGTAAAACAGAGCTAAATTCTTGTCTTTGAGTGCTGTTTCTTTTAAGAATGGCAGTAGAAGGAGTGGATAAGGTAATGGCTTATCTGGAGGTCATATTCAAATCCTCTGGCATTAATTCTGTGACCTTAAGCAACTTAGCTAAGTCTTCCATATCTTAGTTCTCACCAAAGATCTCTATTTCGAATGGTTTATGGAAGTGTCTTTTAAACTATTAAGTGTGTCATTTATGATAATGCAGAAATGACTGTTATACACTAAGAGTGCAATGTATACTCACTATATTACTTATTATTAGAGTAAAATATAAACAAAACTGTTTTGCTATTTTCATCAACTATTAAGCTTTGGTGGCAGCCTTGTGTTATAGGCCTATCAGTTCTTATTCACTTTTTTTCCAAATTGAACTTTTAAGAGACATTTTTTGATATTATTTTTTCTTTTTCCAATAAATATAAACTTCCTCCCAGAGAACAGGAATATAATCCTAAATTCTGCAGTTAGAATGTTCAAATTTATTCGAAAGTTATAAACCTAACACTCAAAAGTCTTCCAATATGGCTATATGGAATTTAGAAAGACGGTAATGGTAACCCTGTATGCGAGACAGCAAAAGAGACACAGATGTATAGAACAGACTTTTGGACTCTGAGCGAGAGGGTGAGGGTGGGATGATTTGGGAGAATGGCATTGAAACATGTATACTATTATAAGAAACGAAGTGCCAGTCTATGTTCGATACAGGATGTTTGGGGCTGGTACACGGGGATGATCCAGAGAGATGATATGGGGTGGGAGGTGGGAGGGGGGTTCAGGATTGGGAGCTCATATACACCCGTGGCAGATTCATGTCAATATATGGCAAAACCAATACAGTATTGTAAAAAAAAAAAAAAAAAAAAAAAAGGGAAAAAAAACAGTTTTCCAATATGGAATTTAGTCTTCTGGGGTTAGGTTATTCTTAAAATTTGGCTCTAGTGTTTAATAGTCATCCCTTTGTTCCATGTGTGTGCATGCAAATTAATATACACATGTGAAAGTGAAAGTGCTGGCTGCTCAGTAGACTGCGTCTGACTCTTTGCGACCCCATGGACTGTAGCCCACCAGGCTCTCCTGTCCATGGAATTCTCCAGGCAAGAGTACTGGAGTAAGGAGCCATCAGGGAAGAATATTGCAGTAAGTAGCCATTCTCTTCTCCAAAACATCTTCCTGATCCAGGGTTTGAACCTGGGTTTCCTGCACTGTAGGCGGATCTTTACCATCTAAGCCACCCGGGAAGACATATACATACTTTGGCATTTTAAATCTAAGTTCATGAAAAAGTCACATTCACATTCACATTGATTTATTTTTATGTCTTTTCACCAAGATCATTTGTGATTTCACAATGTCCTTTCAGAATCTGATAGCCTACTCATGCATTTAACCAAAATTTATTAAGCACATCCTGTGAGACAAGCAATACGGTAGGCCCTGAAGACACAATGGTGGAGGGCATCTTGTCCCTGCCTTCAAGAAATGTACCTTTTCTGTGGAACAGGCTTAGGTACTAAATAAGAAATTGCTTTGAAATACAGTAATGCAATGTAGATATCTGTGGTCAATCTTAAATTATCCATATGGATCTTTTCTTTCAACATGTTTGCCTTAAAACCTAGGGAATGCCAGTTATCTGACAATGGTTATCAAAAACTCTAAGGTGATTACATTTTCCCAAAGATCTTGTCACTTTAACCAGTTAGATAGCCTGTTAATTTCTTCCATTTTGTCTTCTTCAAGGTTATATAGCAGGCACGGCAAGCATTTATCAACTCTCTACCGCTAGCATCTGGTAAGTTTGAGGGTGTACTAAGAATTTATGTGTATGACTTTATCCCGTCTTTGAGAATTGAACTGAGAACATCCTTTGTTAGCTTTACCAAAGTCTTGTCTGTCGACTGACATAGTTTATGCGTGGGAAAACAGATTGGAGTTTCTACCACAACAGATTCTTTCTGCAGAGGGTTAGGTCACATTTTTACATAGCTTTCATATTAAATACCAAATAAGAAAATTGTGTTGAAAGAAAAGGTAAGAAAAAGAATGTAAAACAATATCATATTTTGTTAGGGGTCATTTTCTTTTCTTTTGGTCAGCAACCTTTAGTAATTATAGTTTCTAGCAGAATTTTAGAAAAATATATTTTGAAGAATACTAATTTGGTACCAAAGCCCATGTTTTCTTTGCATGTAAAAATCTAATGAGAAAGGTTTTCATTTTCACAATTTGAGTCATAGTTTTTTGCATATTTATATTTAATACAATAAATCCATATAAACAAAAGCATGTGCTGACTGATATTACATTTTCATTTTGTAAATATTAAATAATAGGGAAAACATTAAGTTTATTATGAAACTGATTCTTTCCTTGGGTTCATGAGGGTACAAGAAGGGCTCTCCTGTGAGACTAAGAAAATATTTCCTATAATCACCTCTTAAATTTATCCTTCCCACTACTGAAATATATATATTTGTTGTAATATACTATATATATAAAGGGGGAACCTAAGGAGAAAACTTACACATTTTCCTAAGGTCAGTGAATCACAGAACATAGATATTTCTGGTTTATAATAAATGCACACTAACAAATTATCTCTAATGATTAATTAAGAGGTCAGTTTCATAGAAAATGTGTGTGGCAATTTTGATTTTGAAACATATGGTATGGTCCCACAACAACAGTGTAATAAAACATAAAAATTATTCAGTTTTTAAATTGGACAGAAGAATTTCTGGTATGGTAGAAATAAGTATATGTATGTCTGGCAAAAGAGGTATAAAACACTGTGGTATCTATTTCTACTGATGCAAATAAGCTTTTTTAGTCAGCTATACTTCTTTTCCACTAACAATGAACTACAACCAAGCTGAAAAACAATATTACTCGTTTTTCTCTACTGCAGTCACTAAGAGTACACAGAATAACAAAATCATAGAACCAGAAGAAAACGTAGGAGACAATCTTATGTAGGCTGGCAACTATAGGAAGGTGCATATGTAAACTCTCTCATATAACTATCTTTATATTTTATATTTATAACTAGACCTCCACAATCTTTTCTGGTAACTCATTCCAGTCTTTGATTCCTGGAAACTCCATCAAAAGTTATTTTTCCCTTCCTCCAATAACTATCATGTGCTATATTTTGTCCCCAGAATTGCTATAATGTGAAATCATGTATTTATTATTTACTTTTTGTTGATGGTCTTCTTCAAAAAATACAAGCTCTATTCTGTCTTGCTCATTTTTCTAATTGTAGTTGACTCTTAATAGTTACTCCTTAAAATTATGTTAAGTAAATAGAAGGAAGTTAAGATGTTAGGAAGAAGGAAGAACAAAATGTTCTACCTTTTGTCTAGCTGAAATACCTTCTATTTTTAATTAAGCCTATCTCTTGTTTTTCATTTGTTGATAGATAGGGTAACAACAAAACCACCTTTTCCAACAAAAATCCCTCCAAGTACTTGAAGAAAACTATTTAGGACGGTTAAGCAGGCAATAAATCTGACTTTATCCTTAATTTCTTTTAGAGGAAACAATGGAAAATATATAAATAAACAACATAAAGCTTTAACTGATGATGACAGAGAATTAAGAATTATTAATATCAAATAGCATGAAATCTATCTGCTTAAGAGATGATTTTAAATATGTAAGAAGTCAAAATACAAACTTTTTAAAAGGAGAGGAAAAATCATTAGATGGAGAAAATGGTTCTAAGGTGAACCATGACAGAGAATGTAGAGTGGTGGTGGTGTAAGGGTAGCTAAGTAGAACATAAGTTTCAGATAATACTCAAGTTTTACCTGGACTGTCATTGACATTCACCCTTATGTACCCCAGTTCTTAGCTATCTAAATTCCACATATTAGTTTTGCAGAGTGTATCACTTTGCAAGACCTGGATTCTTTTAAAAGGATATTTATAGGGTAGTGGTGTTTATTACAGAAACATATTTACTTAGACTATTCCAGACCAAGCAATAAGTGGAAATTTCTTCTCCTCAATATGTGTGTTTATTGATGGGTAAGAAATAGGTCCAAGAATGATTATGGATGAAAGAACATGCCAAAGTTCAATCATCTGAAGCAGAAATAAAATCACAATACTGAGCGATGTAGTTTTCTCATCATTAACCAAGAGATGCATTCTCCTCTTTGCTTTCCTCTATATTTTCATTATTATGACCATAATATGAACATATTGGAACACTATTCTAAGTAAACATTTGAACAATTTTACTGTTGGTCTTTCATGTGTTGTATTTATTTGATAAGAAAAAAATATCTGTAAAAACAAACATGGAGAAAATTAAGTACACATCTATATTAAAGTGGGCAAAACAAGTACAATCAAAGTCCGTTTGTCCTTGTATAAAGTTGCTGATAATTTCACTTAAAGGATCATGAAAGTAATAAAAAGGGGTATTTTCTTTTAGGAAAAAAAAAGTTCAAACCCTAACCTGTGGGTAACATTTTCAAAATATTCTAAATTTTTAACAGCTAAAATTGCATATAAAACACTTTTGAATGTGATGTCAAAATGGCATTTTTAAAGCTTAAGGAGGAGGATATGACAGAGGCAGAATCATAACAAGCTGGCTTTGGTAATGCTAAGGCCAGTCTGATGTTGAAAAGATGTTACTATAAGTGCAGTGGATGGGAATCCAAATGGGATGTGATTTGGTAGTGGTAGTAATGAAGGGCCTGGGTATGGTGATGAAGTTGGAAAGATTTTTCCAAAATGTTCCCTCTATACTCTTTCATGCTTTGTTAACTAATGAGAAAAAATTCATTTTTTTGGTTTCAAAATCTGAAAGTGACTTCAAGGGTTCCAAGATGGTTATTCACTCATTCACGCAACACATATTTTATTGAGTTCCTATGTGCCACAATCTACCAAGCTAGATGTTAAGGATAAAGTGATGAATATTTAATTACTTTTGTTTTCCTTATGTACAAAATGTACATTCGAGTTTCTCTTCCTGTGTCTCTCATAGAGTTGGTTTGGGGTTCAAGGAAGATAGTACAACATATATGTAACAGGTAATAATCTACAATAATAATGATAGTAATACTATATTTGGAGAAGTAAAATGTTAGATTTAGAGAGTTTTTTCTCTAGTAACATGAGTTTGTTACAGGATAAAAGGCAGAGGATAAGAATAGTTAAAGGTAGGAGTGATTACTCTTCCATTAAGAGAGGGAAACAACACTGAAACTGTGAGAAGAGAGACACTGGGAAAAAGCTTCCTTTACAGTTTTGCTTGGTGCCAACTCCTTTTATGCCAGAGCCTGGAACAATTTTGAGCGACATCATTTGCCATAAGGTTTTAATTCAGTGTTTCTTAGACTTCACTCAGTCATTTATCAATTTCACGAGCAGTTTTTGCCAGGCTCATTTATAACTTTTATTAATCAGTTCAGTTCAGTCGCTCAGTCGTCTCCGACTCTTTGTGACTCCATCTATTGCAGCACGCCAGGCCTCCCTGTTCATCACCATCTCTCGGAGTTCACTCAGACTCATGTCCATCGAGTCCGTGATGCCATCCAGCCATCTCACCCTCTCTCGTCCCCTTCTCCTCCTGCCCCCAATCCCTCCCAGCATCAGAGTCTTTTCCAATGAGTCAACTCTTCGCATGAGGTGGCCAATTAATATTTAATGAATATTTTTCTTGAAATCAATGATTTGTTAAATATCAAATACTGTGAATCCTTTTTAAAATGCAAAGTTTACATCATTCCTTTAAAGAGGAAATCAGTACCACTTTCTATAATAAAAAGGAGACACAAAACNTAATATTTAATGAATATTTTTCTTGAAATCAATGATTTGTTAAATATCAAATACTGTGAATCCTTTTTAAAATGCAAAGTTTACATCATTCCTTTAAAGAGGAAATCAGTACCACTTTCTATAATAAAAAGGAGACACAAAACTCAGTAAAATTAAAAGCATTTTAATTAATTTGAGGTAGATGCTATTGCCTTACCAGGGTCTTGAGACTGAGGCTGAAGAGTTTTCTCCTTCTTTGCTAAGAAGAGTAATTATTAAGTGCTGAAAAAGTATAGATAAGCTAGTACTAAACTGAGAATTTCTCTTTGACACACAAGGTGAGAAAAATTTTTTAAAAGTGAAAGAGGATAAACTCTCTTACTCAGTGATATATATTATTTAATGATATCTCCTATACCAGCTAAATTGGGCTCTAAAATCACTGCAGATGGTGACTGCAGCCATGAAATTAAAAGATGCTTTCTCCTTGCAAGAAAACTTATGACTAACCTAGATGCCACATTAAAAATCAAAGACATTACTTTGCCAACAAAGGTCCGTCTACTCAAGGCTATGGTTTTTCCAGTAGTCATGTATGGATGTGAGAGTTGGATTATAAAGAAAGCTGAGTGCTGAAGAATTGATGCTTTTGAACTGTGGTGTTGGAGAAGACTCTTGAGAGTCCCTTGGACTGCAAGAAGATCCAACCAGTCCATCCTAAAGGAACTCAGTCCTGAATATTCATTGGAAAGACTGATGCTCAAGTTGAAACTCCAGTATTTTGGCCACCTGATGCAAAGTACTGACTCATTGGAAAAAATCCTGATGCTGGGAAAGATCGAAGGCGGGAGGAGAAGGGGACAACAGAGGATGAGATGGCTGGATGGCATCACTGACTCGATGGACATGAGTTTGACCAAGCTTCACGAGTTAGTGATAGACAGGGAAGCCTGATGTGTTGCAGTCCACGGGGTTGCAAAGAGTCTGACATGACCGAGCAACTGAACTGAATTTGATACCAACTAAATGTCTTGCAGAGGTCAATACCTTATAATGTAAAAGCATCGGTATAGCTAGTCTGAATTGCAAAACTTTAGACCTAGCTACACCTCTCTTCCCTCTTGACTCCATTTCAATAGAACGATCAATTACACAGTTGTAAAGCATTTTGTAAGTTTGGGTTTTTGCTTTTTCTGTATACTGAATATTCAAATTGTTGTTCATTCCACCACAAGGATCATTATGAGTAATTCAGAAAGTAGGATAAGGGGGACTTTAAGAGATTTAAGAATTTATTCAGAACCAAGCTTAGCACACCCCCACCATACATGCTGGGGGAAGAGGCAAACTGCTAAATATGCTAACGATGTCTTGCACAAGAACATGTGGTAAATTAGTGGGCAGAGCAAAATGATCTCTAGGGACTTGCTCTTAAGTTTCCTGACCAGAAGATCATAGTCTTTTCTCACAGATAAGAAACCTCAAGCCTCAAACCAATGAAACATAACTTAAGAGAATGGCCCCGTAGGACTTACCTCCTGTTAGCATGAGGGCACATTTGCACATGCAGTTGTCATTATCAGCATCTTTAGTGCTGAAATCAGCACCATGCAAGATCAGGCTGCTCTGTTTTCCTGCTGTCCCAGTGTGACCCTTCAAATACAACCTGAAGTTAAAAAAAAAAAAAAAAAAAAAA